>QXCR01000144.1:0-117603 GCA_004380135.1 Stemphylium vesicarium | reverse complement strand
TTTGCGCCGAAAGGGCGGCCCAGGACGAGCTGCAGTACTTCTGGATCGACACATGCTGCATCGACAGGTGGAATAACAACGAGCGGTCGAAGGCGATCAACTCGATGTTTCAGTGGTACAAGGCTGCGGCGCGGTGCTACGTCTTCCTGTTAGACGTGTCAGTGTCGACTGCAACAGAGCCGGTCCAACGCAGCGACTGGGAGGCGTCGTTCCGTGCAAGCAAATGGTTCACTCGGGGATGGACGCTCCAAGAGCTTATCGCGCCAGTGTCAGTCGAGTTCTTCTCACGTGAAGGACATCCCATAGGCGACAAAGCGTTGTTCGACCAGCTTATCCACGAGATCACTAACATCCCCCTCGCGGCATTGCGCAACCGTCCTTTACACGAGTTCAGTACATCTGAGCGAAAGAGATGGACCGAAAGTCGCATAACAACGGAAGAGGAGGACATCGTATACTGCCTGCTTGGGATTCTCGGCGTCTCTATACCCACCGCGTATGGCGAAGGACAGGAGAGTGCACGAAGCAGACTGCAGGCCGAACTAGAGGAAGCTAGTAACGCATCGTCGATAATTCCGTTCTCACAGAACCACCGCTTCGTAGGCCGAGAGTCGCAGCTCGCCGAGCTTGAAGCCAAGCTCTTCAGCAACAAACAGACCACGACTATGCTAGCGATCGTTGGACCTGGTGGAACAGGCAAGTCGCAGCTCGCACTTGAGATTGCACACAGAACAATGCAGAACAATAAGGGCTGCTCGGTCTTTTGGATAGACGCAAGCGACAAAGACAGTCTCTACCAGTCGTTTGCAAGTGTTGCGCAGAAGCTCAGCGTTCTAGGCTGGGACAGCGATCAGGCCGACATGAAGCAGCTTGCAAAACGCTGTGTAGTAGAGATCAGTGCGCGACAATGCTTGCTGATCTTCGACAACGTAGAAAATACTACTCTGCGATCTAGCAGCTCATCCACGACAGAAGCTACAGATTTGGCCGACTTTCTGCCGCCGTCAAAGCTATGTTCTGTCATCTTCACAACAACCAACAGAAACACAGCTCAGGCGCTTGCTTCACAGAACATTATAGCGCTGCGAGAGCTAACATTAGATGCGGCGCTAAAGATGCTGCAAGTCCGCTTAACGAGACCACTCGCAAACACTGAGCAGCAGGAAGCCGAGCACTTGCTAAGAGAGCTATTGTATCTCCCTCTAGCAGTCACGCAAGCAGCGGCCTGTATAAAGGCTAGCGGTATGACGGTGCAAGAGTACCGATCACGACTAGACGATCATGAAGAACTAGCTATCGAGCACAGTGGTGACTCGTCTGAGGGTAGATTACAAGATTCTGGCGTAGGAGACCCTGTAGCTACTGCACTGCTTCTCTCCATAGACGAGATTAGCCGTAATCATGCGTTTGCCGCAAACTGTCTGTTTCTTGCTGCATGCGTAGACCAAAAAGACATCTCGCTCGACCTTCTAGAGGCAGCCTCGGTGCAAGCAAGAGAAGATGCTATCAGGATACTTGACAAGTATGCGCTGGTCACCAGGCGACCTGCTGAGTCTGCGATCGATGTTCATCAGCTAGTCCACCAAGCTCTACGCAAGCGGCTGCAAGTGCAGGGACGGCTCCAAGAATGGACTAAACGCACTATCGCACAGCTACTTCGGGTATTTCCAGACAATGACCATAGTAACAGAAGCAAGTGGAGACGACTGCTTCCGCATGCCCAGTACGTTCTGTCGCATAGTCTGGCGGATGACAACGAGAACGAAAGATTGCGCCTTGCATCAAGATGTGCTACGACTCTATGGAGTGACGGACGGTATAAGGAGGCTGAAGACCTGTTTGTACAAGTGATGGAGACGAGGAAGAGAGTGCTTACCGACGAGCATCCTGACACGCTGAACAGCATGGCCAACCTAGCGGCGACGTACAGGAACCAAGGGCGGTGGAAGGAGGCTGAAGAGCTGGAAGTGCAAGTGATGGAGACGAGGAAGAGAGTGCTTACCGACGAGCATCCTGACACGCTGAACAGCATGGCCAACCTAGCGTTGACGTACTTAAACCAAGGGCGGTGGAAGGAGGCTGAAGAGCTAGGAGTACAGGTGATGGAGACGATGAAGAGGGTGCTTACCGACGAGCATCCTGCCACGCTGAGCAGCATGGACAACCTAGCATCGACGTACTTGAACCAAGGGCGGTGGAAGGAGGCTGAAGAGCTGCAGGTGCAAGTAATGCAGACGAGCAAGAGAGTGCTTACCGACGAGCATCCTTCCACGCTGACTAGCATGGCCAACCTAGCATCGACGTACAGCAACCAAGGGCGGTGGAAGGAGGCTGAAGAGCTGGAAGTGCAAGTGATGGAGACGAGGAAGAGAGTGCTTACCGACGAGCATCCTGACACGCTGAACAGCATGGCCAACCTAGCGTTGACGTACTTGAACCAAGGGCGGTGGAAGGAGGCTGAAGAGCTAGGAGTACAAGTAATGCAGACGAGCAAGAGAGTGCTTACCGACGAGCATCCTGCCACGCTGAACAGGATGGACAACCTAGCATCGACGTACTTGAACCAAGGGCGGTGGAAGGAGGCTGAAGAGCTGTTTGTGCAAGTAATGCAGACGAGCAAGAGAGTGCTTACCAACGAGCATCCTGCCACGCTGAACAGCATGGCCAACCTAGCGGCGACGTACAGGAACCAAGGGCGGTGGAAGGAGGCCGAAGAGCTGCAGGTGCAAGTGATGCAGACGATGAAGAGAGTGCTCACCACCGAGCATCCTGCCACGCTGAGCAGCATGGGTAACCTAGCGTTGACGTACTTAAACCAAGGGCGGTGGAAGGAGGCTGAAGAGCTAGGAGTACAGGTGATGGAGACGATGAAGAGAGTGCTTACCGACGAGCATCCTTCCACGCTGACTAGCATGCACAATCTCGCCTTCACGCTGCAGTCACAAGCCCGTCACGAAGAGGCTCTTGCACTAATAGAAAGATGCTTTCAGCTGCGTGAGCAGGTTCTTGGCGAGGAACACTTTGATACACAGTCTTCGCTTAACACACTAAATATCTGGCGAGCGGAGTGTAAGTAAATTTAAAGGAGATAACTTTATTATATTGCCGTGATCTGTGAATTGTAAAGTTGGATGCTGCAGCCGCTATCCGGAAATAAGAGCCGTTTGAGGCAATAAGCTTAGCTTGCTTTATAGCTCACCGAACCCTCCACAGATAAGTATTGTGGCGGATAAGCAGGGGGGTGTTAGAGGAGAGTTAGTGAACAGCACTAATAGAACGGGCGATAGCATAGCCAATAATGCGCTTTTCAGTATCGGAGGCTGATGTGCTAGGAGAAGAAGAGCTGCAGAATAGATGCACATTACATTTGCCTGTATTCAAGAGCGCTGTGGACAATCCGAGGGTCCGGAAGAGAAAGCGTCCCGTTACACCGTGCGTCCCGGCACGCTTGGATTGACGTTACCTTTGTGGGTATATTAGATAATATATTGCCCATATATGACGCTTAAAGCCGGTATATCTCCGACTACTGCTTATACATCTCTATTCTCTCCTTGTTATCCTGCTTTCTACTACGATACACATTGTGCCTCAAAAAGCCTGCTCCATAGTAGTCAAGCAAGTTGCATCACGAGTTCACGCGATTGACGCTTAAGTCGAAGATCTGATGAGGCCAACAAAACGAAAAAAACACGCAGGAAACGTTAGTATTGACATGTTCAGGTCTGCTCTCAAGTTCTAGCGAAAGCCATTGCAGGCCTCGCACTTGGAGGACTGTGTGTTTACTGTACGGCGCATATCCCTCATTTCAACCGGTTTCGAATAGGCTAGAGGTGGTTCTGGAGGCCTCTTCGTTCAGAGTCTTCCTGAACAGGGAATCGCCACATAGCGTCGATGCGGAGTCTGCTTAGTATATCTGCCACAACCTCTTACCCTATGAGCGCATAGTAAGCCAAAATAAAGTCGAAAGATGGAATTTCTGCCTCTGCAAGCGACCCAAAAAGCCCCTTGTGCTCTTAGCCATAGTCGGACTTGGAGGAGGACTACTCGAAGGTCTCTGGCACTCTCATGAGAGCCAAAATTGAATGCGAAGTGCGGTAGCAACTGTAGCAGGAGTGGTGACTTGCCTACGTGAGGAAAACAAAAAGAGAAGCCCTGGCGGTGCTGTACTCAACCCTACCGACTCCAACAAACTCGAAGACTCTCCTTCATCAAAAGCAGAGAAAACAAGCAGCAGATTACTCAAGTTTGCTCCTGACAGAGCCCATGGCACGCAGCAGAAAAGCGCAAAAGGTTCGCAAGTACCAGGGTGTTAGTCGGTCATACTCACCTGCCTGATACAGGCTACATCTTTTTTGATCCAGATTGAGGTGCCGCCGTAATCGAACCTCTGGATCTAGAATGAAATAGAAATTGTACTTATCTGATTTTGAAAACCTTGTAACCTTCATTTCCACCTCTGCCATCCTGTAGCTGGAGGCTACTTAATGAAATGTTGGATGAGATACTCGGTAAATATAGCCAAGGGAGGTTGGTGAAGGTGGGTGTCATGGCAATTTTGGTAGTCGTGGGAATGAAGGGGGGACGGTGATGTGGGCGTTCGCCAAGGCTGCGAGTGGACTGGCTTTGCGGAGCTCTCAGGCGACGGCATGATTTCAAGGTGCATCGTGGTGCTCCATTAGATAGCCATCTTCTGTCAGGGCTGTTGCTCTACCCATCGAGGCCCTTCCCCACAGCTTTGAAGCTGACCCCCTTCCTGGTCTTCAGCTGAAACACTGTGCACCAAAGCTATTCAACATCGAGCTTCGAACCTCATCTGTTGTCATCATATTTCAATTACCCCTGGTAAAGTTCGCTCTGGTGTTGCTTCGCATCTGGCACGCTGGCGGTGAGCCTTGGCAGGGAATTGGCTGGATATTGCCCCTCCTCGACGACGACAACACCACCACCGCATCAACATCGCGCAGAACAACAATATATTTTCTATCATGCAGGCTTTATGATGAAGCTCCAGCAAAGAGTACCAGTATTGTATGCCTCAGGTATAATTCCGATGCGGACCTCCGGTGCAGTAGCAGCTCGCTCCGAGCACCATACGGTAAGACACCCACCTGAGCGACAACAAATTTGGAAGACCTCCTCACCCTAAGGATGCTAATGAATGACCAGGTCGATCGTGAGGCAATTGGTGCAGCCACTGCGGTATTCCAGTCTGCCCCTCTTCCAGTTGCACTTTGCAGCGGCAGCAAAGATCCATCTCGGCTTGACTGGATTTGTTAAAGCAGGTAGGAATACCCTGTCGATGTTCGGTATAGTCTCCCCATGAGCAGCGCGGGCGCATTCGAGCAGGACTTGATTGCGTCAAACGTCTGCCATTACCCCCGGGGGATTTCGTCGCGCATCCCTCGAATGAAACAACGGACATGACGACCTTGAGAAAGGAGCATCCTGAAGATCTGAAATGGGCAACAGTAGTCGTGGGTGCGCGCATCTGCCCCTGTCAGGCCATACCAACCGAGTCAGACTCCTCCGTGGGAGTTCTCCCAACCCCCGAACAACCAATAAGAGCACCGAACTCTTGCAGTGATTCTCCAGGGCTATTAGAAGGCATCCAACAACATTTTTGACGGGTCATGGAAATTCTACCTACCCCGGCGAGGGATAGTTTGATGATGGCCGATCCACACATGTCCTAGTCCAGCGCAGGCAAGTAGGACAACAGCGCAGAGGTACAAGAGCTGACGATGATTCTCTAGAACGAAGCACTAGAAGTGCAGCGACGCGACCTCGACCCCTTCCCTCAAAGAAACGAGACTAAGACACCCCTTACTGCCCGATGCATACTTCGGCTACACGCTCGGACGACGCTCGTCGGATCGAGTCGGGAACGAACAAGGTTCCTCGGAACGGCCCTGGTCAACAAGACTACATCGTTTTCGGTGGCCGGTGTACGCAACAAGCTCTTCCAGTAAGGTGCGCCGCCTGACCGCGAGGGGCACCCTCGACCCCGACTCGGCAACGACCACTCGATAAAGGCAGAGATAGGTCAGGTATCATTCGAGTATACCGTCGAGGAACATTGCCACCGAGGCAACCAAATGACTGTAGGCACAAAGGCTCTGTGCTCGGTAGGGCCGACAGGCTCTCATCTTGCGGACAAAGGATGAGACTTGTCGGCCTGCTGGCATGCGGATCCCCGAAAACGTATCCACGAATGGGTATCATGGCGTTGATCAACAGAGGCATCCTCAAGCTAGCTCCCAGAACGTGTGTAGTTGAGACCAGGCGGGGTCTCTAGGTCCGCATGGGACCGATCCATGTCACCCTATGCAGAGAGTTGCTGGGTGGTCTTACAAAGCGCAAACCACTCGAGTCCTGGCCAACAACGTCTGGTGTCGGAGTATAATCGTCGACGCGAGCAAGGAGATGCTCCAACTGAGCCGCGGTCATACTTGCCAAAAGGTCATGCCCCAGGCACACAAGCTTATAGAAGGGTTATCCTCCCGGGTCGCATTCATAAAGCTCACTGGCATCAGACCGCACATCCCAGCCGGAGTTCAGAACATCTTAGAGATGCAGGACATAGGCATCGCATGTGGAATACAGTCTCGACAAATTTGGATCGGGGGTGGGGGATGGACACAAGGCCAGGTCTAATGCAGTGTCCTCCTCGATGACATCCATCCTTGACGTGCAAGGCCTACGACGACGCACAAAGGTACCCGTCTGGATCTTATTGAGCGAGACTGCCAGCTTATCACGAGAAATACACCCGCGGGGTGGTTGAGGAAGTCCAAAGCTGGCGCTTTATATTGACCATCGAACAGACTTTCCTCAACGTGACGGACGAAGACAGCATAAGATTCAGCAGAGCCGCCGGACAATTTGAGGCATAATCTTTGCCTTATACACAAAGATCTTCTCTTGCGTCCGACATAGGGAGGGCGGACCTTAAGGTGGCTTGCGGACTTGAGCGTGGTCATCTCGCGAGGAAACCACAGCTTGAGTCGACGAAATCGCGCGTCATCGGCCTTCTAGAAACAACGAAAATGATCCTAGGTCAGTTGAAGACCCAGATATATCCAACCGTCGGTCCAGTCGCGAGGCCTTGAAGCTGCTGAAGTTTACCGTGGTGTTCGATAAGGAGTCTTGCACATCCGGCATTTGCGTAGATAGAAACGCAACGGCTGGTGCATACCAGAACCCTGGACTCATTCCTTGGGTCACAAAGGATCAAACGATAGCGAGACTTGTTGACAGTGAGACAAATCGCCATTGGCAGAATGACGACAGTGAAACATGCCAACATGGTATGTTGCAACAACAGTTCCGGCGCTACCAATGCCGACGAGATATCCGGCAATGAGCACGATTAGCGACACTCTATCGACAATCGTGTGTCCGGACACGCGCCTGATATCCATGCGTCTTTGCCCACGATGGGTACGCAGAAGTATCATACTTCTGACGCGATGGGATGTTGCCCGAGGTCGCACATCCATCATCATTCATCAATCCACTTTGAATCGGGTAATGGGTCAACTCTGCTATGCCCAGACTCTCAATGCCGAGGCCACTGTCTGATCAATACCTCTTGTGTGGGACACCGATACTAGAACGATAGCATACCCGCCTTGTGCCACACCCAGCGCACAACTTAGGTATATCCTGTGCTCTTTGTTCGTCATCCAGTGTAACGCCCCATCGCTCCGATACTGAATGGCTTTTACCTGAGCTTGCTTCGTCGATGATACGATGGTAACAGCTCGCACTACGTCGTCCGAAGTGTCGCTGGAGCATTCTGTAATGCGTTGAGATGCGTTGCTACACTCGAAGTTCAAGTCAATATTTGACCTGTAGCCTAGTGCAGAAGGGATATGTTGCCATCGCCAATGACCACGAGCAAATCTATCATTGCCAGCTTGTTTTCGGCATGCATCCAATCCTCTACCTCGGTGCAGATGACCCGCATGTGGGAAAGGTACATGGCGTGTTACAGCTTGCTGCCAGTTCTTTGTCCGCTAGAATATGCTCACCGATGCGTTATGGTTCTAATCCGTCACGTTCGCGACCGAGCCGCTACTAATGAGCTTCATCGTCGTTATATGTCGCTGTCGACAATCTAAATATCGCACGGGGTCCGGTCGGCATCGTGATGCGGAGATTTTGAGCGATGCGGCCGACCTGTCTTTCAAGGCTTGACATATACGAATCGTGTCGCTACCATATATTACCTTGCGCGGCGATGCGACGGTCCAGATAAATGGCACTCGTGCTATTCTCAACCCAAGCGGAGGGTAAGAGAGATGTCCAGCGGAGTAGCCTGGGAGTGAAAATCCACGCAACCGCATGTGCTTGCTGTCGTGGGCGCGAAGACATCTTGCCCCACC
Organism: Stemphylium vesicarium; assembly: GCA_004380135.1. Taxonomy (NCBI): domain Eukaryota; kingdom Fungi; phylum Ascomycota; class Dothideomycetes; order Pleosporales; family Pleosporaceae; genus Stemphylium; species Stemphylium vesicarium. The sequence continues at coordinate 109,213 of QXCR01000144.1, read as the reverse complement.
AGCGCACTTACCTTGCATGCTTGCAAAGCCTTGGCTGTATATCCTGTCCATACCTGCCGTATGACTCTCTGCCTGGGGTTCAGGACCGGCTTGTTTGCGCTCACTGGCGATGCGTTGGCTGTGAGAAGTCCACCGTTGCCGCAATCAAATGCATGATCGCGGCTCGAGAAGTTTAATTGTATCGCTGGTGGGTGTTCGGCCGTTATGTTGAAGGGGCATCCGCAACTGGCGACCTGATCGGAGCGTTGCCAAGGTCGTTGTCAGTTGTTGCGGACCTCCGCCCGTGTCGCAAACGCTGGAGACTCATTCCTAAGGGTTCGAGGTCGCGCAGAAAGCTACAAGATGCCCAAACGTGATGCGGGAGTCCGTCTAGCTACCAGGCTTGTTGCCTCGGTGGCCCCGATGTCCCGCATTCGCATTATGTGCTGATGCGCATTTGGGAGCTCCGCAGGAGTCCATCACAGAGCTTCGTGACTGCCGCTCTCAAGTATTCTCTGTCGTATACTCGTATACGATCATGGCTTTTCGTTCTCGGGGCATGTGCTCTGTCGGAGAGGCTTCTCGTCGCGTTGCTGTTATATGACAGAGAGGGGGGAGGGGGGCTTGGCGCGGTCGCCGGCGAGACGTTGGTGGCTTTCCGGACGTCAAGCTCCGCTTAAGGGGCCACAGAAAGCTTGCGCGGCTGTATCTCAGATGCTGAAGATGTCGTCCGCCGTGTCTGGATATCTAGAACTAGATGTAGCTGGCTTGGAAGAGAGGAGGTGCGAGAAGAGTCGAAATTCGATCGGCGGCGGTGTTATCTACAAACCGCAAACCAACAAGGCTGCGAGACGGAGATCACCAGGATCAAGCACACGTCTATCATAGAAAGAGTATCGAAAAGAGCATCGCGAGAATTAGAGTTGATGTTTCTCGACGTGGTGGGGGGTGTCAGTCGTGCTGGCTGGTGAGGGGCTGACGACGGAGAAGAAGCCGGCGTATGATTCCCCACCTAGGAAACTTGGGAGCCTTTCGCGGCCGCGTCCACCATCCTCAGAGAGGCGGGCACACGACCATTCGTGATGCACCGCTCAGAACAAAGTCAGAGTCTTGAAACATCGCTTGCATGAACGAGCTTATCTAAGAAAATTGCTCTATCGCTGTCGCAGCGGACTTTTTCTGCAGCATCATTCGGCACGTCAAACAACAACGGGACAGAGTATTGGAATCATCATTCGTTTTCATGTTCTTCATGTTGGCCGGAATCCAGCTCATAGAGCCATATGTTCCTCAGCTATGCCAATGGGGGATATATCGCCGTTATGCTGTCCAGATTGTCCATCCAACGCCAGGCTAGAGCATCAAACGGCCAGTACTATACAAAAGAGATGGGCAGGATCAGAAGAGCTAGCCGACCACACACTGATTCTTGCCAATGTTGACCAGCGATCGCTGAGAGACATTGGCAAGAACCTGCTCTTCTGGAATGTCAAACAGTACGTTGGGGTGATGATACAGCTCCCCTGTCTGTGCCCGCCTCGATGAATCGCTCGTATGAGTGGTCTCGGGGTCTTGGGCGCTCACGGCTTCGCGTACTCCTGTGTCCACTGCTGAGCTGTCTTGATGGCTTCTCCTTGGTTCTCCTTCCAAGCCTGGGCGACGTCGTTTGCGAGAGGGTCGTCCGGGTTGGGTGCGCCCAAGAGAGCCTGAATCGAGAGCAGAATGGTACGGATCTGGAGAGCGGGTGACCAGTTGCCTGGAATCGTCAGCAAGTTTCCTGGTATGAGAAGGATACTCTAAACTCACTCTTCAAGACGTCGAGGCAGATGCGACCTAGTCGGTCGATGTTGGGGTGGTAGATCTTGGTGAGGAATCGGACCTTGGGCGGCGTCATGGGGTAGTCGTCCGGAAGGAAGAGCTCGAGCTTGAAGACTCCGCCTATGGAAACTGTTAGCCAGGGATTCAAGGTGATGACGCTTGCAAACATACCCTCGTACGGCGACTGGCTCGGACCGTCGATAGTCACATCGAAGTACCTGAGGTTGTCGTCGTGGGGTGTCGCGCTGATTCCCTGGACGCTGTAGAGGGGTCTGAATCAGTATAGCCACATAGTATCTAACTCAAAGATACTCACGGCTCGTTGACCAGGCGCTCGGTCTCCTTGATGATTCGCTTGGGCAGGGCTGCCATAGCTGATAGTGGGGCAGGAGTCGTTGCTGGCGGCGAACGAGGGGTCGCGAAGGATGTCGTTCACGTGAGGAAACCTGCGGTCGTCGTCGAGGCCAAGGGCGATGATACGATTTTCTTTCTCTGGATTGGGAGCAACAAGTTGGCGTCGTCTCAGGAAGAGCCACAGCGCTAGACGTGAATGTTTGAAGTTGCGTAATCGGTCGGGCATCTTACCGAAGCGGCGCTACGTTGCCCTAGTGCGGAAAGTGGCATGCATATCGGTGGGCAGCCGCTAGGGGGCCAGAGCACCAGCCACTGCCCACGCTGGCCCATCACCAACATCGTCACTATCCCATCGCGTACAAGATTGCCAACCACAAGATGGCGACCACAGTGGGTGGGCCTCTTTCGGCATTCGAGTCGCCAACTTTTGATCGCGATGTCGAGATCAAGGTAGATGATGAGATTGGTGCCGCCAGCATAAGTCCGGCCGGTCGCGACATCGTCCTTGCCAGCAAGAACGGCCTCCGCATTATTGATCTGGATAACCTATTTTCGCTACCTCTCTTCATCCCGAATCAGTCGTCATGGGATGTTGCAGATGTACAATGGTCGCCCTTTGCAGCTCGCGCAGAGTGGATCGCTACTACTCGCAACCAGCTCGCGCTTGTATACAATCTATCTATGCCGTACAACAACAAGAAGGCGCCGATTGAATACACCTTGCGCGCTCATGACAGAGCCATCACAGACATCAACTTCTCCGCTCACCACCCAGATCTCCTCGCGACTTGTGGTGTGGACAGCTTCGTGTTCGTACATGATCTTCGCAGCAGACAGGCGCCGTTGAAGCTCGCCGACTACACCGCAGGAGCAACCCAGGTCAAGTGGAATCGCCAGAACGACAAGATCATCGCGAGTGCTCATGACAAATATCTCCATATCTGGGACGTTCGTCATGGAGCGACCCCCTTATCAACTATTGCTGCGCATAGCACTAAGATCTACGGTATTGATTGGAACCGTAATGACCCAAGCAAGATCATGACCTGCTCTCTCGACGCGACTATCAAGCTGTGGAACAACGTAGGCATATCTGACAACATCACTGTTCCCCGCCGCGTGATCCGTACTCACTACCCCGTATGGCGAGCGCGACACACGCCCTTTCCTCACGGCATCCTCGCCATGCCCCAGCGCGGCAACTCGAACTTGTGGCTGTACAAGCACGTCAACGATAGTGATCCCTCGACTTTCAACAACAACCCTGTTCACGCCTTCCAGAAGCATGATTCAGATGCTCAAGTGCGCGAGTTCCTATGGCGTACGCGTGGCTCCACCGACCATGCTATCGACAACCGCGACTTCCAACTGATTTCCTGGGGAACTGACAAGCGTTTGCAACTTCATCGCCTCGAGCCTGACCTTCTCGAAAAGACTGTCGGCTACCGAAAAGGCGACTCTCTTATCGAAGAGCCCAGTGCGACGCGCAGAGGAGCTACCTATGTTTCTTATCGCGATGGCCCTATCCCTACCACCACTGCGGCCAGCCGGGATCAGTTTGGTCCACCACGTCAACAGCGGAAAGGAAACCTGTCAACACTGCTCCAGAACTACTCCCTCAACGAAGAGGTCTATACGTCGCGTCATCATGGAGAGACACACCCCCGAATCCTTACCGAGACCGTTCCGCGAGAGACCATGACGGCTCAGCCAATCCGCCGAAACGATCCCCGCGTTGTCAATCACATCACGTGGATCAACGGAGTCAAGTTCGGAGGCGATCGTCACAACAACGTCAACGACTTCCACGCTCGGCCGAATGAGTTCGATCGCGTGGAGAAGTATCCGTACCAGGAACAAAACGACCTAGGGGCAGAGATATCCTACGTTGGCAACAAGTACAAGAAGCTGGCATTTGAACAGATTGATGTTCCAGGCCGTCGCATCAAGGTTTCCTTCAACGGACCTTGGGGTGACTACGACCCTGCGATCGATGGCGCAAAGCTTGTATTTCTTCGGTTCACGATCAAGTTTCCCCCCGCATACCCAAAGGCTATTGAGGGCTCGCAGTCCGGCTCCATGCGCCACCGAACCCCGACTCCCCTAGAAATCGAATTCGAGAGGACCACAGCATCCATCAGCAGAGAGCATCAGGAAGAGCTAATCCACAACATGCATCACATTGCTGCAACATGCGCCGACCAAGAACGGGAGGCCCTGGAAGCGGTCCTTTCATACGCCCTCGGAGAACGCGCCCTGGACGACAGTCTGGACCTGGCCGAGGACGTCGAGCCGCTGGAGGATCTGGGACCACTCCCGGGAGAAAGCTCTAGTGAGGACGAAGACCAGGACGGCGAGTTTACTGATGACGTGATGCAATCTTCTCATACAAATGCTAATATTCCCCTTCCCATCCAGTGTACTGCCCGGTTCTCGGCCGATGGATCTCTCGTTGTCGCAAGGATACCGCCTGTTAAGTCAACGCCCGGCTCGGAAGTTTTTAGGTTCCAGATTGCGAGAAGCCTCCGTCAAAGTGGCTTGAAAAACGATATCTTCGACTCCTTTGGCCGCTTCACCTCCCATCGCCCTGATGATTCCGACGGCGCTTCCTCCCCCTCCTCTTCCGTTGGCTCTTGGGAAACCTCTTCCACTCCATCGTCTTCATCTGGTTCGGAACATATGGGAAATGGGCATATTGGGAACTTCCAGCCTCCTTTGGCTTGGCAGAAGTCGGCGTCTCGGTTCCAATCGCGGAACTCGTTACCTTCGTCGGGTGGTGTAGCAAAGCAGTCTTCAAAGGCCAAGTCCACGGTGTCTATTTTGTTTTCGGCGACAGAGGATCTGGTGCCAAGCAAACGTGTGTTGGCGGAGGAGTACCGGATTTTTGGCCCTGGACCCATGATTTGTGAACACAACTCTGAAGTAGCAAGAAAACACGGCCATGAGGACCTCGCGGATATCTGGATGCTATGCAAACTAATCTTGAGCAATGAAGTGCCCCTGGATATATTACCCCAACATTATCGGAGAGACCAGGTTCTTGTGCTTGCCCGGAGAGCTCTCGTGAGGATCAAACGCAAGGATAGCGGACTGGACCTTCAGTTTGACGAGGCAGACGACGTGACTAACCCTAGACTGAATGCTAGGGTCAAGTGGGGTCACCATACTGTCGTGACATGGCTCATACCTTCGCTTTTTGATCACTTTGAGCGCCTCGCAGACGTCCAGATGCTTGCTATGTTGTCTTGTATATTTGCGGAACCTGCTGCTCGTGAGGGTGTAACTTCAGCCATGGCCAAGATGCGGCAGTCTCAGCTCCCAATGTCTATGGAAGCCCCGGCATTTTCGCTAGACTACTTCTCCTCGCCAGATGCTGCATGGAGTTTGTTCAAACCCACAATATCCGTTCCGTCTACGCCTTCACATCTGCGCTCTGCAGTACCTTCCAATGAATTCGGGTGGCAGAGATTAGCCAAGAACCTGGACACGTATGGGAGTCACGGGAGTTCAAACGGCCCGTGGGGCAGCGATACGTTCAACTCTGACCCTGTTACACCTTACTCTACTGGCAACACGCCACCCGTCTTGTCCCGAGCGACTACAATAAGGAGTGTCAAAACAGCCGATCATACCCCGTACGGAACGTCGCCAGAGCAGAGCCACACGGCACACAAGAAGAGTTCAACTGCAAACTTTGCAAGTGCCGTAGCAGCGTTGTCACGACCGTTTGCGAATGCCATGTCGTCTTCACCACCGGTCAGATCCCGCATTGAAGATCTTTCTACCTCTGCGCCCACCAGCGGAGTGACCTGGGGCACCACTACGTTCTATGGTAGCGATTCCCACGACCAAAGTAGCATGGCACCTTCACGCTCGAAACATGGAAAGCGGGCGAGCTTTGGGCATTCGGAGCAAGTGGATGTAAATTATATCGGCGATTCTGACTCCGACTACGAGAAGGTCGACGATGACGGCAGCTACACGATGGCGGGTTCCAAAGACCGCACCGCGCCCGGTACACCACGAGATGGCGACAGTGGTTTTACTGTCAAGGTCACACTCAAGAATCAAGACCAATTCGATGACGAAGCGTGTTTCAGCCGGCCATTGCTAGATGCAAGCAGAGACTGGCTACATCGCGCCTGGCGAGAGCAGTATGCTGAGATGCTGAACCGCTGGGGTTTGATCAGCGTCCGCGCCGAAGTACTCAAGTTCAACGGTCTTGTTTCCTACTTCCCGACAGAAACATCTCGCACCAGCTCGAAGTCTGGCTCGATATCTCTGACGCTCAAGCGGTCTGGGAATGAGGAGGAAGAAGGGAAAACGACCCGACATCTATCGAGAGCTTCATCAACATTGGTACCTCCAACACCCACCACGACTCAATTGAAGCGTCTATCTCTAGCATCCCCGCAACAGTTTTCCTTCAACCCAGAAGCAACCGAGTTTCAACCAGGGACCTTCCCAGACGTCCTTCCGGAAGAGCAGGTAGCAGATTTACCTTCAGATGTATCTTTTCCCACAGAGCAGTACCTGCGACTTTCAATACCAGTCCCGACACCTACCAAAGAGCTCGACGAGAGCCTTGCCGGCCTCGGCACGTCTCCCAGCCAATCTAGGCTGCAACCACCGCCAAGCAGAGCCGGCAGACCCAGTCTCTCACGCGGCACCTCGAACGTCTCCGGCTCATCCTGGCGCGACGGCCGCTCACGCCCCACACTCGCCACGACACCCCCCAAGCCCATCAAATCAGACCCAATATATAGTTGCAGCATCTGCTGGATCCGCGTCTGCGGCCTCTTCTACCTATGCCCAGCCTGTGGCCATGTCGCACACATGGACTGCATGGACGACGAGCTCGGCATAGATGACGGCGATTGCGTAGTAGGCTGTGGCTGCGGCTGTGGTCTCGAAGACGACGATGAGCGCAGCAGAATGGAAGCTTACATCGAAGGCGTCCGCGCCGCTCAAGCCGCCGGTACAGCGTGGGAAGAAGGCAGTGTGTGGCTTCCCAGTGGTACCACGACGCCAGCCTTGTATCCGGAAAGCGCGTACGGCGACTTCATGACTGGTGGCGCGAGTAAGATGGCAGGTACTAGTGCTGGGGAGGAAAAGAAGAAAGAGAGGGGGGCTGGGGGTGGTGGGCGTAGAGATGTGGTTAGTCCTACGCCGACGAAGGCGAAGAAGAAGGGGAAGAAGAAGCCTAGAGCTTCTGGCTTGAGCTATTACTGAACGAGAGCGACATGTGTGCTGAGTGGAAGTTGTTGCGCTGTAAGATTTGGCAAGAGGTGATACCCCCCCTATGTTCCTAGGGCTTTGTGGTCTAGCACTTTGTTTGCTCTCCATGTATCCAAAACATGATGTTGAAGTTTTTCCTTTCCAGTGTTGCGCTTTTCTTTGGAATGGGTTTGTCTTGTATACCTCTCCAACGGCGACTCGGAGGAGGCTGGATTAATGTCTATATACCGTCACCTAGAATATTGTATTTCGACTTGTAATATATGTGTAATCTTTCATTGGAGTATAAAATCAAGTAAATGACTATGGTATCGCATTTAACGCCTCCGCTTTAGACGTTTCGGGCTGTACAAAGGTTCAATTCTTGGTTGCGTCACTGTCACTATCGGGTTAGTTAAAATAGTCACTTACTTGGTGAGAAAAGAGAAAAAAGAAAAACGCACAAAGACAATAAACATGCTTTTCCTCCAAGCTGCCCCTAAAGGTCAACCAATACGTTGCAGACCTCCACTTTTCTGTGGAAAAATAAAACAAAGGATTGGACGATAAGAGAGAAACCTGATGGCACTACCAAGGTAATAGAATTTTTGTTGATTCTCATACAAAAAGGGGTTATGATATTTGCGTCGAGGATCCCTTTCTTTATCTGAATCCGTTGAGGCCCAACTTATTCACGTAGACGATAATGTACATATTTTCATTATGCAATCGCACCACCCCACCCGTCATCACATCGCCTCATGGCGACAGAACGCAACAGCATTCCCCGCCATGATCCCTCTCCCGCGCCCATCAACACCATGGACGAAGTTATTTAAGCGCCTTCTCAGCCTTCTTCTCCGCGGTCTCAGCAGTATGCTTGAAGTCCTGCATCTCGCCCTTTGCCTGGCCCTCTGTGCCCTCGATGCTCTTGTTGTACGCGTAAATGCGACCGACCTGTGTAGCGCCGACGCAGAAGACGAGGAAGTTGACGCCAGCAAGGGCAATGTTCTTGGGGCGGATGACGAAGCACCAGCGGGTCCAGATGGCGCCGGTGCACATGAGGGCGAAGTTCTGGGTGAAGGAGAGGGATTCAGCGGGGCGGGAGAAGTCTGAGGCGCCGGCGAGGACCATGCCCCATTTCATTACTGGAGCCCTGTTTGGAGAGAGAGAGGTTAGTACTGATACATGTTTACTGGTGAAGGAACCATATCTAGTGAGGTTCAATTTGCCCACGTTTGGGTTCGCAATTGCCCTCTCTTGCTCAGCTCAGTGCGGATGCGACCGCACACGACCAAGCTTCCGGACATTGCGGGGAGATGAGCAAACTTGCGCGCCCACACGTCCAACTGCATGAGAAAGTCGATGATGGCGTACCAGAAATGCACAGTTTTGGGCCCAATGGGACTGTTCCAGAACTTTGCGAAGCCAGTGGGCTCAGCGCCCGCGGCCGTGTTGACTCGTCGGCGGGCATTTGCGCGCTGGAAGAAGGGTCGGAAGGAGCTGAAGATGCGGGAGCCGGGGCGGAACGACATGGCTGCTGTTGTGTGAATTCGTGCTATCTGCGATTGACTGGACGAAGAGAGAGAGAGAGAAAAAGCGATTGAGTCCCGAAGCCGATTATTGCCCACGCTGTTGATGTTGTCGGTCGCGATGTCGGGGCCTTGACAAACGATGTTCGTGCTTGGTTGCGGTTCGGGATTGGGATAAATCCGGGATTAAACAAGGGCCGCCGCTTTCGTTGCGTTCCGGGTGGTGGGGCAGCCAGACTTGTTTGGGTAAGGCGCACTTTTGGCAGGACACGCCCAGCTTTAGAGAACATTGAATGTCGGATGTCGGCCGGGCGTCCTTTCGGAGAGTGACGACACATTGAACCGCCGCCCCGAAACATTTACACGTCGACCCGTTCTCGTTCCCCACTCTCCCTTGATAATATGGCGTCCAAGGCTTTCGGAAACGGACTCAAGGAGCTGCGCTTCCTCTTCTGCCAGACCAGCGAGCACAGCGCAGCAACGAGGTATACCATGCGCCCATTCAATTCCCCAATTCCCCAATTCCCCAATTCCCCCAATTCTGCAAGTCCCGGAATAGCGCAAACTACGTTTGCGCAAGACGCGAACCATTCAAAGCAGCAGCAGAAGAAGAAGAAGAAGGACCCAGAGCTGACATGCCCCCAGGAATTTCCTCACCCGAAGCTATCCCACCATGAAGAAAGCCAACCCCTCCCTCCCCATCATGATCCGAGAAGCCAGCGGCACCGAGCCCACCGTCTACGCGCGATTCGACTTTGGAAAGGAGAAGAAGCTGCCGCTCAAGGGACTCGATGACAAGGCTATTGAGCAGCAACTTGCCGATTTGGTGCAGAAGGGGTCATGAGCTGTGGGGGATTGCTGTGCTGAAGAGAAAAGCAAGGGAATCAGGAAGGAAGGGGGGAAATGAATAAATGAGAGTAAGGCTGGATTGACAGAAGCGGGCGACAGCACTAGGTGATGGGAAGAGAGGGCAAGAGAAGGATATGTGTAGCACCAGCTCAAGAGGGCGTGGATTGCTATGCTGTGACTCGTTCTGTGTACTGTTGGACTACGGTTAGCAATATACCAGAAGGACCCATTTTCTCTCTCTATCCTTTTTTTTTCATCATGCGGCAATGATGTTGCTAAGAAGAGGGCATCGGTCATCGGTCCGGCCACGCTTCCTAGTCTGTTCATCACGCGGCTCCTTTTTCTCCTTCCAACGAACCACCGGGGAAGGAAAGGAAAAAAGATTAAGACATGCTAACAGTACGTGATCATACAATATGCTGTTGCGGCAATCGACATCGACTCAGAGAAAGAGAAGAATGTTGAGACGAAGCGAACGGCCTCAGCGGTGTGATAAGAAGTGATCTAGCTGCAATCTGCATCATCCACCCCCTCGCCTTTATCTCTCTATTTTCTACTCAGGCTGGTCATCCAAGTCTCAATCCATCATCATCAATGCCTTCTTGCTCCATTTTGTGTAGATTTGTTTTCCCTGACGTATAATTCCAAAACCCCCAACGCCCCTGACTGAAGCTCACTCTGCATATACGTCGTGGAGCCGTACATCGTAACACCAGCTCGTTGGCCCGCCCATCCTCATCTCTCTAATTCACACACAATTCATCCCCCCCCCCTTCATCCATTGCCCAACTAGCTTCGCAAAACATCCACGCCAAACTGCTTACAGGCAGAAGGAGAAGGAAAGATACCACTATCAATGCATGCACGCCAGGGCGAATATCGAAAGCATCGAAACACCCTTTCCGACCTTCGAGAAGAAATTTGCTGCGCAACATTTTGTACACCGCTTTCCGTATCTGTACCTGTGCTTGTGTTTGTGTCGCTGTTCAAAGTCTAGACCGCAGACTGTGACGTGCAGCGTGGCAGACGGGGTACATGCTTGTTGTCGGGAAGAGGGGAGAGAACTCATGGTACAAGACAGATAAAATGGCGTTGCACATGACACTTGTGAGGCGCTTGTCTCTGTCTTGCGGCTGCTGTGGCATGTTCCTTATTCGGCAGGTTGACAAAGCGATGCTTGGTGGTTCAATGGCCCGATGGGGATGTACCTGCATATCTTGCTTGCCTGGTTGCATGGCTGTGCATGTATCCCGCTCTTTCTGCTGTGCAGGTTCGGACGGTAGCCGAGAGGCCTTCTTACGTATCCTTGTGTTCTGAAATGTCGTCGCTGCCGGTGAACTTATAGATCGCTTGGATTTCGGGTATTTGCTGAAGTGCATCAAGTATGAACGACTTGGGTGATGGAGCCGATGCAATGCTCAACTCTTAACTGGTGATACATTCCGGAAATCTGCACCGTTGAGTTGCCATGGTATAATTAATGTACGTCCATCCACAACGACGTTCTGAAGCATACGTCGCTGTAGGTGACTGTGCTGCACGTCATAGCCACATCACGCATCTAAGCGTACTGCAGTTGTGACGATTATGCAGTGACAAATAACCCCAGGTGGCAGTGACTGCGGTCATCCGACGAGTCAGTTCACGATGGGTGCGGAATTATGCGCGCCTTTCCTAGCTAGAAGGACCTCCCTTGCAACATGTCGCAAAGACTCGACGCTTACTACTTTCGTTTATTCAAATGATTACGAGACCACGCAGGCACGGAGCTTATGCGGACGCCCGTGTAATGGCGGCTGTTTGCAGGGGTCTTGCTATTATGAGCTGAATAGGCGTTGCATATGACGATTGTATCGATAGGGACGAGAGGAACACGCGTCGCAGCAGGTGATAAGTCGTATGATGGATATTTTCGAGCAACTGTGGCTGATGTACGCGTCATGCTCACGATTGGTATAAATCGCAAGTGACCAAGCGACTCGTTGTATGTCATGTGACTATTTGTCATTGTACTACGGCGGGCTCCTCTTGACGACAGGCGCTATGGCTAATGGCTGCCTTTGAAAGATAGTCAAATTTTGTACACCTTCTGGAATCGTAAGAGAATCCGAGTCAAAAATCGAATCGTCTACATACGATCAGTGATTGAGCGCACGAGCCTCAACAAGGGGCAAGACGCAGTGTACGTCGTGCCAGCACGTTGGTTACGGGCGCCGAGGTTGTGCATGAGTACTCCTTCGGTTCAACCGCGCCGGTCAGCTCGATGAAGAGAATTTGGAAAGAGCGAATCTGAAGATAGATGTGTGAAAATGGCTTCATTGCGGTTCAACGTGGCAGGTTTGAAGATGCTAGTACTGGAGCGTCGATAAATCGTAATAAGTTGAATCGTAAGACGTTAAATCGTAGAAAGCGACTTGATCGAGATATACCAATGTCGTTCCATTGAAAACGGACGATATCCAACGCCTGAAACCGCCGAATACATATCGTTTGTGACTCCAATACCCGACCCCGCCGCCGATATCATAACAAGAATGGCGCGATATCATCGCCGATAGAACGTAAGTGTTACAGGCTGAAGGCTCTGATTGCTCCGCAAAAGTGGGAAGGAAATTTGTGAACGCTCACAAGGCCGCTCGCTGAAATGCACAGCTCACCACACCAGGAAAGAGGACAGCGCCAAACCCGTCTATAGATGCCATAAGATCAGGCGCTAATGGCAGGAAGTAAAGAAAGCGGAAATTGCTGCTCATCCAAGGAGTATCTCCCAGTTCCAGTCTTTCATCACCCCTAGCCAGTGCAAACGGCCTTTCACAGTGACTTCTGGATCCATGGAGCCTGTGGAGCCTGTGGAGCCTGTGGAGGTTGGTGTGCGCTCCCAGCAGGGTGCTTCTCCGAAGCCAAAGTCGTCTTCGAAAATGAAGTCGTCGGGACAGTCGCTGAACTCGCGCTTCATAGATGCATCCCCAGAGAAGCTTCTGCTCTCCGCTTGTGTGGCCATGCGTTCGGCCGCGTGAGCATCACGTCGATTCCATACCTCCTTTGTAACCTCCAGGCATCTTTCTATTATCCCCAATTTCATGCGCGAAGACATGAGCCCCCAACGCTCTTTGACCCATTCGCGTTCTTCGTGATCGGTCGCCTCGCATCCGGCTGCCATAAGAGGGTAAATGTGTACAATGATCGATCGAGAACGTGGGTCGACTGTGGCCAAGTCGCACAAGACTTTCTTCGCGAGTGCACTCGGAGACTGTGACGGAATCTCTGGGACAGCTTGATGGAGATAGAGTAGTGTTGCATACTGATATGCGACTGCAGTCTTCATCGTGTCATGTGGACTTGTCGTCTCGTCTTCCGGGTCTTCAATGTAAGAGGGCGGTGTCCACTCTTCAAGTTGTGATTTGAGCTGCACTGCCTGTGATATGATGGCAGGACCGTTGCCATTAGACCTTCGCACCTTTCTGACGAGATTGGCCACACGGCCAATGATAGGAAAAAGCGTATGCGCGCAACCCATCAATGGATCAAGACTCGTGTCGGTCTCGCCGGTTGCATAGATGCTTTCTTGGACTGTATCGACATCGTTTGTCTCGTCCTCGTCTGTCGATGTTAGACGAGCTAGAACATCCATATAAATCCAGGTGTTGCACAAAAACTTTAAGCGGGTCCATTCCTCGCCCTCCATTGGTGTCAGGCGATGTTGTATCAATGCCTGATTGATCAGAATCTTGGCACCCTTGATGTGATTGATACCGGTGCTAATGTGTTGATCCCATGATTCAGCAAAAGCCAGCACAAGAGTTGTTGAAATGGCTGCATCCACACGCATATTTTGCAGGCCTGCGGCCAGTGCATGAACTGCGCTTCGCATGTGGTCGATTCCCTGGATGCGAAGGGTGGGCATGTCTTTTGACTGATGGAAAGACGTCATGGAAGCGATTGCATGATACAGTGCAGGACAGTCTCGTGTAAGAGGCCACACTAATGTTCGCCATGGGTTCTCTGTAGGACCGTCTTTGACGGATAACACACCGCACGTATCTCTGTCGTATCTTCGTGTCAAAGACTCCGCTGAGGTAAAGGATAGTTGTATCTGAGCCGGTATCTGGAATTCCGGGGAGTCCGGTGAGGATCCGTTTGAGCTTGACGGAGTGGGAGAGGGCAGTCGCATGATCCAGGCTCCCGGATGGTCATTGACATCGCGCACTAGCTCTTCAATATCGTCATCATTCATTTGGGCTGGTGGTGTCAAGCCCGTAGGCTGATAGAAGGCTTCATGTTGTGTCAAGAACGAAGAGTACTCTTCGGGCGGCACACTAAGATCTGTTCCTGGCATGAGGAGGTCTACAAGTCGAGGCGACTGGCCGGATGAGACACTAGAATCAGCAGTCGTCCTAGATTGCCGCGTGCCTGTGCTCTCAGCCCCAAAGGTGCTATTCGATTCTAGAGAACCTGGTGCGTATGAGTCGACAGGTGATATCGACTGAGGTGTGATCATGAGAGCTGATGAGGCCGATGCCGCGAAGATATTCTCTGCCGGCGCAAATGATGACTGAGAGAATGATGTTTGTATAGGTTGACCGTGCATGAAGGGGTACGACGACTGGGATGGTGGATAGTATCCATTATGAGGCGTGCTGCTAAACGAATACTGGCGGTCGTGAAGGCTAGTGTGATTTTGGTACTGCGCAGGCGTGAAGGTGGATATTTGAGGGCCAGAGTCTATGATTGTCAGGCCAAGGTTGGCATCGTGGTTGGGCAACTGACCTTTTCGTGACTTTGCGGGCCTTCCGGGGGCATTAGGTTCCTCGAAAGGCCTCCACTTGAAGTCTTTCTTGTAGCCACCGCATGTTACTGCACGCCTAGCGCACTGGTCACAGGTAGGCTTCTTCTCGTCACATTTCAAGCGCTTTGCTTTGCAGGTGATGCATCCTATGTCGAGGTATCAGTACTATGTATGGTGGTGTACCGGGGATGAGTATATCCGGACTGAAGGTGCCAAGGGTAGAGGCGAAGGGAAGGGCTTACCATTGCGACTCTTGGATTGCTTCCTCTTAGTAACGCCAGTAGTATCGGAGGCTTTGGCAGCCTTCTTACTTGCTGACGGCGTGGCAGATGCCGTTTTCTTGACAGGCTTGACGTCAACCGGGGCCGCATCCGGGGAACTTAGTTTGAGCGTGGGTGGTGTGGGACCAGCGACAGCTTCCGCCATGTGCGCGGAGGGATGGGAGCGTTCTTCCGCTGCACCAGCTCTTCTGCAAGTCGCGTTTTCATGTGCAATGACAGCGAATAATTAGCTTCGCAAAGTTGAGCAGGATGATCGGGGAGTTTGGTAGATAAGCAATGAGGGACGCGGTATCTAAAGTGGAGTAGAAGCTGGGGGAGATGCGCGGCTACTTCTTTAGCGCAATCCCTATCAAGCACTTGCAAATCAGGCGTGGGGTACCACACCAGCATCATGGTGCCCCTAACAAGTCAGGGTTCGCGCATTCGAGTATTCCCTCATTTGATGCCTCGTGCTCGGCGGTCTGCACGTCTGTCTGTTCGAGTCCAGGCACCTGTGCAACTGGTAGAAGTCTGGAATTAGCCGTTGAGTTGGAAGTCGTGCAGATGTGATCGCCGCCATCCTGCAACCGGAACCCTGCGCTTGTCACCCGGCTGTGAACCGCTCCACCGACGACGGCTCAGCCTTGTTTCGGAAGCGACGCGAGACCATCCGAGATGCCGCGAAGGGATATGAGGTTTCTGCCTTGCCTTGGTGTCTGATGTTGGCTATTCTGAGAATTCTTAGTGGGTTAGACAGAATGGTGCATCTGTGACGTGCTGCAAGTCTGTAAAAGTCACAAGCTCTTTCAAGCGATAAGACTGCGCACTCGGTACTGCTTTCAAGTATTGCTTGCTTTTTCGTGTTTGTTGATCTAGGCCATGCGCTGATCCATGACTCGAGACCAAAGAGACACTCGCGTAGAACGCTCTTGTGATTCTTTTCCTCTCTCTTTGCGGAAGAGATATAAACCATTGCCAAGTTGACTATCTCGTGTCTGGATCATACGGCCACATAACACGAATTCAGTCATTGACAACTTCGTCGGACTAATCCTGTTTCTCCTTCCTACACTGTTCATCTTCCTTGATGACGTTCAAGAATGCCACAGCTGCAGCGCTACAGGTACCTGCAACAACGGGGCTCGCGGCGATCGCGTGGACGACCACAATCCCGTAGCCGCCCATTCCAGCGCTGGTAAGAACGGCGAAGGCGCCCCCTGCTGCGACATGACCGATGCCAGACTAAATTCCTGATGCCACGGAACCTGTACAAGCGTCAACTGTCAACTCATGGGAAGAAGACCGGTATAGTAGGTAGCTTACCAGCCGCAATGCCAAGGGGAGTGAAGCCGAACAGGCCTAACATCGCTGGCGTGATAGCTATAACGATTGGGCCCGCAGCGATACACGCGAGCAATGTAGCAAACTCTATGGGATGAGCTAGGATCCAGAGTCGAAGCCTCTCGCTAAAGCCGCTTAGATCTTCTTCCGTGAACTCGAACTTGGGGAGAGTCTTCTGGCCAATCTCCTTGACGAAGTCACTGCTGCTCATCTTCTGCCAAAATTCGTCTGCTGTGCTGCCGAGCCGCTTTGCCATGTCTTCACCAAACTCCTGGATGAACTGCCAATCTAAGTCTTCTTCGCCTGCTTGCCGAGGTAATGCATTTCCTTGTTGAGCAGCGAGGTGATTGCCTGCAAGCCTGGCTACTGCATTGACGCTCTTCAGTGCTTCCTTAGCAATGGGAGCAGCGTGCTTGCCCACCTCTTGGCCAAGCTTATCGAGCTGCCTCCTAGCATGTGCGGCCGCGGGACCGGTTAGCTTTGCTGCTTCGTGAGCAAATGCACCAGCGTTTTCCCACGCGTCGGCAACAGCAGGACCGAAGCGCCGGGTAGCTTCTTGGCCGAAGCCGTCCATAGCCTCCCAAGCGTTGTCGAAGAAGCCCGTGGCGCTTCAGTTCACAGTGTCTGGTATCGATTGGCCGATCTTCATACGAGGTAGCTTGATGCGAAAGGAAGAGTGCCTTTAGTGACTGTAAAATTGAGATGGTAGTGGTTCCTCGCTTCGGATAACCCCAGTGGTGGAGGTGAAGGTGAATAGGTCATAGGTGCTCATAGCAGCCAATCACCGTTCATCTCACACAAGGCCAACTGGGAGACTGCTGCGTTGCTTTAATGCGTGTCTGAAAGCAATTTTCAGCTCTTATGAAAGAAGCGTGTTCTCTGTCCACCGCCTTGCACATGGTGTTGACTCATTACGCGCACGAGCATAGCGAGTCGAATATAAGTTGGGCTTAAAGGTCCGTTCATCCTTAATACAGACTGCTAGAGGTCCTTTCCAAGAGAGCCTCCTCATGATTGACTCACCGTACTCGCCTCCATCTCGTATTGCCAAACCCTTGGAGAACGATGTGAAGAAAAATGCAAGCACTTTCAACATTGGTTCGCAGGCTACAAAGCAAAGGTGCATAAGTCGGGGCTGAGAGGAGGCGAAGCGGAATCAGGCTTGCGGAAATGAGCGATCCGGTTCCACGTTCTAGAAGCTTGGCACGGGCCGCCGTCGCAAACTGGGAATCTGGAGGCGAGCGGACCGCAATAGCGCGTCATAAGTCGCAACGACCGTTTGCTGGCGTTATTCAGAGGGCAAACGCATTGCTTGCAAACAGTGTGGAGTTGTGGCGTGAGTGGAAGAATAAATGTGAAGCCTGGCGCGGTGGCAGCTGCAGCTAGTCACTGGCGTGGGCGGACTGGACCCCAGGTGGGCGTCGCGATACGCTGGACGTCATCTTCTGATCGCCCTTGATGCGGCACAGGGACCAGTTGCAACCCTCTCCAACGATCGAGGCCTGCGCGCCTGTCACGACAGGGATCTCTGCCATGCTTGACGTGCATGTGCAGCCGTGTGTCGCGCCCAGTCGCTGTTGAGCTTTGTTGTTGATTTCCCCTTATCCCCTTATATGTCCGCCAGCATGCCTCGTCGCCTGTCCAGCCCAGCTGCAGGCCGCCAGTATGCTGCGACGACTACACACCGACATGGTTGACGAGAATGCGGGAACACTGCTGCGGAGGGGCAGCAAGAGACAGAGGGTCTTGAAGTTCTTCAAAACATGGAAACAAAAGCAATCTCAGGGTCGCCGTGAGGGGTCCGTATGTTCGCCCATTCCTTCCTTTCGTTCTTCCTTCCTTCTGTCGTTGGTGATACTCTCGCCATACGCGCTGGGCCAGGTGGCTAACGGCAGTATCCCACGCGCAGATAGCACCCAAGGATGATAAGACGTCCTCGCAAGCCATACCCCGCCAGACACCCGACGTGACTCCCCAAGAGCAACCGACCAACTCACCTGATCATGGCAGAATGGCTCTCGTGGATGAGGCGGAGCACCCAGTCCGCGGGCCAACACCGCCACAAGAGACCAAGGAAGACAAGGTCGAATACCTGAGTGAGGGGCAACTTCGGGCCCTCTTTGCTGGAGCCCCGCAATTCGGCATCACAAGGGTCGACGGCCGCTGCACTGCCACGGCCTCGTACCCTTGGAACGCGGAAGCTGCCACAAAGGATGCCGCCGATACAGCGCCTTTCGCCGAGCCTGCCTTCTCTGCTGCGACACTGCGAAAGCACCAGCTCAAAGCCGAGCCACTCCCCGAGACTCCGAAAGAGTACAACGGATATGTCGTGGACGTGGTTGAAGTGCCCTGTATGCTTGGTACACAGGGTATCGAGGCAGGGACCGTTGGCTTTGCGCACTTCCTCCAGCTGCCCAAGTCTGACAGTCTCGATAATGGATTGGGGGATTCACAGTCAACCATTGAATTCCTCGAGTCAGACAAGAACAAGGAGATACTACAGACAAATCCTGAGCGACTAGGTATCCGACCAGTCGAACTCAGCCTCATATACGACCGCCTGAGTGAGTTCCAGGACATGTACGAGGCGTTCCACGACAGCCCGGAGCCCATGACCATCTTGAACAACCAGACCTCTGGAGACCTCTATGCGAATCTGTTCACCAAATTTCTCACGCCTCCCGGCTACGATGGCTCCACCGATGACCCTACGGGGCTACAAACACAAATAGCTGCGCTTCTTAGAGTCTTGGGACTACCTGGCATCTGGTACGACTTCAGCCTGGTCGAATGGAGGATCAGACTGGGGCAGATTCTGTGGAGCGAGCAGGAACCGACACCCGAGCATGAGCCTCAGCCGTTGTGGACTGAGCGCGAGATACTGCTCCTGCAGATCACCTTGGCATGCGAACTGTTGCTCCGACTAGATGCCTTTACAAACGCCGATGCCACCGATGCTGCTGTCCGACTCCGGATCAATCCTCAGGACGTCAAAGGTTTCCTCCAAAACAAGACCCGTAAAGTCGATTGGGACTTAGTCCTCGCTCGGAGGTTTCTGGACAACATCGCTATAACGAGAGGCAACGATACACAACCGACTCCAAAACCCAAGTCGCGTGGATTGATGTCGCTGTTTGCTCAAACTGCGCATCATGAGTTACCTCAATCAGACCTCGTTCTGTTCCCACAACATCAGGCTCGACAAATTGCTGGGTTCCTCTATTTCGCAACCACCATACAATGGCCTGGTCTTGACGCGGTCTATGCCGATCTGGTTCGAAAGCTGGGTCCGCAAGACAAGATTGAGGATGTGACACCAACATCATCAAGCGGCAAGCTGTTTGACTCGGCGACTCCTTCTGGAATCAGTGTGTATGGGACGCCATTGCAAACCCCATTGGCCTCCGGGCACCAACTGGATAGCTATTTCGGCCAGGTTGGAAAGCCTGTACTGAATCGCAATAACTCTCGAGCTTTCCGAATGGCTCTCTCTCCTACTTCCTCCCTCCCGGAGGGCCAATCGAAAACCGTTGTGAACAACGTTGGCGGATGGCTCAGTCGATCTTACCTTACAGGCCTAGTGCTTCCTGGAGAAGCCATATCACACTTCTTAATCTCGACACTGCTTGAGAACGACGCCACCGCTATCGCAAACCTAGGGGATTCCGCTAATCTATATGGTGGCTTTACTTTCGGTGGCAGATCATTCTGGAGCAAGAACTCAGTCGTTGGGCGTATACTGGCTTGCGTAAAAGGTTCTGCGGAGTGCATGGGCTGGGTGTCTTGTCCGAAGCTACCGGAAAGTCTGGCTGAACGTTGGTATTCGATCTATAGCGAGATGCTTCCCTACGAGAACCGGATGCGAGACATGGACGGCTCTGATATCGTCTCAGGGGACTCCGCAGTCGTCCCTGGGGGCTTTACAACTTCCGTCAAATCGGAAGACTTTGTGCTCCCTCATGATCTTGACCAGCCGCCAGCGACCTCGATAAGCTTTACGCAATGGGATCTGTTGCCACTGAACCCAGACCTTGTCGATGGAGATAGTTTGACGGGACCATCAACCGAAAGCGATATACACTCTCCGTCCATGACCTTCGTTTCGAGCGACACAGCGGTGAGCCACACGCTGACCCTTGGTTACGATGTCCAATTCGTGACGTCGTGGCCATGTACGACCGCAGCATCTGCACCCTCAACGTTTACCCATCGGCCTAAGGTTCTGAGACGCTCGGTCACTGGCACATTGTCGAGATCTTCGTCAAAACATAGTGAAACACTATCTCGCCGTAACAGCCATGGCTTCGAGCCACTGCTATCGCATCCACCGGACGCTGCCGACATTGCACCAAAGCGAATGTATGATTCAGCAGTTGAAGGATCCGTTACGAGCAGCAAACCGATGGAGGGACATATGCTCCACAAATCATACTCCCACAAGGTCGTGCCCGTGGCTGATGTGCTGGACCCCGACTTTCTGCTTCCATTCGAACTACACACGTCCAAGTCAAGCGACCGTCTACTTGCTCTCTCGCAGAGTCTAGAAAGCGAAGCAGAGACAATCAAAGAGAACAAGAAGGCAGTACTTGTGCTAGACTCACGCGCATCGCCGGATTCTGAATTGCTTGCGCGAGCTTGGTGTGCAGACAAGGGGCTCCATGCCCTCGTCAGTCGAGTGGGAAGGAGCTGTCTAGGCTGCTCTATTCGCGAGGCCAGAGGTCTGGGAATCCACATTGTTATCCGGATATAAGTTCGATCACTTGTTACTCTCCCTTTGGATGCTTATATCAGCAGTTGCATGTCATGGGCTGGCTACCCGGATGCGTACTGTCTGCAAGTACACGAACAGATGACGTCATGATGAAGATTGCTTGCCAGCGTCCTTTTTTTACTCGCGTTTCTCCAAGACTTTACTGTCTCCTTTAGCGGTTTTAAGGGATGTGTTTCCTCTGTTTTTTGGTCCTGCGAGTTTGCGAGTACGGTCAGCGTTGCAAGTTTGCATACAAAGATACCCCACATATCGAGAATGGAATAAGCACATGCACAATTTAATTCTCCCTCGCTTCTTTTCGGAACTTGAATGTTTATTTATATACCTAGGCCGAGACGCGCGATGAAGAGATTACTAACCAGTGCCGAGGATCACGTTCCCCCGCATCAACACTAATCACAGAATGCTAGCTTTGCCGTTAAACAGCAACCTCTCCCCATTGATAACTCACTCCGTCTCTCGACCAAATGTGAGAATGAGTGATCCGACGCTATACGCAAAATCACAATACAACCAATACCAAATACATTGATTTCAACAACCATGTCGGAGAACACTGCTAACAAACCCGTTATCGCCGTCGTAGGCGCAGGACCAGGCATCGGCGAAGCGGTAGCCCACCGCTTCGCCTCGGAGGGTTTCGTCGTCGCCCTCCTCGCGCGTACAGAAGAGGTCCTACAAACCATGGCGCGCACCATCAACAACGACGTGGGCCCCAGCACAGCACACTACTACATCACCGATCTGCGCGTCGAAGACACGGTAACCTCATCCTTCCAACGCATCCGCGCAGAGCTCGGTCCCGTAACCGTCCTTGTCTACAATGCAGGAGCGCGCCGAGTAAACGGACGCTCACTCATCGACACCACATCCGAGGAATTTGAAAACTTCACCAAAATCAACCTATTCGGCGCGTTCTGGGCTAGCAAGCTCGTCCTCCCGGATATGCTCGCAGCGGGCAAGGGCACGATTCTGTTCACCAGCGCAACAGGCGCGCTGCGCGGGATGCCGGGTCTGGCCTCGTTTTCGCCGGGAAAATTCGGGCTGCGCTCGTTGTGCCAGGTTATTACGCGCGAGTACCAGGCTAAAGGGATCCACGCTGTGAATATCATCGTTGATGGGCCCGTGGATGGGAAGTTGATTGGCGGTGTTATGAAGAGGCAGTGGGAGCGGACGGGGCAAACGGAAAAGGCGGCGGATGTGGAGAGTCATCTTGTTCAACCTAGGGATTTGGCGCAGACGTATTGGTTTTTGCATACGCAGCCCAGGAGTACTTGGACGCAGGAATTGGATGTCAGGGCTATGAAGGAGACGCT
The DNA here is from genome assembly GCA_004380135.1 of Stemphylium vesicarium. Lineage (NCBI taxonomy): Eukaryota > Fungi > Ascomycota > Dothideomycetes > Pleosporales > Pleosporaceae > Stemphylium > Stemphylium vesicarium. The sequence continues at coordinate 86,990 of QXCR01000144.1, read as the reverse complement.
GTTTACTAAACTGTAGACTGCTACGAAATGTGTATCGAGTCAACGACGGCGAGGAATTGCTCCTTGACCGAAGCGAGAGATGTCGAGTTGTGAATATGGTGGACCTAAATTATGTTGTACTTCCCATCATGCAGGCCAAGAGCCACTCTCGGCAGCATTAAGAAGTTGATCACCCGCGACCGCAGCGACATCGACTTTTGTATCAACGAGAATTCTGGATTTTGAAATTTCCGAACCTTTGACAGTCGAAATGCGATGATGGTCGATAGTTGATGGGGGGGTGGGCCGAGCATCCCAGCCTTTCGATAAATCCTCCCACAACTTCGGAAAGCTCTCAGTGCTAAGATCGCGAACCCAACTCGACAGAGCAACACTCTTGCTTTCAACTAGCCATGGTATCTCGGTATGCCATTCCATCAGCTTCACCGTGGATGAAAGGACAAAAGCCACAACCTCGGTGTGTATACACGTGATAGGTGGGCTCGTATTATTCCACACCGGTTGGCCATTGTGACATGCGAGATTCGATGAGCGATCTAGCAACAGACGGAACCGCGTACCGGTACACGTCGTCATGGAATTGACTAACCCTGAAAGAACGGTACTCCCGGACCAAGGCCCTTACTTGGGTAATTCACACTGCTGCGCATCTCGTAGCTCCGCCACATGCTGATGTTTTCCTATGAATAAATCTGCAGTATGGCGATAATGTTGCTAGTAGGTGGCCTTGCTGCTGCTGCGGTGGGTGGCCTCAAACCTTGGAACCCACATGGCGGCGTGCGCGCGAGGGGGCGCTAGGGGCGCGTTTGATCTACAGATGGCCGTCGTGGGAAGGAATAAGAAGCTCAAAACTGACTCTTGCCTCCACAGTCAATTCGCGAAAAATCGTAACATCAAGGCGTTGTTGACTTGTCTTTTGTTGCTCCCCATCCTCCGCTCGGTTTGCGCGACTTTCGTAGTAAACGTCGCGTGTTGAATTTCTTGGTTACTGCACACGCGCTGGCCTGGCCCCCTAATCGTCATTACATCATTGCGCAACCTTCTCCCACCACCCTGAGAACACCACATTTCCCTTTTTTACTCCCGATTGTCCTTGGCATCTACGACCCCACCAAGCCAAACCAAGGCTCCCCCACAACAAACCCTCCATAGCAAGAGCAACAACAAAAAGCCATGGAATACGCACCTGTCAACCCTCCCACTACGGACCCAGAAGACATGGGCGGCGGAGCTACATCAAGTGAGTCTCAAGACCGCTGCACGCGCTGTGTCAAACAGCTTGATTGCACGCTAGCGGGGCCGTGGTGCATTGAAGCTGTTATGGGGTGTTTTGTTAGTACAGGGCATTGTTGCGGGACGTGTTGTTCGGATTGTGGGCACGAGTGCTGTAAATGTTGCGCGTGATTGCGATGGAAGAGAGGAGGAATTGGGGGCGGATTGAGGGACAGAGATGTGCGGATGAATTGGACGCGAATAGGAAGGGAGGGATGCATCATTCTAAAGATGCAGTTCTCTTGCCATCTCGAGACGGATGCGACTACCTCTTGCCCGCGTCAGCTTCCATCGCCGAGCAAACCGCTGTTTCCTCCGGACGACCTCGCGACCGAGGGCTCTTGTATCACGATGGAGCGATGGTCTACATCTGTTCTCACAACTCTCGGCACGACTCGTTACGCTATCATTTCGCTCATCAACCGCGCATTACTATCGCTATAGTATCTATCCATCGTTAACAGTATCTGCCCCCGAACACGAAACGCCTTCACGTCAGTATCCCCAATCGATCCCGCTACTCGCAATATTTCACGCCAATGTGGTCTTCTTCGCCGCCAACTTCCAAAATGGCTACCTTGAAGAGGGCAACGCCGCCTCTCGGCTCCACAGTACATCCTCTCAAACGCGATTCCATCGACGAGTCTGCCATCCTGGAAGAGGAAAACTTCAAACCCATAGGTCCCACGCATTTCCCCCGCGGCACACCTCTAGATCGCAGATGTTGCAGCAAATGTGGAGAGGCAAACGAAAACGGTGACATTGAAGGTCTAGGCCTAGTCCGCTGTTCAATCTGTAACAAGATGTTTGATTGGGACCGGGCTAGACGATCCACGGCCTCATGGACAAAAGGTCAGACTCTCCAGTAGCTACTGCAATGTCCGCCTGGCTGACTGAGATGAAAGACACGTACCCATCATGGAACATCAGGCGAGAAAGCAAGGGGAATGGTGCTGTTGAAAGTAGCCAGCAACAGCAGGGTGAAGGCTCGACCTCGGAGTCTAGCACTATACGTGCCGACGACCGTTCGCCCATCGTAGACAGAGCTACCTCAACGGAGAAAAGGCCTTGTCAGCATGTTGATGAGAAGCATCCGAGTCTTCTTGACGAGACCTCAGAGTGTATGCATACTGGCGATTCGTGTACGCTGCACTGTCCGCCTGTAGTCACTCCTAGGACTATTCACGCCCAATTGGCTGGGCCCGAAGATCCGGCGAAACGGCGAAAGCAGATCCTCGATCGCTTTTTAAGCTAGCTTTCTAGACGTCCTGTCGATTCCTTTTTCTTCCGATGATGGGGTTTAGTGTCGGGAGGATTGGGAGATGCCTCCATGGGGTATGCGAGGGTTTGTTATCTGTGTTAGGGCAGGGCGTGTATGGTTCCGTTGGCGCATTTATAGGCATTGAGTAAAGGATATAAAGATAAACAGATCGACCAAGACATGCGTTCAGACAAGCACGATGGTGTTTACATAATATAGGAATGTATTCATTCTTTTCTGATTGTATCGAAATGACACAATTAATTAATGTTATCACAATACTAATACCAGATAGAAAGAGAGCTCAGCTACGTATAACCTGAACATCGAAAAGACTGACCAGTTTTCACATCGCGGAAGAGAAATAAGCCAGCAACATGAACAAAAAGGAAAAAGCTGTAAGACCTAAACGAAGGGAATGGTATCTCGTGCTCTGAATCATCAACAAAAAAACATGGGGAATAAGACAGTACACGGAAGCGGCGTACATAACCAAACAAACAATTACGCAAGGAAAGCCCAGGTATCCTCCTCCCTCCCTCCCTCCCTCTTCTTCTTCTTCTTCTTCTTCGTCTCCCTCAACCCTGTCGACTAAGCAACAGCTCAACCGCACGATCGACCCTCAAACCCGTCCCCAGATCCGTAACCCGTAGCGCATCCCTCGCCTGTTCAGGCGTAAACCCCATCTCCACAATACGGTAAATCGCCTTGTCAGCCGTATTCTCGTGGCTCTGGCTGCCGAAGATGTGGTGCTGCTGCTCGTGTTGCTGGTACGCGGCTGCGCTGCGGGAACTGGAGCTGTCGGAATATCCACTGTCTTGGCTTGTTTGGCGTTGGTGACGTTGCTGGTATTGGGGGTAGTGGTGTTGGTATTGCTGGTGGGGGTGGGGGAAGGAGAAGGGTTGGGTTGGTCGGTATAAGGGGTGTACTGGGGCGGGAGCTTCGGATAGAGGATGATGGTGGTGGTTAGGGTAGTGGTAGTGGGCGTCTTCGCGGATCGGGGGCATGGAGGTGCCGGTACTGTAGCGGTGCCAGTCTCGGGCGTTGGGGACGGTGGAGGGAGAGGGTGTGGGGAGGAGCGGTTGGGCGGCGGTGCGACGCGGTGGCGAGTTCATGTCTGAGACGCTACCCATGGTGTAGAGGTCGCGGTTGCTTTGGGCGGTGGATGTGGATGGAGGTGGAAGAAGTGGCTCTGCTATTGTTCGCCGTGGTGGCAGTGGTGGTCGATCGTCAGGCATGGGCAGATCGGAGAAAGTGCTACGTCGATCTTGCGTGCTGAGCACTGTTGACGATGTTGGTGTGGGAAGTAGAGGTTGAGCAACTGTCCTGAGAGGTGGAGAGGGCGTTCTGCAAGGAGTCCTTAAAGCTGGAAGCTCAGACACAGTCGGGTATTCGTTCGATCCTGTTCTCAGAGCTGGAACATGGGTGACGATGTCATTTGATGAACCCTGCGTGGGCAGTGAAGGTCGCGTCAGGTTCCTGATGACTGTATCCCAATCTGACATGGGCCGTTCTTGGGACATGCGAATCGTTGGGCGTCGCTCGCCGCTATTCTTGCGGTTGCGGAGTTCGCTGATGTGCCTTTGAATGCGCATCTTTGATTGCTGACGCTGAACATCGCGGGTAGAGATCTTGGCGTACGTATGTGCGATCTTGTCCTCGTAGACACGCGAAGCTGCTTCCTTGAGAAAGTGGCGGCGAGTGCCTCCAAAGGCTGGAGGTTTCCAATCGACCCAGCCGTGTTCGGCAGCAATAGCGAACCCCGTTGCATCTGAAGGGTGGTAGGGGCCGGTAAGCTTCAAGACGGTCGCGGGACCGAACGTGAGTAGATGATAACACCATTCATCTGGACTAGTTAGCTAGTAGATCATTGTGCGAAGCGGACGAACAAACCAAGCATCATCTCCTCTCCATCAATGTCGCCACCGCGAATATCAGTGTTGTCGTATATGCCTGCCCGACGCGCTTGAACCGTCCGACCCTCAAAGCTTTGCAAGAGAACAGCGAGACAGTTCCACAATTCCATCATGTCAAATAATTGCTCCGCGCTCAACCCGCCTTCGTTGCCCTTTGCAAAAGACTCAGATACACCGACCAGAGGGTCGTTCATAAAGTCTGTGCTCATGATGCTGAACGTGCAAGTTTCCTGATGAGCCAGCGCCCCTCCCTTGAGCCAGTCCATCTGCGCAACGATATCATCCTCGCGACCCTTGCCTGAGCCAAAGATCTTGCAAAACGTCCATATACGCCACAGCGCATCGTCCACTCTTGCCGACTCCACTGGAGATGCACTCATGAGAGCAGCTGCTATCTCCTGTCGCACGAATGACTGACATTTCTCCAAGATCTCTTCTTTGATAGCACGTATGATTTGGACGTCTCGTTTCTGAAGCTGCAGATACGTCGTAGGGGTGTATTCCTCTTCAGGCCGTTTCATCTCGAGGTCTTCTGCGTGTAAAAGATCGTGTCCAGGAAAGGCAAACTCGCGGAATTCCCATGCCGGAGGCGACATTGTTCGGAGGGTAGACTTGACGAGGTCGAGCTCATGGCGCTTGAAAACCCGGTAGAACCCATGGTTGATCAGGGCAGCAGCGAATAGGTCTTGGAAATGGTCGAGGTGCCGTAGAATGCTGAGTATGACAATCTCTGCGCCAGCGGGAGTGATCGTCGGTACAATCTGCTTGGTCTCAATCGACGACGGGGACAGTACCAGATCGACGCTCGACCTCCTGTACTCCGGAATCATGAGCGTTAGCGTGTTATTCACCCGGGAGCTCTCTATCGCGACTTGCGAAGCGATATGATCCAGTGGGAGGCGAGACAAGTCAGTTCTTCTGACCGCCGACTGGCGTTTGCTGGATTTCCGAGGTACGACGGGGGGCAAAGTGTCGAGTGGTTCAACGATGACTGATTCTCTTAGAAGAGAATCTGTGTTTCCGCCCTCAGCTGAAGATTGACGTCGGTCCCTCCGGAAAGGGCTGTCCTCTGCAAGGGTTGTCCAGCCTTGGTCATCTGCCCGAAGATCGCTAGCGCCTCCGCACGAAACTAATTGCTTGTGCAGGTCGCACTCAGCCTCGCTTAAGGTAGGGCTGGGCCCTCGTGGGGTTTTCGACGAATGTGTGGGCGCGGACTGATCGTTCGCTGTCTCACAGCCAATGCGCGGGCTCGGGAGTAAGATTTGCCGCGGACCGCTCCGTTTGGAGGACCTGCGGTTCAATGTTGGTTTGCGTGGGATAACGTATGAAGAGGGGCGGACAGCATAAGAGCCACAGGCAGCTTGAAACGCAGAGTCTCTCTCACTAGATGGTTTGTGGGTGTAGCGCCGAGGTGGCTCCAACGACGGGGCATTGCGATAGCTTTCCTTGTCTGAGTAGCCCGTGTCCTTTTGCATGGGTTGCAGGGTGCCTCCATGAACCACAGTCTGGCCACATCGAACGCTCAAACATTGCCATGCTGTTCCTTGTCTTGGAGAGGCATCCAACTCCAAGCTTGTCTCTGACGAACGATTGCTAAGTAGTGATGAAGCATCACTTTCTTGCGAGTCATTCGACGAGCTACTGGATTCAGGTGCACTCTTTCGACGACGCGACGCGCGGGTCTTTGACGCGGGGATTTGGCTCATTGTCTGCTCTGGGCGCCCAGGAGAGATGGGCTCAGCCTGCGGTTGCGAGAGTGGAGACACAATAGAATCTCGCACAAGTCTGTGGCTTGCTGATGGAGGCGATACTGCGTGATTGCTTTCAAGCTCGGCAGGATTGGAGTCGAAAAATGGAAGGTCAGGAAGTGGCTGGTCGCACCTTCCGACGGGGATTACTACTTGTATCTTAGGCCTTGAAGGCCTTTCCGCGCTCTTTGATCTTTTCTTATGGTTAATAGGCAGGCCTTCTTCCTTCCGTCGCCATTGTATCTTTCCATGCTTGTACGTTCCGATGGCGTTCTTTAATGAGCAGTGGCTGGCACTCTTTCTCATCTCCGATGCAGAAGTGCTTTTCGTTACTGCAGACTTAGGACCACGCTTCTTATACCATATCGATCTGGACCTGGAAGGAGACGGTCCGGCAGGGCTGGTTGGAGATGGGGAAGCTTCATCATTGGTGCGTAGTTGGTCCTGTGCTGTTATGTCTTCCTGGACACCGGCTTCGCATTCCGTATTCTCTGGGACGGCCCGTAAGATGGTAGCCGACTTCTTCGAGTTTCTGAGCAACATTGGTATCCTCCTCTTGATTAAATCCTCAAAAGCGTGTCATGTACAATCGTTGGTACCCTACCCTGCAGCGGGAAGAATACGAAGTGAGCTGTGGGCAAGGTGAACGGAGAAATACACAACACAATGACAGAAGGAGGGCAGCTTTGTAAGGGATCTCCTTTTAGATTCGTGGTCGGACAGACAGGCAGGGTTGCAATGGTGGCAGGGCATGAACTCTATACTGTCCGACGCCAAAATAGCAATAGCTCCCGTAAGGCGCCGCTCGACAAGCGTGGGGCCAACGAATGGCATCGTTGCGGCGCTTCGGACAGACATGCATCCAGGGCTCGGCGGAAGATGAGCTGAGATGAGACCGCAAACCAACTCCGTGTGGGCTGTTGACAAGGGTTGGCGGCGAATGACGTGAATGACGTATTCATTCGGACCCGACGAGCAATCTATCGCATACACACAAATCCTCAATTTTAGGGAAACCACGCCGTTTGAACCATCAGTCGATGCGGATGGGGCAGAAAGGGGAGGATTGAAGACGGGCAAGGTTGGCGTGCTTGCTCGGTCCCCGCCAGACGGCTGGAGCGATCGGCGCTGGGGCCGCGCTATTTGGGGGCGCATGGCTGTGCCGCGCTAAATCGGGGCCATGGAGTTGGAAAACGTTAAGATTCCCCCATGCACCACGCACTGCGCCATACCGAGATGCCTGACACCTGCGTCTCTTAACCCCAGATACGCCTGTACGGCACAGAGAGTATGGTCGCTGCTGTGTTTCACGTCTTCAGCCCCAGCGTTGCTTGTCTCGATCCTCCGGACTTGCGTCTTTCGGCCTGCTAGGTAACATCTCGCCGACACTATGCCAGACAGGTGGCCTTTTGCAGAAGATAGGCCGGAAAAGTTGGCTACACGGCAGTTACTGTGCCCGAGAGTAGTCATCACCGCTTGGCTCGCATCGTCGCATCGCGAAAGCCGATATCTATCCAGGAATAGTCGGCCCTTCACGTGCAGCGGGTGCGCGCGGACAGGACGATTTCGCATCTCTTGGACATGGAGGTAACGTTTAGACATTTTGTATATGGGATTTTTAGTCCGAGTCGGCATTTGCGCGGTGCTGCAGTCTCCGTGTGTTCGTCATCTCTGAGGTCATTCCGGAAACTCATGGCGGAGCCGATAATGCCTTGTAACCTCCAAGTATTCTGGTAGGACAACGCAGTGCGGACTCAAACAAAGTTCGCTTCTGTACGCGTCTTGGTATCGAGACTGTGGACTTCCGAATGTTAACTCTATACCAGCTGCACAGCCCGTGCTCGCTGTTTTTCTTCTTCTTTTGGTACCTGCAAATGGCAGCATGTTCCTAACCACTGGCTTAATACATTTTGTAAGTCGCCATGTCTAGACAAAAACTAGACGAGACCCCTCTTCGTGCCCTGCGCTAGTAACGATGAGGAAGCACGATGTGTTCAGCACTAGGCACCTCTGACTGAAAGCACACGCAATCTTCGCAACTTTGACTCTCCGAAACCTACGAGGCTCATGAGCACTTCCTAGTCCATCCAAGTTTCGATGTGCGCGCGGTCATGGACGTTAGCCTTGTCGTACAACGACGCCAAGACTTGCAGAAGTGAGGGGTATCATGGCTACGCGAGACGACAACTGATGTGATCATAGGCAAAGCAGGCTGTTGGAGCAGATTAAAGTGCAGTATGCTTTGCTGAGATGTTTCCAAGTCCACCCAGACCAACTACCCTAGAATCGCCGACAACATTGAGATTGGCAGCATCGCGCCAAACAAGCCATGCTACGAGGAACAGCGAAACAGTCTCCAAGATCGTGCTGCTGGCATGGCGAAGTAAGCAAGACGTATAATTCGTCTTATCTTACTGACGTACAAGAAGGCAGATTGAACAAGGCATCAAGCAATGTTCAAGCCAGCACCTCTTACCGATCCTCCAAAAGATACAAGCAACACTTCCCCTGGAACTACGGGACTCCATCTACAAACACCTCTTCGATTCTGGCAGGCCTATCGTGATCCCAAAAATAGACGAGGGCGCAGATGACGCACTAACACAAACCCAATCCCGCAATAGCGGAAACTTTCAGACCCCTACCACGAACCAAGTAATCCGAGACCATCTCGCCGCTGACTACTACACATCGTCCGCAATCATGGGTTGGGAAGCAAGCAACAAGGTGCAAGAGTTGGTATTGCGGAAAGCACCCGTTTACCTCCGCGGCTCGAGGAACGCCCCGAACATGAGGGAGTTCTTGGATGTGCAGCTTCAATCTGGGAAGTGCGTCGGCGATCTCACAAGACATTTAAGAATTTACCTTCGCTGCGAGGACATCTCCCGTGATGGTGTTTTACTTGCCCCTAACGGCGGATTCGACATCCACACAATGACCGCCCGCTAGACAGGCCCGCGACAGCTGCAAAGTACCGCGCGCAACTCTCCGGGCTAGAATCGCTCGACTACACCAACTACAACACGACGATAGAAATCTGCGTATTTCTCGATTCAGCCGCAAAGCACGAGTACCGATTCCTCCGGCGACATCTCTTCCGCTGCCTCCAATCCACCTACCTAGACCTAAAGAAGGCGGGTGCAAAAGTCAGCGTGCGTTTAGAAGATGTCAAAGACGGCAGCGGATTTGATTGGTCTGAATACCTGGTAAATAACATTCCCTCGGCCCCCCACACCCAAACCCCCATTATGCTCTCTCCTTCTCCCTCTCTTTCTTCGTGTCTTCTGCTACACAACCCGGCTAACTTCTTCTTCTTCTTTTGTGTGCAGATCATAGATGCAGGGTCAACCTTTTATCCCACAATACGCACCCAGTCCGCCCCTTGCAATATTTACCGAGCATAGCTACTATGGGAACCTGGAGAAGAATATCAGCTGGAAGCACGGGCTCTTCCAAGGTATTTTTAGCGCGTGTTGTTGCGCAGCCTGTGAACGGAAGCGTGGGTGAGAATTGTGAAGATACTTTGGGTAGTGGGGGGCTATTTCCCTTGTTAGCTGTTATACGAACTCGAGCATCTTTTACCTAGGGCGAGAGAGTCGATGTGGGAAGCGAAGATGAAAAGGGAAGAAGAACGTGCGAGTTGGATGAACTGGGGCTACCCAAGCGGAACATGACTTGTGGCAGTCTCTGGCAGTTGAACACCGTCAGAGCGCAGTATGTAGAATTCTGATACTGTATTGAACCTCGATATCTAGCATCCAGCTACCTCTAATCCTGCAAATCCAGCACAACTCTGCCCTGCAACTTACCCTCATTCATCTCGTTAAAAATCTCCGTCAACTTCTCCATCTTCTCGGTCCTAAAATGTGTCTTAACAATGCCTCTGGCAGCGAATTCCATCGTCTAATCGTCAAAGTCAGCATAACCATACCCATACAACATTGTCTTCATCCTAAACCAACGACTGAGCTTACCTCAATCGCCTCCTTCCTCGATCCCACCGCAGATCCCACAATCTGCAAACTCTTTGCAACAAGCAACCCCGGATACGAACTCTTAATCGGCACTACCTCGCCCTCGGGAATCCCCACACAAACGACCCTCCCGCCAAACCGCAGCATCTCCGCCGACTGCGCATACGCGGCGTTATTCGCCGTGCACACAACAACAGCATGGGCGCCCAGCCCGTTGGTCAGCGCCTGCACCGCTTCCACAACGTCCTGCTCGCCGTCGACGGGGATGAAGTGCTCCGCCCCGGATTCCATTACAATGTCCTTTTTGCTGCTGTGATCGACGCCGATGACGCGGTGCCCGATGCCGCGCGCGCTGAATTGCACGGCGAGATGGCCGAGGCCGCCGCCTGCGCCTGAGATGACGACCCAGTTTCCGGAGTCGGCGTTTGTCTTGCGCAGCGCGGCGTAGACGGTTACGCCCGCGCAGAGGAGCGGGGCGGCGGCGTCCGAGGCGAGGGCGTCGGGGATGGGGGTTACGTAGTTTGCGGGTGCGAGTACGTATTGTTGGAATGTGCCTGGGGTGTAGTATCCGGAAATTTTCTGGGGAGGGGGGGGGGGGAAGTTAGTTACTTGCATGTCCTCTTTAAGGCGCCTTCTTCTTGTTTCTCCCATTCTTTTCCGGTGACGCATTTGAAGGACTTGAGTTGCCTCGGCCTTCTTATTTTCTTTTCCCCTTTTCCTCCCTCGAACACTCCCAAGCATGATCCAGAAACCAACAGAAAAGAAAATCAGAAGCTCACCCCAGCGAAACAACTAGCATCCACGCCTGCACGACACGCCTCACAGCTCTCACAGATCCCCGCCATCCACTTAATCCCGACCCTCTGCCCCATCTTCACCGCCGCACTCTCCGTCCCCGGTCCCATCTGTACAATCTTGCCTACTCCCTCGTGACCACCGACTTGCCCCGCTTGTGTGGGAAAAGGAAGCATTTTCCAAGAATTCGTCATGACGCCTAGGTCCGAGTGGCAGACGCCCGAGTGCGTGAGGTTGATGAGGACTTCGCCTGCGCCGGGGACGGGCATGTCGAGCGTGGCTATCGAGGTCGAGATTGTGCCGGGTTTGTCGTAGATTGCGGCCTTGTATTTTTTGGGGAGGGAGGGGGTGGTAGTTGAGGTTGCCATGGTGGGTGGTTTGTTACTGTGGGTGTTGATGTCGTCGTTGGGAGGTAAGAGGGGTGGTGGTGGATGGGTTGAACAGGAGTGTGGAGAGAAAAGAGCACAAGAAACAATATAAACAACAGGTAAGATACAAGAACTAGAATAATAGTCAACAAAAGCTATCCTTTAAGTACTCCTTTTCCCCGCACTAAACCTCAACCTACCTCACACTACGCCTCCTACTCGTCCTCCCATCCCACTCCATCCACTACCCCACCCAGCCTCTCCCTCTGTCTATCAATCCGTCTAACCTCCCTTCCCTCTCTCTGTCTCACAAAAACAATCAAATCCGTCCCGCATCCCGTCCCACGATCCGCAGCTCTGCTTATCGAGCCAATCCCCAATCTCATACTCTACACAATCGGACCGCTTCCTCGTCACAACACCAGCTACGTACCGACCGGCAATGGCACCCCCAGAAGCCGAGGTAACGACATCACGCGTCCGACTAGCGGGCGAAGCTGTGTAGATGGGTAGCTCCATCGGTCTATCGGTCTATCGCAAGCAAGCAACAGTTACCCCGCATTAGAGGGGCAGTTGTGCAGGGGGGCTGTGGCGTTTGTCCGCCGGCCGACGTCAACGCCAACATTGCCGATGTGGGGTAGAGTTTTTGTGCGAGCATGTCGGACGTCGGGCGGACGAGGAAGCCGCGACATTGGAATCTCGGGGGTTGTCGGCGTATCGGGGCAACAGAACGTGGGAGAATGGTGGAAGTTTGGATGACTTGAGGTGTGTTGATTAGTTTTGGAGGGGGGTGGATTAGCGATGGGTGGATGAGAGTTGAACCGACGCAGGACACGTAAAAGCGAGCGATAGTCTCGACATATAGGATAGGTGCGACTGTGCGAGCTTCAGCTACCGCAAGGTTCGTGAGGGCTGTAGAGGTGTACGTCATGCCGCTTTCTTCAAGATTTATCATCAGCTTAGCGGCGAGGTTTGAAACGATGGTGATGTGAGCCTTGGTAAGGATGTCGTGTCTTTTTGTTCAAAACTCTCACAAAAATTAGATGATTCACATTAGTGACGACGTCAAGCAAGTATTCATAGGTAATCTAAATGGTTGAAGACAAAATCTTATAAACATTTAAAAACTACATACAGCCTGTCTGGAAGAAACAAAAGTTCCCCATCCAAACACCCATTAAAAGCTAGCTGGCCTGCGACATAAGATTGCGCTTCGAAGCCAAAAAAAAAAGAAGAAAAAATCACCTACTTCTTTCTTTCCCCCTATACTATAGGAAGAAGAAGAGTAGCGTCTCGATGAGTGGTATAATACAGAATCATTTGGGGCGTGTAAGCGTAAAGGGCGTTAGAGAGAATCGATAAGGAAAAAAGATATTGCCAAACGCCCCCACAGTTCCCAGGTGATGCAGTCTCTCCGTTCCATGCTAGAAATGTGTATACATGTTGCGCCGTATGTGAAGATTTATGCACCTTGGTTGGTGATGAACTGGCTGGCGAGAAGGTCATCTGCACTGGGACGCTTCTCGTGGTCGATGAGGAAGGTATCTGCCAAGAAGGTCCTAGCATCTCCACCAGCATTGTCGGGGATGGTTGGGCTGGCATCGCCGCTGCCTCCAATCTTGAAGATGGCTTGCAGCTGTGTGCAGTTGGGATGTGGGTGACTTCCAGTGAACATCTCCACAACCAGGCAGCCAAGTGACCAAATGTCAGCTTTGCGGGTGTAGGCTGTCTGGCGAACGACCTCGGGTGCCATCCAGAAGACTGAACCTTGGAGTGACACACGCTGAGCTCCCTTCTTGCCGCCGCCGAGGGTGGAAGCCTCAATGCGCTTGGAGATACCGAAATCAGAAATCTTGACAGAGCCCTTGTTGTCGACGAGGATGTTTGCACCCTTGATGTCTCGATGGATAATATCCCGCGAGTGAAGGTACGAGAGACCGGTCAAGATCTGGCGCACAAAGTTCTGGATAAGAGACTCGCCAAGGGGACCATAGTTGACCAGCATGGTCGCTACGGAACCACCAGGAACATACTCGAGGAAAATGTTGAGATGGCTCTCGTCCGAGTTGGAGCCAAGGTATTGCACAATGTTCTTGTGCTTGAGTTCTCGAAGAAGGCCAATTTCGTGCTTCAGAGCTTCGACCATGTTCGTCTTCTTGTGGTCCATCTGAGAGGCACCAGCTACTGATGGAAGCTCGACCTGCTTGACGGCCATGAGCTCACCAGTCACAGCGTGTAGTGCGAGGTAGACACTACCAAAGGAACCTTGTCCGATGAGAGCACCCTTCATGTACTTGACATTGTCCCAGGAGTCTTGCTCCAGGTACTCTGCCAGTTCATCATCCGACTCTTCGCCGTCTTCAGCCAGGGCTTCTGAGAGGCGTTTGTTGAGCGAGTCACCGTTCTCGGTGTTGCTGCTGCTGCTACCCGCGAGACTGCTCCTGCCATCGTCGAAGTAGGATTGTAGAGTGGTGTTGCCTTCGGGATCGGTGATGGCTAGACTGTCTGCGACGCTGTCGCCGCCAAAGGACACGTATGACTTCCGGTTTGGCTCGAGAGGGGACTCTTCGTCGAGTGGCTCCAAGACGGAGGAGGCCATGGAGTCACGGTAGCCAGATTGGTTGGGCAGACCGAGTCGCATGACTGATAGGGGCCGAAGGGGTCGGGCTTGCGCACCTCCCTGTAGCCAGCTGTCGGCGATGGAGGGTAGGGGTGGTGCGTCTTTCAAGCTTGAAGCTACGCTGAAGTTGGATGCCATGGATAGGCGGGATGCCGCTCGGCTGAGACGGTGTGACCGACGTATTGACATGCGGACAGTCTTGTCGATCTCATCCTTGCCAACGTCGGGGAAGTAGGAGGTAAGGTCTGATGTGATGAGCTCGCTGGGAGGTCGGGCGCCGTAGAATTGCTTTAGTTTGCGAGCACGTGCTTGGAAGATAGGAGATCTCGAGGGATCGGCAGGTCCTTCCAGGTTCTGTGCCGTCGAGTTGATGTGGCGTTCTCGCTCTCTTGCCGATGTGGGCGATAGAGGATAGCTGACGGCGGCAAGGGATTCTCCAGTCAGCTTCTCAATCTTGACCTGACTGCGGTTGCTACTTGGTACGTAGACGTGTTGTGGTTGCTGGAAGGTCTGTTGTTGGAAGATGCCAGCAGCAGCCTTGAGTTGATCCTCATCAGGCTCTCCGGCATGGACCTTGCGGAGGATGAGTCGGCCTCGCTCATGGCGGTTGGCATCCTTTACTAGTCTGAAGACCTCGATATCACTCAAGCGCTCAGACAGTGACGGATCCGGCTCGACACTGTTGAGGATATAGAAGCAGTAGTTCTTGACGTGCGCAGTGTTGAGATGGCCTTTTGTAAGTGTCTTGAGCATGACTTCCTCGGCAGTCTTGCAGCCCTCAATGTTCACGACCGATGTCCGTCCACCGTCGTAGATGACACGTACGAGAGCCTTGTCGTGAGGCAGGATGGCACTGTTCGTAGCACTGTCCACACTGGGGCTTGCTCGGACATGGTGGGCGAAGCGGGCGGTCTGGGGAGTCTCGGTGGGCGTGGTCCGTTGGGTTCGTGAAAATTGAGAAGTGATGTTGGCAGTGCTGCTCGAGGCACTAAGGGGATGAGCTCTATCCTTGGGACTGTTCAGCCCACGTTGCGACCTAAGGTTCCGGGTCTCTTGGTCAACAAGAGGAGAGCCAGGACGGGATGGGGGTTTGGCGCCGTATGCGTAGCTGCTGAGGTCGGAGTTTGTGATTTGTCTGGACATGCGCTTCTCGGATCGCGAGCTTACGGGGTTGGACACGGCAGGGTTCGATCGTGCCGAGTAGAGGGGACGAGGAGAGCCGGAGGAGGGCGGTGTGTATGCGGCGTTGTCTAGCGTAGCAAGCGACAGCCTGTTAGATGTCCGTCGCGAGGCCTTTTTGTATTCCTTGTTGCGAAGCTGCTTTGCTTGGGAGCCGATGCGGACGCGGTCGCCGACCTTCTTGATGCCCATGTCCTTGAGGTGGGTCTGGTCCATCTCCATCAAGTTCTCGCCGTTGATGTGGTTGTCTACGGGGGTTAGCGGTGGTCAGCAAAGGGTAGTGACGACGTACATTTGAACAGCTCGACATACTGGGCGCAGTTGATACGCTTCAGCCAGTCGCCAACCTTTTCTTCATCCCAATGTCTAGACATGTTAGTGGTATTCATGTCGTGACGTGTGTGCGGTGCTCACCTAATGGCGTCGGGAGCGTCATAGATTTCCGAGAACTCTGACTCGGTGGGCGAGGCAAACATGGTCTGGTCAGCTCGCGCGTTGGAGGCATGGCTGCGGTAGCTGGAAAGGCCGGCGTTGTACTGGGCCGAGGACTGTGAAGCTCCTCCACTCATGGAGGGTGCGGGATACGGAGACTTTGAGGCAAGCATGGCCATAGCTTGTCCTAGATGGTTTCTGGGGTGTGGTGTGGGCGGTAGGGGATAAGTAGGTCGGTCGTGTCGCGCTATCTACTCTATCTCATATATGCATTGTGGTGATGCTCTGCGGGAAAAAAAAATGTTGGTCGTTGGTGAAGGTAGGTGTGATAAACAGAGGGAGCGTATGTCGAATGGCCGGGGTGCGGTCGTGGACGTGGTACAGAACCAGCGTGGTGCGGTGATAGCAAGAGAGCGTATTAAAATGGGGTCGCAACAGCGATGGAGAAGGGCAACAAGGACACTCTGTTGACGGCGCGGGCGGTCTGTTTGGGGGAGCTTGAAGGGGGGGCGGTATCTCGAAGCAATGGCGAATGCGGGTGTAGGGCCTTGTCGGATGGGGTGAGGTGGTTGCAGGCGAGCGGCCTCGTCTTTGTGGAATGGGGGTTTCGGCCTTCTTTATTACGGCGGTCGGCGGGGTGCCAGGATGGGTTCAGACAAGACGGCGGTCGAAGAGATAGGGAAACAAGACACGGCCTTCGAAACAGAGGGCGGTCCCGTCGATTTTGGTGGAGCGAGCGCGAGCGCGGAGACAGCTTTTGGCACCGCTCGTGGCCAACGTGAGACGTGAAACGCTAGTGAGACTAGGGCCCTGCGACTACCGGCCAATCGGAGTCGCCTGCCCTGGCGCTGCTGTAGCCCGTCATGCGCGTCCACGGCATTGTCGCTGGCAGACGGTGGAGACGGGAAATGTTTCTTGAACTGAGTTCAACATTGAAAAGGTTTGCACCATGGAGTTTGGTATATGCAAAAGTGGCTGTGGCGGCGATTGTGGCAGTGGTTGTAGTAGTAGCAGCAGTAGTAGCAGTAGTAGCAGTAGTCACTATCAGAGCCTGGGCGGTGGGAAGCTCAAGGCGGGCGCTTGCATGGTTGCAGCAGCCGGTGCCGACTGGCCTGGCAAAAAAAGGGCCATAATGCCTCACGATTTAATCTACTATCGACAGCGATGGGCCGTCCACGAACTGATTGCAATGCAGGGCCCCGTCTTCAAAATAGTATCGATACGACGACTGTTCCGTCTACATCCCGGTGCATGTCGCTGCCCATCTATCTGGGGTTTCGTACAATGCTCACCGAAGATGTCCGTTCGCAATCTGCCTGACGCGTTGCAACTTGTCGCCGTCGACGATAACAACTGGCGCCTACTCTGCTCTCGCTGTCGCTGCTATCGCTGCTGTCTCTCCTGTCTCCCCTGTCGCTTCTGTTCCTGCTGTTTCTGCGCCTGTTCGTGCGCATACTGTCTCACTTCAGCCGCCGCCTCACCACGGCGCACATGGCCCACAGCCTTGTAGCCGCCCCCCGATGCGCATAAGCCGGCCGTCGCTGGTAAAATGATTCTCATGCCGCTCCTGCTCGCCTGCCCCTTTTGCCCCAGTGGCCGACTTGTTTCTCCCAAGGTGAGAGGAAACGCATGTCATGCCTCTTCCTTGGAGCGCAGAGGCCAGCTGCTGGCAAAAGGTCGTGGTTGAAACGAGACGTGCAAACGAGCGGAACCACGCCGCGTCACTGACAGCCGTTACCACCACCGACACTCGACTACGCTAGATTGGTGCCAACAAGTGCTAAAATACAAAACTAAACAAACATGTCTGATTGACTGACAATCACCGGCTCCCCGTATTCATCACACCTCTCTCTCTCTAGCATACCAGCTCCTGACGCTCCTGACCATCCTGACCATCCTGACCATCCTGTGAATCCCCATCTCGCTTACAGTTGACTTTTTATAGCCTGCGATGACGTTCTGCATATGACGCACCACACACACTGGCTCCCTGCCTCTCAGCCTGCGGCACGACCATGGCTCTCAAGGTAGAAGATGGCGCTGCGCGTCCAGTCAAACGTGTCAGAAATCTCCCTTGTTCAACCTACTGCTTGTCACGCTCTCCTTCTCTCTGTCAGTAACTAAACTACCCGGGGTACCGCTGCCTTGAAGCAAAACCCAAAGCCCGAAATCCACCCAGCCTGTCCCGTGTTTGCGCCCGCTATCTTTCTTCCAACGTCTTCATCCTTCCGCCCTCCTCCTTCATTTCCCTAGTCGTCTCCGACAATCTGCTGCCATCGCTCGTGCATGGGAATACTGCCATAGCTGCAGCAATCATTCGCTGCGCTCTGCAAACCGCCATCCCCTTGAGCCCTGACCATTCGCACCCCGCAACGTCATACTGCAGGCGCTCCCAAGCGCTTGCCATTGTAACTCGCCATGGCCTATCGCGATCACCCTGATCCCAACTACACTTCATCTTTCGATAAACAGCACGGCAATCGCAGTAGGAGCCCAGAGTATGGCGCGAGGGCTAGGTCTCGCGGGAGATCCACTGGCCCCGATCGTAAGCCTCGTGAGCCCAGTCCTCCCTGGGACAGGCGCAGTTTCGATGCTGGCTCGCAGCCTATCCAGCAACCACTGAAGAATGCCATCGGCCATGCCTTTGACAAGTCCGACACAGCCCGTGTTGTCGATCCAAATCTGATTGCCCAAATCACTGCCGAGGTGAAGAAGTCGGTGTTGGATGAGATCAAATCAGGTGGGATAGCTGGTACGACACAACCTCAGCCCGTGCCCGTCTCGTCACAGCAATGGGTTCCGTCTTCCCCAGCCTCCACCTCCAATTCTATTCCACCACGAGACGTTTATACACCTCCATCGCCCAAACGCAGCGATTTCCCAAGCCAGCAATCGCCCGACCGCGACCCTTTATATCGTGATCCGCTCCTGGATGGCAACCACGATACACCCACCCCACGCTTCGAGCGAAACATTCCGGTAGAGCGAGAAAGGCCACCAACGCGACCAAGCCCTGCACCCAGGATGGCGACTGAGGAATACACCCCGATTGAAAAGATGTGGCAGCGACTGTTCGAGCCTGACGGTCAACCTTTGCCTCGTCTCGGTCAACTTCTGCGAGGCTTAGCACTTCACTTGGTGAGTAACAGCGGCTATGGGCGAGATGGCCAAGCTAACATCTACATAGATTGAAGACTACGAACCTAAGAATAGTCTGGTCATCTCCCCTGCCAAGATGCTCAAGTTCTACGAAGAGGTCAAGCTCAAGGACGAGATCTATCCATGGCAAAGCATCTTTGGGCAGATTTCATACTCCGCCCTGTCCAAGATCTACCGAGACATGCGATGCCAGCATCATCTAATCCAAGAACATCCAGCAGAGGCGCCCTTCATCCCTGCGCTCACGCCCGACGGCTTCCAGGAATGGATGACCACGATGATTCAAGCATACCCGGACACGGAGTACGAGCGATTAGTAAAGGCGATCCTCGACATGCCCATTAGCAATGCAGACGACAGGAAGGAACGTTTCCCCAAAGAACTCCCTCGCAGAATGTTCCCGACCGTCGAAAATCTCCATGCGCAACAGAGGTGTGCTGCGGCTCTCTCTTCAGAAGGGGTTGGGCCGCTCCGTAAGGCACCGACATTCCCGCCACCGCCTCCGAAGACGCAAGATCCTTCTCCACCAGCGCCCAATCTCGAGCGTGAGAGAAGCCCGTATGCCTCCAAACCGGAGGTCAGGCCCTTCGACATGGATGATGAACCAATGTCTACATCCGTACCTATTGAGCGAGAGCGCAAGCCCTACTCGGCAGCCCCTGGTGGTGGAAAGTCATACGATGAGATGAATTCCAGCACTCATTCCGATACCGCGGCAAACGAAAAGCGTCGGCGCGCGCAATCCAACGCCGGCCAAGTGCCATGGGGAGCGCCACCCAACGATCCTTACTACCCACAACCCCATCACCCGCGCACCAACTCGACGACTACCCGACCGCGAAGCCCACCCTTCACCGGCTACGGTACGCATTCCGACCCAAACGTGCGCGACGTTCCGAACAACTTTTACAACTCCAACATGCACAACACCGACGACGATGCACGGCGATTCAACAAAGACTTTGATAGTAAAAAGCATAGCCGGAGCCGCAGTGGTGTCGGTATAGATGGAGGTTTCGACTATCCACGAGCCATGTACGGCGATGACGACTACCGAGGACGAAATGGAAGCAACGCGTACGAAAACAGAGGCTACGACTCTCGTCGCTACTAGAGTGTGAGTGACGGTTTCGGTCAATGTATTGCCGAACAATATCACGACGTTATGACATATACCCCGAATTTCCTGTCGCTGCTCTCTCTTGTTCTTTTCTCGATTTTTTTCCTCTTCGGTGTATTCATGCGATATCAGCGTCTTGATTTGCATCTGTACTGTACTTTTCACGCGTCTTCTTTCACGTTTGCTATCTATTATGCCGGATGCTGGACATGATGAAATCATGAAATGGGGACGGCCACTCGCTCTATACTTGTACTATAGAAAACAAAATTGTTGTATCAAGCATTTCAAAATTGATAACCTGAGCATATCTCCATTGTTGTTGAAGCTCGTATCCTTCCGAGCTCATGTACCAAACACAACGACCACATTTCCCCAAGCAATTTCATGTACCGAAACATACTTTTCCCCTGTCCGTTTCCTTCCTTTCCCCCCATTCTGCTCAATCCTCAACTCCAACTAAAAGCCACCCTACCCCTTTCCCTACTCTTCCCGCCCATGCAAACCCCACTCCGAAACCCTCGCCAAATACCGCCGCGCCAGCCTTGATTCCTCCTGCTTATCTAGATCAGAAAACGAGGTAGTCGATGTACTGGGACTGATTTGAGATTTTGATGACGATGATGAAGAAGAGTGTGAGTGGTGCGTGTAGGAAGAGGGGAAGCGCGGTGTGGCGCTGCGGTGGGGTGTTGAGCCGAATTGGATGTGTGGGCGTGATGGCGGTGGAGTAGTTGTGGTAGTGGTCGTTGGGGTTGTGAGGGTTGATGGGGTGGTGGAGGGAGATGGGTTTGCCATTGTTATGTTTTTGGTGCTGGGTGTGTGTTTTGTTTGTGACCGGACCTGAGTGTGGGAGACTACTGTGCTGAGAACAGTGTCTGGAGGTGCTGGAGGCGGTTTATTGTAGGGTGTAGTGCGCGGACTTTTGGCTGTGAAAGTTGGATTCTTGCTAGTTTTGGATGAAGCTGAAGTTGGCGTTGTGGAGAGGAATGCGTATTTTATGTATTCCTTGCATGCGGAACACTTAGTGGGAGTGAATGCAGTTATTCTTTTCGGTCAACGGTGGTTTTGTGAAAGTACGATTCTCCCTCAACCTCTGGTGTATTATTGGATGATGTGGAGTTTACCTCACATTTTTGCGTCTTTTTCATCTTCCTCGTTGGTGTTTTTGCTGGTTCTGACCACTGTCATCGCTTTGAATGTCATTGGAGATTTGACATCACGTTCTCTTGCGGGCGGACTTTGGTTCAATGGTAGAAGTCGACCCATGGATGACATTTGAGAATGAGAATTCGTGTGCTATTGGCGGGCGTCACGCTAGCACTCTACTAAGCGTGGTAGAAGCTGTAGGTACACCACGTTTAGGTAAGTAGACCTCTTGTGACAATTTAGGTGATGTGAAGATAACCTAATTTTCAACTGAAACGTTTCTTGTAGAACTGACAAAGGTTTTCTTCGAAGAAAACAAATAATTCTAATACTAACAACATTTGAGAAGTAAGAAGGCTCCAACGTTCCAACGCTCCAAAAACCATGCGCGCAAACGTCTTCCTGCACCTCGCATTCACTCCACCAGCACCCATGCACGAATTAGGAAGAGTGTCCCGCATCAAGCGACCGTCCACGCAACTCCATAAATTCGTTAAACCTCACGTATTCGTTGTATTCGTCCTCCATTCGTCTTCTTTTATCGTTTCGGCGCTGTGATCTTTCTATCCGTCTAATCTCTGAGAAGTCTAACGTGGCGATTGTGTTAGCAGCGTCATCTTGGGGAAGCAGGACTTCCGCCAGTTCGAAATGCTCACATTTGAATGGTCGGCACAGCCAACGTCGCAATTTAGGCGAGGACAGTAATCCAATCAGGAGAGTCAGAGCCGCTAGGCAGACACCAATGAGGGTGAAGATGGCTTCGTTAGACCAGGAAGTGGCCGGGCTTTGAGTAGTCCTTGGCATGGAATGGGAGAGGTCGGTAGCTAGTGGTGCAGCGCTCGCGACAGCTACCATGATGAGGAACAGTAGAGGAAGCTTGATCGGCGTCATTGTGCGAGCAAAGGTTACAAGAATACTGTTTACTTGAGTTGAATTCAAAGGATCTCCGGAGAGAATACCGAGGGGTAGCTTATTGCGCTGTCTCGCAAGATGCATTCTCTTTTTGTTCTATGGTATACACTTCATTTTGTTTGCCTAAGTGGTTCGTAAAATTGCGTAAGGCAACCGCCAAGGCCGCGGAGGCTCTTTCGGGACCAGGAACACATGCCCCAGGTGTCTGCTTAAGCGACCTTATATTTACTGTTCTGTAAAGAGGCGCATTCACAGCGCCGTTAACTAGTGATTAGCTGTAACCAGAAGCGTGATCGCTTCGCATACGTCCATCTCTAGTCTGCTCGGCCGCTCGGCATGCAGCCCGCCCACAGACAAGGAGAATGAGGAACTTATGCACGAGCGCTTCATCTTAACCAATTAAGCTGTTTGTTTAAGAGTGGCTGCAAAAGTGGGCTATAACATTCTCCCCCCGGCGCGGGATCTATATGGGGTTAGAGCATGTCGTCCGGTCAGGAGCGCACGCGGTCAAGGCAGTGACGGCTGGGGCTTATGCGTCGCGGAAACGACCAATTGGTCGATCCTGGAACCTCTGCACCTATTTTGATGGGGCGGCTTCGCAGGCTGAGGGTCTCTTGTCTCCTACCCCCGGCCACGGCCACGGCTGCAGCGTGGGTAGTCCACGGAACGGACGGCCAACACTGGTTTTCAAGAGTAGCTAATGATTTGCCAGTCCTGTGTACTGTAGGGCGACAACGCGGCTGTGCAGCTGCGTTGCGGCATTTGAATCGTGACAAGGTATTACCAGCCAAGGTCTGTTCGCGAGGGCTCTGATCATGTTACGTGCCTTGCAGGTACACATAGTGTCCCAACACCACACTATATCATCATTCGCTTTCTTTTTTCGACAGTTTCTCTTCGCCGTGTATTCCTTTTTGAATAAGAGCGGGTATTATCGGGGACGCGGTATGGTTCGATAAGGCTGAGGTCTTCATGAAGGGAACATGTATGGCCTTGCGTCTTTGTTGTGATTATGATGTTGAGGCAATTGGGATCATTAAGAGAGATAGCTAAGTGGGGGAACTTCGATAGAGTGATGTAGTGAAGGATGCCGAGATGTGGTGAAGAACGGTATGCTCGCAGGCTTCACCAAGAAAGCAAGGCTATTGCCCTTTCAGCCATCATTGGACTTGACATAGAAGTAACGAAAGCCTTGTACGCACTATGATCGTAGAAGAATACGAATTACTCATGGCGTGTTCGTGTCCCCATCTTCCACCCTCTTATAGTAATAACGAGCTTCCTCAAGCCCACTCTTGCTGTTCACAGCCTCTCCCACAAAGGCACACTACTCGTCGTCGGCTTCACATTCCCCGACTTGCCCACGGTGGGTATAATATCCTCATCTGTCACCAGCTCCTCAACCCCACCCCCAACACTATCCCCGACATCCACCAAATTCCTATGCCTCGACTTCCACCTAGGCACCTCTCCATTCTGCGCCCTGCCCACACCCATGTCCCTCCACTTCTTCGGGGGCTTGACCCCCATCTCGACCAGATTCTCCCAAATCCTCTCACCACGCTTACTCCAGCGCTCCATCCTCTCTTCGTACTCCTCGTCGGAAGGCTGCCACTTGCTCTTAAGTATGCGGCGGATAGCTTCCGGGCTGACCTTGAAGTGCTGAGAAAGAACGGGCGTGGTGAATTTATCGGGCTGTGTGCTGTGCAGGTGCCGTATGCCTTCCATGGTGTCTGGGGAGAGCTTTTTGCGGGGATTCCAGGCTTCGCCGTTGAGCTTTTCTTTTAGGGCTTCTTTTTGTACGGCCCAGGCTGGGCGTTCGCGCTTTGGTGGTTGTAACTCGCCGGTGAGCGCATCTTCGACTTCGATGGCGGGTCCTGCGCTTGGTTTGCGGGGGCGGGATCGGTCTGGTTTGGATTGGGGAAATGCGTCGGAGCGGGATCGCGATTGTGGCGGTAATATGAGTGGTCGGCGTGCGGGAGGAACGGGTTGGATGTTCGCGAATGATCGGATGAACAGATTCAGCGTTGTTCGTGCGCAGTTGTGGCAAGTCATGGTTGGTGATGTTGGATATATGCACAGGGATGCTCTTCTCGAAGTTCACAACTTTCTCGCACGGGCCCACGTGCTAAACGTTAAACGCCACTGCCGGCGGCGGCGGCAAGCCATGCCTTGCTCTAAATGGTGACATCAATGACCCTGCGTCAACGGCCGAATTTGACGGTCAAACTCCGGAATCGACATTTCTTGTCATTCTGGTCTGGTTTTCGCGGGACCCCTGGGACTATCGCGGAAACACTGATTACACTGAGAACCAAGGTTTCTAAGATCCCTATGATAATGTAGGCTGTTTTGTCTAGTCTAGTTCCGATAACTTGGTTTGACGTAGTTGGCCTCGCTATCTCGATTTGTTGGATTGCTACGCTAGACTCATGATACTGTGATCGCAGGACGAAAGCGGCAACATGGATGTGGATCCCCTCACACTCCTTCGCGCTAGGGCCTCGGTATCATATGACGGATCTGTCTCTCCGCAAACCTGCAGACTCTCCTTGCCCTTCAATAGTCCTTCCTTGACGTGAATTCGCCTTGCGTTGTTGTTTTCCGCACCGTAATCCGCAATCATGGCATTGCCCAACCTATTCCAGAGGCGCACGGCCAATACCAAAGAGTACGTTTAGAAGCGGAAGACTATGGCTTACACCTACTAACCAGATCCAAGTTGCTGGGGCTACCGATTCGAATGGACGCCTGAACATCTCAATCCGGAACAATTGAAGCCTATGAAATTCTCATATGATGTGTTAGCAGAAGAATGTCTCGATCGCTTGAATGCCATATCGCCACCGCACAAGGGTGCTTTGCCAAGAAACGATAGCAACAGAGCTGCATTGGCATCAGTACCAGGCACTGAAGAAGAGAAGAAGGAACCTTTACCTGTACCAAAGCGGGATCTCTACGCTCTACTCGAAGAACACCATGATTCCGACCCAAAACTTGACGAGTTGTGGCGCCAAGTCCAGACGGTACCCGAATGGGTAGACTGGGAGCAGATAGCAAGAGGACAAGATGTTTTCTACCGATACGGCGGACCCGCTCTGACTGGCCTCACCTTCCAGTCCCTATTAGGCGGCATGGGTGCCGCAAGAGTAGTCGAGACATTAGCACGAACGGGTGGATTCAGCACCAAGGTAGCAAGAGGAAGATTATTCGAAACAACACAACACATTCTGCAATGCACTCGAACCCTGGAGGGTATAAGACCCGGCGGAGAAGGCTTCGCCTCATCGATCCGTGTCCGCTTTCTACACGCCGCAGTCCGGCAGCGCATCATGAAGCTCGCAAACGAACGACCGAGCTACTTCAACATGGACGAATGGGGCATACCCATCAACGACCTGGACCAAATAGCAACAATCGGCACCTTCTCTTCTACTCTCATCTACCTTAGTTTTCCCCGCCAGGGCATCTTCCTCCGGCAACAGGAAATAAATGACTACCTCGCTCTATGGCGCTACATCGGGTATCTCATGGGCACGCCCGACAAATGGCTCTCGACCCCCACAAAGGCAAAGGCGGTCATGGAATCCCTTCTCTACCACGAGGTCGACCCCTCGGAAATGTCAAAGACAATGGCCAACAACATCATCTACGCCCTCAAGGAAGAACCACCCACTTTCTCCTCCGCAGACATGCTAACAGCCAGCGCGCGCTGGCTCAACGGCAACGAACTCTGCGATCGCCTCGGCCTGAAACGCGTCTCAGCGTATTACTGGTCGCTAATGGCGGGCCAGTGCCTCTTCTTCATCTTTTACTGCTACACTTATCGCTTGTTTCCTGAGGCTGACCGCAGGAGGATCGACCGTGCGAAGGATATCTTTTGGAGCTTGATTGTAAAGGCGAAGTGGGGGCTCGCGGGCACGGAGACGTCGTTTGATTTCAAGTACGTGCCGCAGTATGATACCTTGACGCATCTGGGGAATATTGGTGAGAGGAAGCAGCAGTGGTCTAGCAATGAGATGAGGAATCTGAAAGCGCTGGGTATTGCGGTCGGGGTGTTTGCTGTGGGGACTTTGATTTCGGTCAAGGTTGCTTCGGTTGTTCTTGGCAGGATGTGGTGAGGGATTGAACATCGGTAATAAGTCTGGGTATGGAAGTGTGTTAGATCGGGCAGACTAAACATTTCATTCTCTTGTTATGTGTAGAGGGTATTGTGAACACTCACTTTGATATCGCTTTGCTCTCTCACCTGCATCCCCTCTTACCGCGAGCCTTCCAACGGTCACCTTTACCCGCCTAGTTCATCATCATCTACTAGTAACCACTCCCCTGTGCACCTACCTGCTCTTCTTTTACTCTCCACGATTCCCTCTTTTCCCGTACACATCCCTGCTCTATCCCTCTCCCACTTCGTCAATACCAAAATAGCAGTAATCCCATCTTCAATCCAACATTTTTGTCTCCCATCTCACCACAACGTACTTCTCAAAATGCGCATACACCCCGACGGCATTTGTCACCAAAATCTTTGTCAAGACGGCGTATGCGGCTGTGTCTCATTCTGGAAGCACACGAGTCCCGTTTTCTCGCCCGTCAACATAGTTATCGAAAGCGTCATCGCCGACGACTGCACACTGCCTATTCGGAAGCGGCAACGAGACACTGGCCTCAACGCTCCATCCACGGAAGGCAGTCCAGCTAAGCGCTTGCGCCTCGGCGGGTGCGGCGAGGAAGTAAGTGTAAGGACAGGAACTTTGGGAGCTGAAACCGTTGAGACAAGGACGAATGAGCAAAAGAGTGGAAAGAGGAAGAAGAAGGGAAAGAAGAGAAAATGCCAACTGAAGAGAGAAGCTGAGGCGAAACAAGGCAAGAATGTAGTGAAGGTTTTGGTTGATTATGATTTGCCGACTGGTGATGAGCGACTGGACTGGGATACAGATCAGGTGCGGAGGATGGCAGGGGAGATTGAGTAAGTTTCGGAGAGGCGGAGAGCTTGCCTTGAGCTTGCTTGCGCGTGTATTTGAGATTTGACGCATCGATTGAATGGGGCACGGATAGAATGCAGGTATGCTGGGAGAGACCTGCTGCTTCATCTTGAGAGTAGTGCGAAGCTTCATTCGTCACTTATGGTTGGATTGGTAGTGCCAGGGGGGAGAGGGACCCATATGTAATCTAGTAAAATGGGTATAGGTATAGCCTAGTGAATGTGCAGAACTTGCGTGTGAAAGACGAACATCGGTGTTATGATGGATGTTTTCAATGTCACCAAATGTAAGGCTGCTGCTGTCAGTGGACGGCCGATGGCTTGATGACGTGACAGTAGACCTACCTTGTTTTCATATGTCCAGAATGTACCACTGTGCTGTATGCCTTTGCTCTTGATCACTTCAATCATCTTCATGACTGACTCTTCTGGTGTTATGATTCCCTGTACCTCCCACGGCAGCTGAACGTTTGCCATATCCGTCGCTACCTCTCCAGGATGCATGCATAGAATGATTGTGTCGTCATCCTTTCTCTTCAGTTCGGCGGCCATGTGTCTCACTGCCATGTTTAGTGCCGCCTTGGACGCAGCATACGCGGCGAAACCGTCCTCCATTTCACGAAAGTTACCCTGGGAGCCTGAATCGCTGGACATGAAGACGATGGTGCCAATTGGAATGTTGGTTTGCAAAAGCTTTTGCGCAGTGATGACAGGGCCTATGGTGTTCGTGTGCAAGTGGAAAGCAAACTCGTCGAACGATCTACTTGGTGTCAGCATCTACCACCAACCCTCGAGCATGCCGGACTGGAATGCGAATGCACGCTTTAGCCACAACCAGCAAGGCGTAACGGCGATGGAGGACGTACAGCTCAGTGGCCCTCTACAACGGTTAGTGCGGCTTTCTTGCATATGTGGACGATGTCGGACTTACGTTCGGGTATCTCAGGACTCCTGCATTTAGTACTACATAGTCGATCTTCAAGTTTGGTATCATTGCCAGTTGCGCAACGAATTTCTGAACGCGTCAGTTCACCCTAGTTTCGCAATCATAATGCAATAGAAGAGTCCAACATACTTGGATGCTCTGTTCAGACAAGATGTCGCATGTGTACATTTGGCAGCGGCCATGATCACTGCCTGCCTGCCCCCACAGACCACTGGCATGTCCGGCCCAAGGCTCCCGCACCGTGGCAATGATGCGCTCGTTTCGGGCCAACAGCTGCTTGACAAATTCAAGGCCAATACCTCTGCTGGCGCCGAGTATCAACCATGTGGTGAAGTCCTCATCGGCATATAGGATGCCCGGAATCTGGTCCATCCGGTCGGTCGAGGTGTGGCGGGGCAAGACCCGATGATGTCAACCGGCGGCGGGCTGGGGCTGAAGCGCCTGACTGACCAACGCTCGAGGACGGATTGCTGGAAGGGTAAAATAGCTATGATCCTAGTCGGCACTTGAAATAGTAATGTGCTGTTGTCCAGATAACGTGGGCTGGTATTCATGCCCCTGGCCAGTTGTGTGAGAGGCCTAGAAGCGTGGAGATGCGCGGGTTAGTGGGCATGTCACATCGATTTGCGGACCCTTGCACAGGCTTCACGTATCGCATTTGGTTTGAAAGCAGGGACGCAGCGTCCTGCAGGGTGACCAAAAAGAGCCAGACCCGTGGAAGGAGTAAGCGAAGACCACAGCACTGGGTGAGAATTGCTTTTGATGGATTGTTGGCATGGGAAAATGCCGGAGAGTTCTCGCAACAGCCGGCAGGAGACATGGTGACGGCATTAACTCGCAAGTTTGATGCAAGATTGCCGAGCGTCTGAGAAATGGCTTGAGAAGGCGTAATTCATCGCGTAGTGAGGCAGATGCTAGGGGCCCAAGATTCAGCCACGGCACGGAAATTCCTGTTTGCCATGTCTAGGAGCCCTCGGACCGGTTCCACCCGACCGCCTTTGCTCCTGACTTTTGCCGCCTCTCTGATTCGCCGCGCGGATGCCGCTAGCCGCGATGAGATGACGGGCCCTGACGCCGAAGACAGTCACGTGTTCTACTTTTTCAATTGCCTTCGCCAGCTTTTTTGTCGCTCATTCCCGTTTCCATCGCTACTTCTCTATCACACTCCAAACCTCTCACTTCGCTCACTCCACACTACCACATCTTCAACACCAAACCGACCTCAACTCCTCCATCTTATCAAAATGGGTTTCTCCGAGGGTACGTTTTCCTGACAGCGTTCGGACGTCATCGGCCGTTTCTCGCTTTTCTTGCAAACCTGCAACGCCCATTGTGCCCGCGAGCACACCAGAATGCCGCCATCTTGAGAAGCAGAATTCTCCTGGCGATGAGCCATGTAGTTTTCA
Organism: Stemphylium vesicarium; assembly: GCA_004380135.1. Classification (NCBI taxonomy): domain Eukaryota; kingdom Fungi; phylum Ascomycota; class Dothideomycetes; order Pleosporales; family Pleosporaceae; genus Stemphylium; species Stemphylium vesicarium. The sequence continues at coordinate 57,749 of QXCR01000144.1, read as the reverse complement.
GTTGCTCAAGAGGCGGTGTACGGGTAGTGGCAGGTTTGCGACAAAGAAAAGGACGGGCGGCGACTTGTTCAGCGGGCCATCCAAAATTTATCGCCGTTCACATAACTGACTTGTTACCACAGGCGATGCTAAGAAGGGTGCCAACCTCTTCAAGGTACGAACATATCGAGATGACGCCGAATACCATCGTCGCTATCGCACGCCTTCCGCCGACATTGTCTAACAAGAATGCAGACCCGATGTGCTCAGTGCCACACCCTGAAGGAGGGCGAGGGCAACAAGATTGGTCCCAACCTACACGGTCTCTTCGGCCGCAAGTCCGGTCAGGTCGAGGGTTTCTCATACACCGACGCCAACAAGCAGAAGGGTGTTGAGTGGAACCACGAGTCTCTCGTACGTCGCATCACATAAAGACACATTTGTTTTCTAGACACTGGATCCTAACCCAGCACAGTTCGAGTACCTCGAGAACCCCAAGAAGTACATTCCCGGTACCAAGATGGCCTTTGGTGGTCTCAAGAAGCCCAAGGACCGCAACGACTTGATCACCTTCCTTGCCGAGGAGACCAAATAAACGTCTCATATCACCCTGACGTTTAACATCTCTCCGACACGCTACGACCTTTCTCTAATACCTCTTCGACCCAAAATCTTTTTGGATTGTACCAACAGCGATGATAGACGAACGACGGAGGCGGTGAGCGCGGTTAGAACGCATTACCGTTTCATGTAGATTATGTTTGGTGTATCATTTCAGGCGTTTTTCGATCTGGTGCAGCATAGACCCGGCTTGGAACTTAGCGGCACGTTCGAAATACCAATTCTCCTCTACCGATGATGCAATATGTTCCTCCATGGCTTCATTCGTGACTATTGATGTGTGTCTCTGAGAGGTGACGTAGCATCCTGGAGACTGATGCCATGGTGCCCATGGACTGTTGAATCGATGATTCACCATAACAAACCATATTCAGACGGTGAAGGGCTCGTACAACAACCAATGGTACGCTTCGCAAATTTTCTGACACGTTGCGCCAATTTTCCACAAAAATGTAGCTACTAGTGGTAGTGTATGGCTAGCTTCAAGGATGCGACGCACGCGAGCACCTGGGCATGCTTGCTCGGACCTGAGGAACATGCAGTAAGGAACAGGCGCTCTACCGGTCGTTTCTCCGAAACCTAGCCGAGGGTCGTGTGGCTGGAGCTGTGAGCGTGCGGAAGGCGATTTGCAACATGAATTATTTGCGCCTTCGACTATAGACGTGGGCATTTAAGACCAAGGCAATTGACGGTTTACACAATCTCGTCTCGTCAAGGGTGGGATTTGAGGCTCGGAGGCGCAAAGTTTCGTGGCGCCTTCCGCATACTTCTCCACGTGAAAGTCGACAAGTGTGGGGGAAGCCGCAGGTGCTCCAACAGTGGTGTCATCGCCGGGAGACTCCGTGTACATGCATCATTCAACCCTATACATGAGCCCTCGTGCCCCCGTTCCCTCTTACGTTCAAGACCAGTCATCACAAAACATCCAGAGCATCTTCGGTCATCGTTACCTCGGCCTGTGCATCGCCATCAATTAGCGTCATAGTGGGGGCGTTCGGTAGCTCGACGGGGAACACCACCATCAACAACAACACTTTGGCGAATACGCAGCGACAAAGGCCGTTGCGGCCTTGAAAGATTGCCATCATGTCGTGGAAACGAAGCGAGAGGCTGATGGAAACCATCAAGGTATGTAAAGACGTCACGGCGCAAACATAGCTAACGCTGGTGTAGCACTACAGCAACTTTCCAGCGACCGGTCCGTACATATGAGCGCCCGTGTGCAGTACTCGCCTGACAGTGATTTAGGTGTATCCCTACGCCAGATGGTACAATTTGGAGAGAAACCATCTACAGGAACCCTCTTCCGCGCGTCCCAGTTCCTCTCTGAAGAACTTCCCATACGATTAGCACATCGCGTGCAAGAACTCAACGAGCTTCCCGATGGTCTCAATGAGATGCCATCAATTTGCCGAGTGCGCGACTGGTATGCGCAGTCATTCGAGGTATGGAGCGCGAGAATTCGTTGCCGAGCTTGACTCACATAACCAGGAACTCGTCGAATTACCGCGACCGACCCTCTCGAGCGAAATCAAAGAACGGTTACTAAAGCCAGCAAAGAAGAGCGGCGACAAGAACCTAATGAGCAAGCCGACACAGAATCCGAGCATCAAGACTGGACAATACCGATCCGAACCAACGACGAATGGAAACGGCAACGGTAACGGTAACGGAGTCACAAAGCAGGTCAAGGGCGCAAGTCGAAGATACTACGCCGCCGCCGACGATGGTCAAGAGTGGCCGCCAGAGCTAGGCGCATACAACACAAAGTTCGCAGACACCTTGGAGAAGATCAAACGGCGGCACGACAGCGTTGTCACGACTGTTGCACAGGGTATCCTGGAGTGGAAGCGCAAGAGGCAACGCATGCAGATCGACCACAACATCCAGGCTTTCCTCGACCGTTTCTACATGTCGCGTATCGGTATTCGTATGCTCATCGGCCAGCACATCGCCCTCACGGACCAACGCGCGCGGAACGATCCAAACTATGTCGGTATTATATGCACCAAAACGAACGTACAAGAGCTAGCACAAGAAGCTATTGAAAATGCGCGCTTCGTGTGTGAGGACCATTACGGATTGTTCGACGCCCCCAAAGTGCAGCTTGTATGCAACCCGGACATCAGCTTCATGTACGTACCTGGACATTTGTCGCACATGCTGTTCGAGACGCTCAAGAACTCGCTGCGCGCCGTGGTAGAAAGGCATGGACAAGACAAGGAGGCTTTCCCAGTAACAAAAGTCATTGTCGCAGAGGGCAAGGAGGATATTACCATCAAGATTTCAGACGAAGGAGGCGGTATCCCCAGGTCTTCCATTCCGCTTGTCTGGACCTACATGTACACGACCGTCGACCAAACACCGAGCCTGGACCCCGATTTCAACAAGAGCGATTTCAAAGCGCCCATGGCTGGTTTCGGTTACGGACTACCCATATCTAGGCTATATGCGCGGTACTTTGGCGGAGACTTGAAGTTGATTTCCATGGAGGGGTACGTAACCAGCATCACCATTTTCCTTTTGCAGAAACTAACTCACTTTTCTTCCAGATACGGAACCGACGTATACCTCCACCTCAACCGCCTCTCCTCGTCGTCAGAACCTCTGCAATAGCAATTACCCGTCATGAGGGGCGGATGGACATCGAGCGAACTCATCCGGTCTTCCCGAGGAATGGCGCAAGGTAACGGTTCGCGCAAATACAACCCCTTCCTGGCCAGCAAAGCCATGAAGTTGAAACTGAGCGGCCAGGTTAGCAGGGAAATTAGTGAGAGGAGACAGGTTGGTGATGCGGCGGATATGTTTGCCGAGAAGACGGCGGGTGAGAGTGAGAAGCCTTGGTGGCGCAATGTGGGTATGGAGGAGGGCATGTAAAGGTGTCATGTAAGAGAGGGATGGGATATGGAAGCTTGGGTTGAACGAATTTTGGAACAACCGTCGTTTTGCTATTTCTTTTTATTGTTATCGCCAATCAAGCGGTGTAAGCGTCGCTTATGCTAGAAGGACGGGGTATGCATTCTTCTACTTTGGGAAGAGGCATATCCTGGAAAGAATGGAACAATGGGAATGAATCACTCCCAATTCGTTGTACCCCTAGGTTCGGGGGGAACTCAGCAACAAAAGGATGAAACATTGAATGGCGTATTGGGGGTTGTTGTTGTTGTTGTTGACAATCAATATTCAATTGAAGAAACTCCCCCACATCTCCTATCAGAAAGATGATAAACATTGACTATGCAACTTTATACTTTTTTTTTCTCGTTTTTGTCCAGAATTTGCAGTAGGGAAGCCAGAGATAGCGATGAAAAATTACTTTTTGCAGAAAGCGAACAAGAAGGAGGGTATAATGCTGACCTAACATACGCCCTTTGCTCGAAATTCCCCAAACCAAAACTCCCCCCGCCCCCGTTTAACCACCGAAGATGATACACGCTTACATGATGCCCTTTTGACCGACAAAAAAAAGAAGAAAACAATGCCCAAAAAACACACATACATAACCTCTCTCTTTCTCTCTCTCGCATTCACATCGCCTGCCCCGAACTAACTCTCTTCCTCATCCTCGCAATATCCCTCTCCTTCTCTTTCCCCTTGCCACTGCTACTTCTCCCAGGACTACCCAACCCAGCTCCTTGTCCTTGTCCCCCATCCCGCTGTTGCTGCTGCTGCTGCTGCTGTGGTACCTCCCACTCGTCATTCCAAGCCACATTGGCAGTTTCGTGGTGCGAGAGGCCGAGGAGAACGTTATGGTAGTGTGTTCGTGTTTGGGGGACGCTCTGTTGGGTGTGTTAGGTTAGGGTTTGTATTAGGTTGGTTGAGAGGAGTGGATGGAAGGGTAGGGAAGGGGGATAGTAAAGCTTACTTCATTCCTACTCGCCGCAATCCAAAGAAGCATCTCCTCGCTTTCCAAAATCGCAGCCGCTTCATCCCTTCGTTGTCGTTGTTCCCAATCCCATTCTTTACCATTACCCATACTCCTACTTTTACCACCACCAACACCTCCTCTTCCCACAGTCCCACTCCTACTTCCACCACCGCTATTATAATCCTTCCCCCTCGCCTGCAAACTCCGTCGCACCTCCTCCTCCTCCTCCTCCTTCTCTTCTCTCTCCCGTTCCCGCTCCCGTTCCCCCCTATACCGCGCTGCTTGCGACGGGGAGCCCACCGTTATCGTGCTTGGTGATGGCGGTGCATGCTGGACACCAGTCCCCAGTGAGCCACTGTTAGAACCTGGGTTGCCGGTCTCGTTCAGCACAGTGTTGAAGTACGCTGGCTGGTGCTGTTGCGGGGGGTACGCGGTATTTGGTGGGGGTAGGGGTGGCATTGTCGCATTGCTGTTGGACGAGGCGATTTGTCTCTTTGGAAGCGTCGCGGGCTTCGGTGTGCGCTGCGCGCTTGATCGTAGTGAGGTGGTCGGGTTGGAGGAGCGCTCGTTGGTGGAGGTGGGGGTCGCGCGGCGGCGGCGGGTTGTTGCGTTGCGTTGCGTTGCGTTGTCCGCGGGGGAGGCTTAGATGGGAAGGTGGGTGGGTGGGCAGTCGAAAGCCGAACAAGTCTTCTTTTTGTTCAGAGCTATGCGTACATAGTCATGCTACGACATCTCTGTTTTCGAAGATGGGAAGTTCCTGGATAAAGAGTGTATCGTATCTCCTTCTGAACAATACGCTTCACACGAATACAAAGTAAGCTCTCTCCGCATGAAGACATTCATGCATTGTTTGTTATATTTGAGTTATCTGACTTTGTTCATGTATAGTATCGGAAAATGTCGACTCCTTCCCATCTTGAACCGTTGACCTTGGATATTGCCGTCTAATGATGGGTTGACCAAAAACGCTGAAATGCCAATCTATGCCTTATGCCTTGACATGCATACACCATACACGCCTGCAGTCGATCGGAACACCCCCTCCTATGAGAAACAACCGCAGTCCATCTATTGTGTTGCCACCAGCATCTACTGGCTAGTTCGTTACGATTCTCTCTACATCCGCTCCCAGGGGAAGCGGCGCGCAGAGTTCCCCGGGAGCTAGATGGAAATTAAGCTATGCGCCACCGTTCGCCTGCTGATGCTCAGCCTTGGTGCCCTTACCTCGCCAGGTGCTGACGGCCGGTATATCGGCTTTCAGTCTTTCTTCCTGCGTCGAGTACGCTTTTGGCGTCAACTTGATCAATGTGTGTAGCGGTACCTCCATCCAAGGACTCTGCTCCTGCGGCACGTTCATGAAGTAGGCGTAGATACACCTCAGAATCGCTTGATGTGTAACGATCAAAATGTTCTCGCTGCGCTCCAGTTCCATGATGATGGGCTCGAGGCGAATCACCACGTCGCGGTACGACTCTCCACCAAGATAGCGATAGTTGTATTTGTCTTCGTCACGTTGCTTGAAGTCTTCGGGGAACTTTTGCTCAATCTGAGCGTATGTGAGTCCGTCGCAGACACCAGAGTCGAGTTCGTCGAGCGCTTTCCACTCTAGCTTCTCGAAAGTCAGGAATCGTGCCGTTTGGATTGTTCGCTTCAGCGTTGATGTCCACACGGTGAGCTGGCGGCCGTCGCCGACCGACTTTGCGACGAGACCTGGAAGTGCGTGCGCGTAAGCATCTCCGCGCTCGGAGAGGTTGGCGTCTCCACCAATCTGGCCTGTAAGGTTGTACTCCGACTCGCCGTGCTGTCGAAATTAGCTTTGAATGCAGATATTGCAGTTTCGACTTACTCGCGATAACCAGATGGACCGCGGCCTGATGTGAAGGTTCATCAAGTAATACACGACTCTACTTTGCAGGTAGTCCTGAATCTGGTTGATGATGACTTGTTTGCCAACATCGATGAGCTTGACGTAGGTGAGGTCGCGCTCGTCCTCGTCTATTGTTTGGTAGACCTTTTCGTAGTTTCGAATGCGGTTGCGGAAATCGGCCGCAGCCTCCTCGGGATCCTGCCCCACGTAGTCGGGAGATGTCGTCTTGACCTCCAGGATGTTGCTCATGATGAGTTCCTCGTCGTCACACTTGGACTCAACGAAGAGGGTTTCGATGTTGTCCGCAGCACATCGCTCTTGTATCCACCTGCGCCGGCTCTTTGTAGAGTTTGTCGCGTCCAATATCGCTACCAAGCCCTTGCCCTCAGAGAACCACTTGCACATGTCGTTGACGGCAGCTTCAGCGGCAGCTTTGCGGAGACGTTCTCCTTCGGGGTTTGATGTGTCGAAAAACTCGGCGGAGGGGTTAGGGGTGGCAGTCCGACGGTACTGTCCAACATTGAACGTCTTCGATTTGATTGATAACCAATGTAGGTAGCGGACGACTGCATCGTACCTCTGTCAGTGGCGACATACAACCGTGTAGAAACACGAACATACCTTTCTGTGCGATCAGACTCTTGCCCCGCGCGGGCAAGCCTACCATGACGACGCATATCCGCGTGTCTTCGGCCTGTACACCAGCACCGTTAGTCTTTTTGCTTGGCCTCACGAATTCGCCAGCAGGCACAGCGCGCATGTTTGGCGCATATAAACCATTGGACTCGGTCATGGTGCGCAGGGAGGCCAGCTCTCTAAGATGCAGTGACGACGAGAAGACGGGCTCAGTAAAACGTAACAGGGCTAGGGAAAAGTAATATGTCGGAATCTAGCCGAAGGTATTCCGAGGTGCAGCGAAAAAGAATGCGGCTTTTAATCAGAGGTGCAGCAATGACAGATGCCAGGCGGTCAACAGAAGGCTCAAGGGCTGCGAGGCGTCGAGCGGTCGGCGGCTGGGTTGAAGCAATGGCGGTAGGGACGTGGGGTGTAGTAGTGTTGCAGAGTCGTGAGCTCGGTCCGGCAGGTCAAGAAGCGAGAGCAAGACGGATTGATGATTGACGACGATTCCCCGCATTCGGTACGGTGTCCTTCTTTTCACAAGCAAGCGTTCGGATTGCGGCTCCAGGCTAGCGGGCGCAGTGGAGCAGGCGTAGCAGGTGATTCTCATTCGATAAGCAAATGCTGGCTGCAGTCGAATGCGCCCACCTAGCCGGCAGTCGTGACAGTGTGATCATCCGCTGTCGTTCGCGCCTCCCGATCCGTGTGCATCAACGTTGAGCCTGCCGCCGCAGCGGCGCCTGAAGCATGTCCCCTCGAGCTGGTCGTGTGCCATGATGCCACAGCCCTCTGCGTCATGACGACAACGGCTCCAGCAGCATAGCTAGGGTAGTCCAGACTTGTGCCGCCGAAAGCCGGAGTCCGCAGACAAGTGAAATCTCTTTGCAGTCCGAGTGGTTTCACGCCAGTCGTTGTAAATCGGCGAAAAAAAAAAGTATCGTGTAGTTTGGAGCCTTTCTAAAGTAGGAGTTTGCTTACCGTCGATATCGAATATGTCCTTGTATGACCCATTCTTGACATCAGCCCTCTTTTTTTTTTTTGCTGCGATGATGATAACGTCACGTAGGCGGTGGGATGGAGCGTTAGGTTGGCGGGGCAGTCCTCGGGTTGGCTGCCAAAGTATCGTGTACCCAACGGATAATTGCTTGCTGGGGGCGTTTGAGGGTTGATGAATGGGTACACAGCTCAAGACGGTAAGGTGCCCTTGCCAGACATCCAAGGTCCGATTGTTCTTATCTTTGCCCCAAAAAAGCACAGCGCACACCGCTATCGCTCTGGTCTTGCATGTGTGTAACCGCGCGGGTGTCTTTATCTACCACTGCCCAAACCACGTGCGACATCGCATACACAAACATTACACGTACTCGTCATTGAAAAAATATCAACTATCCCATTTATCGTCACCGGAACCGCTACACTTTTTTTCTTTTCTGTACCATATTTTCAACTAATAACTCATTAAATCGTCGTCAAAATACCCACGCTGACTTCGCCTACGCTATATGTAATACTACTCCAAAGTCAAGCCATAAGGATGCGGGTATCTAGCAATGCTAAACTCAGCCTGACGCTACTAAATGCCATGCGCAATAAATCTTAAGACGGCCGTTATATGTCAAGATGCTGCGTCAGCCCAACTGAAAATCAAGCATGTAATTTTGCCATGCCGTTGACCCTGCGTGAATCGTTGATCCCACTCTGGAGAGTGAGCAAAGCAGCGCTGGCGTCTAGTCGACGCTTCAGTGCTGCTGCTGTTCGGTCTTGTCCCCGACTACCGACACCTTCTTCTACCCATCGTATTTTGTTGACCATAAAGCTGAGACCCTCGTGGCCTCTGCTCTTCCTGCTTGAGATGCCGTACTCGACTGAGCCCGTATATTCTTGAAGCTGAGGTAGGATGAGTATCTCAATCTGTAAATCCATGTCGGCAGGCGGCGTCACGGGAGCAGCTGGTAGCTTAGTGAGAACATCTTCTGCATCTGAGGGGTCGTTGGGCGCAGTGATGCGCGGATCGAGCATGGCAACGTCGACGGTATCATCCCACTCACCACGAATCCATCCCGAATGAATAGCAGCCGCAAGCGGGTCCGAGTCGTCGCGATACACACGAGCGCCCCAGAGATGTCTCTCTAGTACGATATGCTGCCGCTGTCGCGGCTTCAGGTAGTACCTGGGTACCCTAATGGTGAAGGTGCAATTGATGGGGTTCACATCAAAGCGCGGCAGTCGCTGAGGCTTTGAGGCGTATCCGAACTGGTCGTCTAATGAGGAATTGGGTTTCGGCAGTTCTGTTTTGGCCTCGTATAGTTGTGACCCAAGATGTTTGCGAGGACGCTTCGCGGCTTCCTCTAGGACGGGTTCTACTTCGTGGACCTTGGTCGGCATCTTTGCTGATATAAGCGGCATATGCTGATTCGGGCGGGGGGCATGATGGTGGTGATGATGGTGGTGGGGGTTTCCTTGGACGTGATGGTGGTGGTGGATCGATTGGCCGGGGCCTGCTTGCGGTAGGCTCGATTGCCGCCCGTTGATGGATGTCGAAGTCGGTCCGGGCGGACCTTCGCCGTCAGGTTTCTGATGATGGTGGTGATGGTGATGGCTAAGTTGTTAGTGTGTGATTTACAAGACAAGTTCAGTCAACTTACTGATGGTGCGGAGCGTGATGATGATGGTGCTTATTCCGTTTGGCACCCCGGATGCCGGACGGCGTTCCCCTGCCATCAGCACTATCCATGTCGAAGATGCCCTCCTCGTCCTTTACTCGCTTAGGTTTTCTGCCTTGCTGAGAGCCAATTCTTCTCATCATCTCGCCATTCTCCGAATCGAACGAACCCTGCCCATTTTGCGGCATTGGACTTCCCCGCGACGGGGTCGATGATCCCAATCCGCTCCCGAGACCTGAAAACATTCGTCCGAACTCGCTCTTGATCCCAGGGTCTTTACCAATCGACAAAGGCTGTCCTTGCGCACCTTGAACCGCTTGTGGTAGCGGAGAGGCCCGACCAGTCCTTCTGCTCGCCTCCAGTCCGAAGCCAATGTGCGATTTCGAGTGTTGCATAGCCTCGCCCATTTTCTGAGGCTGATCGTAAAGAGATCTGCCCCCAGAAGATAGGGAACGAGCAAGTGGTTCGGTCCTGTGCCGTTCGACAGAGTTCGGGTCTGAAGTAGGAGGAGCATGATACTGCTCGACAACGCGATGGCCTTGACCCAGATAATCTACACTGCGCCGAAGCATGTCCTCGGAATTTTGGGCGCCATAACGTGCACCGCCCAGCATGGGGGGAGGATATGGGCCGTACGTGCGATGCAATGGCGGCTGCTCCTCTTGGCGAGTGTCTTGGGGTGGCTCGTGGCCAGGACCACTCGGCGCCGAATGACGCCAAAGGCTGCGCGGGGGTTCTGACGAGCCAGACACGTTGCGATGTTGTTGAGGGGGGCTGAAAGCAGACTGCGACACAGGATGCACAGTCGCGGCGCGATCTCTCTCAGACGCGTTCTGACTGCAGCCAGCCAGGAGTTCCGTGGTATTCGGTCGCGCGTGATGCGATTCTCCCAGCGTTCGTCGCCGTTCCTCTGGCGGACCAAATGCGCTTCGCCGCCCCCCAAACGCGTCGTACACGACCCTTCCCTCTTGATCATTTTGTCCTGGAGGTCCATTGGGTTGGCTGTTCGGTCGGGACGGGACGTTTCCAGATGGCTGGCGATTCAGATCTTGGGCGTAGGGGCGCGGGCCATGAAACTCCATGGGCTTGTAGGATTGCGCGTTTGGTGGGAGCGACTGGCGACCGAGGTTGGGCGATCCGTGGTTGCTGTAGGGCTGCCTTGGTGATCCTGACGAGAAGCCATGAGCTTCTGATGGACGCGAGGCACCGCCTCCATACATGGCGCGCTCTGGCGTCTGCTGGCGTCGAAAGGGAGCAAAATCTGATCGCGGGCCAGATGGCAAGCCGCGACGAGGCGAGGGTGGCTGCATGGTGTAGCCGTTGGACGAAGGGGCGTTTGTGGGAGGTGATGACTGTGACTGTGTTGTTTGGATGGGGGCACCTGTGTCACCCCCGCCGCCGATAAGAGACGAGATGGACATGCTACTACCCGGGCGCAAGGCCTGGCCTAGGCCGGGGAGCTCTCTAAGGGCGCCGACGTTGGAAGGGTATTGCTGGCGTTGCGGCTGGGATGCATGAGGATGCTGCTGGGTGGGCGAGGATGGAGGAGGCATCTGCGGTCGCGCGAAGGATGGGGGAGGTGGAGGATCGTGAGACGGGCCTGTGGCAGAAAGTTAGCTGTCCAGTCGGGCGGAGCTAGCGGTGGGCGGCGGGGCTGTACCGTAAGAGTTCGGGGGACTGGCGCCGCTCAGTGAGCGTCTGCGGGCAGCATCAAAGGCATACGGGGCGCTCGCGGGCGGGTTGTTTGAGCTGGCCATGGCAGGCGGAGGGCCGGGCTGGGAGTGATGGGTTTCGTAGTGTATCGGTCGCGCTAGAGTCATGGATCAGCACAAGCTCGGACTGCTCGTCGCGACTTTTCGAAAGCGGCTTAGAGGCCCGCGGATCTTGCATTAGCCAGGAGCCACATATGCGGAGTGCGCCATGAAATTCGCCAGACCCATGCCATCTCCACCGACAAATGGCGCGCACCATGTGCGCAACTTAAATCTTGGTGTGGCTCGGGAGGGGGAGGGGGAGGGATGCGAAGCCCGTAGAGACGACACTAGCTGGGAACCACTGCCTGCAGTCGTCTGCACCACATCAACGGGAACAGGCGGTGTAGTGCTTCTTCGCAATTGACGTGTCATGCAGCCTGTCAATGCAAGCAATGTCTTCCTACATGGTCGTCTCTCGCCTGCATCTCCACCACGCAGCCAACCAAGCGCAATGCCACAGCACGGAGGTACACAAGTCAACCGCAGCCTGGAGCACTTGAGCGTCTCTTGAAACTCTTTGAAAAAGTTTCAAAAATGCTTCCATGTCTCCAAGCTGCAGTCATCTTGACCCTCGCGCCAGCATTTCTTGCCGAAGAAACGGGTAAAATGTTATCCATACCTGTATTTGGCCAGGCTCTCTGCTCGTGTCCCTCAGCCTGAGCTTTCGGCGCGTTGTTACCGCCCTGTGGTAGTCCTTGACTGTTGTGCCGGGCATGTTGCGGTGCCGAAGGGTAGAATGGGTCGCGACGAGGCATCGAGTACGGGTCGGGGACATAAGAAGCGTGCGGTTGCTGCTGCGGCTGCGAGGTAGGAGGATAGCCCGGGTAGGCCTGGGTGTTTTGAGCGTGATAATTCATAGGACGATCTGGTGGTCGTTGGAAAGGCGGCGGGCGATCCATGTTAAGGTTGGGCTCAGTGGGGGGTGGTGTGTGGGTGGTGGGGGAGATGATGCAAACACCGAGTGAAAGCAGTCAATCTCGTTAGCGTATGGTGCGGCGCTGGGGCTGTCGGGGCAAGCAGAAGGAAAGAAAGAAGCCTCGAGAATGAATGCGAGGAAACAAGAGAGCGCAATGGGACCAAGCGTTGCCCGGCTGCCGCACCGCGAGAAGGCCGCTAGACCCCTGTAGCGAGAGCCCCGCATGTGCATACAAGGGCCCGAACTAGAACCACGATGATGTGATAGGGCTCTAGGGCTCAAGCAACCATTTGCGACACAGCGCCCGCAGCTTGGATGATGCCTATACCAGACCGCCCCCGTCATAGTCTGCATGCCGGTCGAGCCCCTCGCCCAGAGAAAAAAAAAGATACGCCCATGTCACCCGGACCATCGGATGCCTGTCTTGTCCATGCACCCTGTTCCTGAATCGTTCCCTCGAGCTTGACCGCCAGCCAGATGCCAAGCCTGATCGTCAGGTGCATGCATCCCCGTCCACACAGCGGCTACAACCCATCACCACCACCACCAGCTAACCCCGTCATATGCCGCACGGTATACACACACGTGCCGGTAGGCCTTTTCCGAATAGACTCTTGTGTGATATGTGAAGAAGCTGCTGCGATACTTTTTCCCTCTGCGACCTATGCCTCTACTCCCCATGCCAGGCTCACCCGCTGCATCCTGGGCCGTCTACCGCGCGCGCCTCAAGGCCGTCTTCCATGGCGCTGATCCGCGTGTCTGTGCCGCTTTCTGGTTGTTTGGTATGCTTATGATATTCCCATGCCTTCACATCTCTCGACTCGAAATAGGGAATAGAGACGAGTACGCAGACTGACAACCCCCAGGTCTCATCAACAACGTTCTCTACGTAATCATCCTCTCCGCCGCCCTCGACCTCGTAGGCCCAAACGTACCCAAAGGCGTCGTGCTCCTCGCCGACGTCATCCCCTCCTTCCTGACCAAGCTATGCGCCCCCTACTTCATCCACAAGATCCCCTACAACGTGCGCATCCTCATCTTCGTCGCCCTGTCAGCATGTGGCATGCTCATCATCGCCCTCACCCCACCGCTGCAAGACTCGGCAACCATAGCCATCAAGATGTGCGGTGTGATGCTAGCCAGTCTGAGCAGCGGGGGAGGTGAGCTTAGTTTTCTGGGCCTCACGCATTTCTACGGCCACTTTGCGCTCGCGTCGTGGGGTTCGGGTACGGGAGGCGCGGGGCTGGTTGGTGCGGGTGCATATGCCATTGCGACAAACACGCTCGGCATCAACCCGCGGACAAGCCTGCTTGTATTCTCCTTCTTGCCCTTAGTCATGGTCTTCAGTTTCTTCATTGTCTTGCCGCTTGGCCCACTGCGTGCTGGCAGCAAGAATCATGCCGACTATGAAGCCATCGATAACGAAGACCCAGATGGTGATGAAGACGGAGAAGAAGAAGCTAGAGAACCCAGGGAGCATGATGATCTACTGTCTTCGTCTATGCACTCGGCGTCAGGCCGCAGCTTCGGCTCTGCTACCACTAAGCCTGCTAACAGTACCCTGAGCAGTTTCAAGACAAACCTCAACCGTGCCAAAGGCCTGTTCTTCCCATAGTAAGCAGCCACAGCCCATCAGCCCCCCTCATACACCCCCACGTTAACCCAGTCCAGCATGCTTCCACTCCTCCTCGTCTACATTGCCGAATACACAATCAACCAAGGCGTCGCACCCACTCTCCTCTTCCCCCTCGCTTCCTCCCCCTTTGACGAATACCGTTCCTTCTACAGCACCTACAACGCCATCTACCAAGTCGGCGTCTTCATCTCCCGCTCCTCTACGCCCTTTATACGCATCCACCACCTCTACGTCCCTTCATTTCTTCAGGTCGCCAATCTCATCCTTCTCACCCTGCACGCCATGTTCGATTTCATCCCGAGCTACTACATCATCTGTATCATCATCTTCTGGGAAGGTCTACTGGGTGGTCTCGTCTACGTTAGCACCTTTGCTGAGATCACGGATAACGTGCCTAAGAAGGACAGAGAGTTTAGTCTCGGTGCCACGAGTGTGAGTGACTCGGCGGGTATCTGCATCGCGGGCTTCTTGGGTATGGTCGTTGAAGTCAATCTTTGTCGTTGGCAGGTAGACCATGGGAGGAATTATTGCAAGCTACAGTAGTTGAATCAACATGCATTGTTGTTATGCGCTTTCAAGTCGCAGTGCCAAAACTTGCCGTCATTCCGAGATATTGTCAAATACTGCTCTTGAAGAGGCGGGGTTGTTTCCGGAAATATGTACTGTTGTGGCATCATCTCGAGGTGAGGTAGACGGTAGTAAATTGCTCTTCTTTTCCAAGATATCATCTAGAATACACATGCCCGTCCCTCATATCCGTCACACACACACACCAGTTCGCGCTCGCTCCACCTTTACAAAGTGTCCTTGAGGAGCTTGTTCATCTTGGCCATCTTGTTGGCGACGGACAAGTCGATGGTGCGGTCGGCGATCTCGACGATGAGTCCACCGCGGATCTCAGGGTTGACTTTGGGAACGACCTTGAGGGTCTGACCGTTGGAGACGTATTGCGAGTTCTTGATAGCGGACTCGAGGCGGCTGATTGTCTTGTTGTCGAGGGGCTGTAAAATGCGTCAGTTGACTCCATCCCAAATAACTAATGTCCTCGCTTTTCCAATATCGCCATGCATTCCTGCCCCCCTGGGGTCCTTTTTTTTCAACGTACCGCAGCGCTGGTAACGGTGAGCTCGACCTCGCCACGGTGGGCACCCATGAGTACACCAAACTTCTCAGCAATGCCCGCTAGCACGCCCAATCGGTTGTTCTCAGCAAGCGTGTTGAGGAGGTTCTTGACGATGCCCTCCTTGTCGGCGCTGCCAATGTGCTTCTGCAGCTCCTGGACAATCTGCTGCTTGTCGGCGACGGAGAGCGAGGGGGCGTGCAGGATCTCGAGGAGCTTGGCGTCCTTTTGGAAGACGCTCTGGAGGGCGGAGAGAGACTTGGCCGTGGGGTCGAGGGCATTGGTTTTCGCGGCCGCGGTGTACTAACAACATGATTGTTAGCCAAGCTTGTCCTTCTTTCATTCGTGGTTTCCTTCGCAACCCCATTGTCCGTCCCTTCTTCTTCTTCCGCTTGTTTTCCATCCTCCCTTCATCGCCAGTGTGCCA
Organism: Stemphylium vesicarium; assembly: GCA_004380135.1. Lineage (NCBI taxonomy): Eukaryota > Fungi > Ascomycota > Dothideomycetes > Pleosporales > Pleosporaceae > Stemphylium > Stemphylium vesicarium. Next base: position 42,280 of record QXCR01000144.1, on the reverse strand, counting down.
ATTGAACTCGGGGAAATCGTACCAGAGCGCTCGCGTAGGTTCCGTCAACACCGAAGAGGGCAACCGGGGGCTTGGTGCCAGACGGGGCGGCGGCGGCGGCATAGCTTCGCGTGGCTGCGTAGCGGGCTGCCATTGGGGCGCGCGGGGCACCAGCCCGGAAAGCGGTGCTGAAGGCTCGAGCTGCAGACATGGTTGTGGGTAGAGAGGGGAGATGGGGGATTGCGAGATGGAGGGGGCTGCTTTCGGAGCGCGGGTTGCGGTTGATGTGGATTGCTGCGATGAGGTTTCTGAGCCCGGCTCGGCACTGAGTAAGACTATCCCCGATTCGGCTGTCTACCATCGAGGATCACGGCCTCACCCCGCTTCAACATTTCACCGTTATCAATTGGGATTTTACAACTGTCGTGGAGTCATGCGGATGATGATTAGGAATGTAATTGAACTCCTTTGTCCTTGTTTTTGCGCTGTGGCGGGCAACAGAGAGTGCCCGCTCAGTGATTTAGACCACCCAATGCAATGACCTAGCCAAGTAGAAGCTGGATCTTCCATTGCATTCATCATGGCTGTGCAAAGAATAGGCCACGGCATTGTTCTTCTTTTCACATCAAAGTGTTGATGCGCACAAAGAGCCGCTTCTTAAAAAGTCCTACCACCGGTATGTTGTGTCCGTGGTAAAATGACCCTAAATACGCATTACGCATTAACAAGTTATATATCATTATAAACCCGCAGTGCATCCCAGACCACTTGGATCCCTCCGCAAGTGAATTTGTCCCTCCCAAAACAAGTTTCCCATTCCAATTCCAATGCCAACCCCATTTCCCTTGCCATCCCATAATTTGTATATCCCAAGTTCCCAATTCCCAATTTCCAAAGCGCCGCGCTATATGCATCAAGTCATGACCATCCTTTATCCCTCAGTTTACCAACTTTTATAGAAACACAGCCAGCAAGCCCACAGCACCAACAACCACACTTTCCACCCACTTGTCAACGCCGGTGCCGTAGACGGCCGCACCAACCCCTTTGCTGGTCTCGCCAATACCACTAGCGATCAAATCACCAGCATTGCGACTCCGTGTAGAACTTGAACTTGAACTAGTTGTGCTCGCACTGGTACTCTTTGGAAGTTTGGGCAGCGTACTCGTCTGTCCGTTGATTATCAAAGCCGTGCCAGATTCGTCCAACGAGTATGTCGTTCCATCAATTTCCACTACAGATCCAGGCGCAAGAGTGGTGCCTTCACCCAATACGTACTCGGTCGTCCCGTCTCTTACCGACTGCGTGTATGTGATGCCGTTGATGGTTAGTGCTGGGGCTGCTGTTATACCAGCGCCAGAGGACAAGGTGGTCGTGACGCCGTTGATGACAACGACGGAACCCGATACACCTTCAGGCATACTGTACGTAGTCCCCGAGACGGTAACGACGCCGCCAGGTGTAAGGGTTTGCCCCAGAGCGAGCACATACGCTGTTGTGCCGTCGATGACTTGGGGTGTAACCGATCGTCCGCCGTCGAGTGTAAGCACAGTATCTCCAGCACTTAGAATGGAAGCCTGCCCGTTCACAACGAGCGTTAATCCTTGACCATCTACTGGCATAGAGTATGTGGTTCCCGAGACGGTGAGGACACCACCGGGTGTAAGCGTCTGCCCCGGAGCGAGCACGTAAGCTGCTGTGCCGTCGACAACTTTGGGAGTGACGGGTCGTCCGCCATCGACTGTAAGGGCAGTTTCCCCAGCACTTAGAATAGAAGTCTGCCCGTTCACAACGATTGTTGATCCTTGACCGTCCTCTGGCATGCCGTAGGTGGTCCCATCAACCACGAGTGAACTACCTGCACCCAGGGTCTGACCAGGTGCTACGACAAAAACCGTCGAACCCCCAGCCACAGTTGCAGACACAGTCTGACCTCCTACTGTAAGCGCGGGACCTACAGTAGGCCCGGGTCCGTTGACGATAGTCTGAGTAACGCCATTGACAATAGCGACATTGCTGGGACCCAGACTAATTGTGTTCCCATTGATGGTAATCGGAGGTCCTCCGGCCTTCAGGGTCTCAGTGCCCAGAACGAACTCACCCTGTGGGTTCGCAGAGACTGTTCCCTCACCAACCGTAAGTACAGGGCCTGGAGTGGGTGCTGGATTGATGGCAACCGTACTGCCATCTACGACTAGTCTGGTCCCTCCACCGTTTGTGGGGACGCCTACTGGAACTCCGTTGACGGTTTTGGTCTCGCCCGATCTGAACGTCTCCGAGCCAATGATGATTATCGGGGGAGGCGCGTTCTGATTGTCTTGGTCCTGATCGTTTGGTGTGCCAGGGTTGCTTTGCGTTGGTCTGGGGTTGTTGATTGGGAACACACTTCCGCCGATCGTCACGCCCCGACTTGTCGTTACGGCAGGGTTCTGGTTTGTACCGGCGGAGGGGTTATTGCCGTCGGGATTGTTATCATTCGGGTTATTGCCATTCGAATTGTTATCATCCGGATTGGTGTTAGCATGCGGAATGCTCGGTGTAGGTTGCGTACCGCCATGGGTAGGATTCGCAGTATTTGCAGCTGGTCCATCCGGCTTGTTCGACGGCGGCTTATCAGGCTGATCGGGTTTATCTGCAGGGGTGAGAGAAGGTTGGGCAGCCTTGTTCGTCACTGTCGAGTCAAAGAGATCGTTCTTGTCGGTGAGCTCGCATCTCAGACACCCTCGGACAGTTACATGAACGGAAGTTGACTCGTAAGTTGTCGAGAGGAAAGTTCCTGTGCTGGGTGACATCAGTGGGGGCGGTACTCCTACCGAAATCTCAGCCGGGGCTGTAGGAGCAGCGGGAGGAGGGAACAGAGGTAGGAAGCTCAAGTCAAGACTGACGGAACATGACGCGAGATCTGAGCCATAGAATTGCGACTGGATATCAGGGTCTTGTTCCAAGTAGTTTATCAGCTTGGTCGGCAATGGGTAGGGCTGGTTTGTTTTTGTACTGTTCCGAAGGGGCCCTCCTGTGTGCGTGGATATGAAGTAGCTCCAGTCTTCAGTTGCGGTCTCGGCTGGCTGCCAGCTATGTAGTGATGTAACAGTAGGTATACACAGCTGCCGAGTCGAATCCCCAAAGTCTTGCTCGACGGGATCGTCCGGTGCACCAAACAGGTTGTTGTAAATAATGTAGGTAGGCCCTGCATCAAGTGTGACATATACTCCGTCCGTAACCTGCACCTTAAAGTTCGGCGTGGTATGAGTGATCAACTGGTTATTCCAACCTGTCAGAGTCTTTGTCTGGTTGACAGTGCGCTCCCCCGTAACAACTGTTTCGACGGTGTTGTTATTGAAATAAGTGGAAAATTCGGTAACAATGGTCTCGGTTACGACCGTGCTTCTCCACGGATTATAGAGCTCGTATGGATCAAAGGATGTCGTTAGAGGGCCATGGGCTGCGAGAACACAGCCGGTGCAAAACCCATCGCGCGTGGATGAGGAATTGAGGTGAACGGAGGTACTGTTGGAAACATGTGTGGGATACCCAGAGGGAACGTAAGTGATGACTGTAGGAACGATAGGCGTAGAGTTGATACTAGTGCTATTAGTATAAACTGGGGCTGAAGGCGAGCCGGGCAGGATTGGCGAATGCGGAGGAGCCACTGCCGATATTCCAACATCAGGACCAGCAATAGTACTAATGGCTGGTGGTGGTGCCTGCGGTGCCTGCGGTGCCTGTGGAGCTTGTGGAATAGTCGAATCCTGAGATGTACTCCCGACGGAAAGAGACGTGGCTAAAGGGCCGTACCCTAGATGAGTCAATCCACCTGGTTTACGCAAGATTGAATATGGCGACGTACCGTCTGCGATTTGTTAGTCATCGAAGATATATCGGGCAGAGAAGGCCTACCTCTCTTGCTGTGCGCGGCGGCATCTGAGCCAGCCGCGAACAACACAGTTCCATACAGACTCGCGCACTTCCACATGCTACAGTGTTCCTCCTACACGAAGCGAGTAACAGTGTGAAGGTCAAGCAAGACGCCGCAGTTTTACAATGTAGAAAGCGAAAAAAGCGAGTGTCAGCCCTAATCGGGACGGATTCAATGAAGGTTGTTGGAGTGCATGGCCGCTATGTATAGGGCGCGATCCATGCGTGTTCCCTAGTGGGAGCGGAGAAACAAGGCACATACCAATCGACGCGTATGATTGCCAGGACATGCTCGAACTCCGACCGTGCTTGACGACTAAGCACAGCTACTTCGGCTAGCACTGAGCCTTCTGCTGGCCCTGACGCGGCCAGCTCCAGCACTGCTCCTGAAGGCAGATTTCTGCCAACCTTTGAGCGCGCTGACAATGGCGCCACTCAAGAACCTAGTTTTGATGTGTCGATGTTACATCATGTAGACACTCGTCCAACGTCTAGAGTAGAGGACTAGCGGTTGTGTCTTTTTGGAGCCAAGTGGAGAAATTGCGAGTCCAGGCGATCGTAATGCAAGTCCGTCAGGCAGCCAGTCGTGAGAGGCACAGCAGGGTCGCCGTCTCCAGGGTCAGTTTCAAGCCGAAGTCCAGATTGCCAAGTATCGGCCGTTGGCAACGTGCATGGCTGGCTATCTGGTGACGGGGCATGGGTGCAGATGACATGCCCTGTAGAAATGGGCGGGTGGTGCGCCAGAGGGATGAATTGCAGCAGAAGGAGGCTGACAAGATCATCCGGAAACTCTGTCCCAGCGCTCCGCCATTGGTCCCAGGCGCAGCCAGACAGCACGCTATCCTCAACATGAACGCACCCATGCGCCACTCCCATGGCATCTCGTATTCAGCTTACACTAAGCATGCTTTCGCGCACACCGAATCATGCACCGCGCCCATGATCGCCCAAGAGCTAGACCGTGGGCCGTCGTCACGCTGCAACCCCGTGGCCGTGGGCGCTCTGGAAATCTTCCAACCTTTCCGGCACCGCAGTCCCGGGACCTGAGACTCAGCCAGCGGGTATTGACAATTCCCCGACAACGTCTGTCGCCATGTCTTCGGTACCCCGTATGATCTACTAATGCTTTCAACCAATGTCCTATGCACCCCTTCTGGTCATAGGCATCCGCTCGTTCACGATCGCACGCCCGCTACGCCATGAGTCTCGCTGCGCAAGCTACCGAGGTCCCGGAGCCTTATACTGTTCCTTCATCCGACAAATTCGACGGCTCTGATGGAAGCTGGAGCACCTTCAAGATAAGTGTTGGGTCTCCAGGTCAAGACTTCCGCGTATTGCCGAGCACCAAAGCCGGCGTTACCTATGTGATTGCGCCAGATGGTTGCTTGGAAGGCGTTGATCCGTCCGACTGCCCGCAACTTCGCGGGATTGAGGTCTTCAACAGCGCACAGAACATTGGTTTCCAAGTCAACGAGTCGTCAACATGGTCATCGATAGGAGAATACGAAGTGGATCTGGAGGAAGCCCTCAACTACACGGGACGAGGGTTGTTTGGCACCGACACAGTATCGCTGGGAGCAGCTGCGGACAGAAGCTCGTCTTTGTCGCTGACGGATCAGATCGTTGGTGCCATTGCCGACCCGGACTACTACATGGGAATGATTGGTCTAGGCCAGGCAAAGTCCAGCTTTAACAGCGGGAGCCAGCCGGATGAGTCGTTTCTCTACACTCTACGGCAGATGAAAAAGATACCTAGCTTTGCGTATGCGTACACTGCAGGCACACAGTATCGACTGAAACCCGTCTTTGGAAGCCTGATTCTTGGGGGCTACGATGCGACGCGATTCCAACCCCCTACTAACGATTTCTCTTTTACCTTCTCCCAGGACCCCTCACGACTTCTGACTGTGGGTGTGGCCTCGATCCTGGCGACCAATACTTTGCAGGGAACCTACTCCCTGACCTCTGGCGCACACTTCTCCGTCATCGATTCCACCGTTCCGCATCTATGGCTACCTGAAGACGTTTGCGCAGAATTCGAAACCGCCTTTGGCCTGACCTACGATCCGCAAACCGACCTTTACCTTGTCAACCATACTATTCACGAAGAACTCCTTTCGAAGAAACCCACTATCACGATCAAGCTCGTCAACTCGCTGGACGACGCCACCACAAATTACACAAACATTGAACTCCCATACGCCGCATTCGACCTCCAAGCCTCATATCCTTTTTACGAGAACGCAACGAGTTATTTCCCGATACGTCGTGCCGCCAATGACTCGCAATACGCACTTGGTCGGACATTGTTGCAGGAAGCATATTTGATAGTGGACTATGAGCGGGCAAACTTCACGGTCGCGCAAGCGGTATTTCCCGACCCTCTACCTGCCGCGGAAGTCATTACAATTACGTCGCCGAATGACTCTCCAGCAACACAGTCCTCCTCATCTGGGCTTGGCACCGGTGCAATCGTCGGAATAGCAATTGGAGCAGTTGCAGTCATCGTCGTTGCCGTTTTCGCATTCTTCTTCTTCCGGAAACGTCGAAGCAAGACTCCAAAACAGGAACGACACGAGCTGGCAGGCAAACACATATCCGAGGTTGGCTCAGGGATTGAGTTCCCTGTGGCCACTTCACCGCACAAGGCTACGGCGCCACAAGAACTCAGTGGCACGCCGCTGACTGAGCTCGCATCCCCTGTCAGCGATCACTTCGTCGGACACGCCTACCCGCAAGATCAGAAGATGGTCATCAACGTGACGGACGAGCCCCAGGAATTGCATGGCGAATCAAGAATACCAGCAACGCCTAAGTGGCGAGAGGTACATGCCCCAGCTCCACCGTACCAACACGAGATGGATGGGGAGAGCAGCGCTAGCAACACCATAAGCGCCATGCCCAGCGATGACGGCCATTCGATTAGTGAATTCAGACCTCAATCAGGGGTGTCACCACTCACACCACGGTTCCCCCAAAACAGGCATTGATGATCGAGCCTCTATTTTTCAGCAAAACTTTGATTGGAGTTAGGGCGTCTGACGATTGTTGAGATACCACTTGTAAATATTCATAGGGAAGGGCAGGGATCTATGCATTTGCGACACGAAGGCGCATCTAATGTCTTACTTGACTGCCTAAAGAGGCAAGCGATTTAGCTGTCAATATTGCTTACATATGAATGATGTCGAATCATATCTCATTATCAAGGCTTTCTTTGCTCATACGCCAATCGCTCTCACAGGTACTCTCTAGGTAGAGACAACACAAAACTTGGTGACACGTATCAGGTCTCGACGGCCGTTAGGCCCGAGCTGGTGGAGACGTGAGGCTCTTTCCAGGTTGTACCCGGATCATCGGCTCATAAGGCTGACGGGATGTGCCTCCACTTAACCTTTTCAAAAGCGAGTGGCTCGAACACGAAGTGCACGCGTGGGCGATGGACCCAGTAGAAGATATTGGCGGCTCATCTAGCCTATCTTTTCTGCTACAGAAAACGTATATGTGGCGCAGTTCTTTTCTGCAGAGCTATGCTACTGGGCTGACAGCTACATTGTGAGTCGTCGTAATGGTTGCGGAAGAGACTCAGGGCCCCGTAAAAGATTCTTTGGTAGCTATGCATAGCGAATACGACATCTTTTATTAGAAGCTGAATATCGCCCGTATAGCTGCAAAACAGCTTCGCTACCGTCTGCACCTTGCTTGGGTTTGTGTAGCAACCGAGCGCGTGCAAATGGTCCATGCACGTGAGGTACAACCCGGCGTCCAAGTCGTACCTCGCAACCCGAGGAGCGCAACCAAGAGGAACGGTCTCATAGTCGAGCCACACAAGAAACGCGTTCCTTGGCCAAGTTTGAAATGAAAGCATGGACCGCTCTTCACTAGATCGGCCACAACAAGGCAGCTGGTAGATCGACTGCCTTCAGCCTATGACGTAGGTGACACGCATGGCTGGAAGCTATCACCCCTCATCCCCGCGCTTCCTTCTCCCTAGACAACACATCGGACACCTAACCTCTTACTTTGTATACACGTCTACGTAAATAGTACAATCCTGCAACAAATACCCACCCACGCGACTACCCTAGAACAACCAATCCACAATGGACAAGATCAAGGAGAAGCTCCACATCGGCAGTAACCGCCGCAAGTCGCAGCCCGAGAACGACATTTCAGGTTCCGATAATGTCGGCACCATTGAGGGTACGTAGATTATCCTGCATGAAACGCAGAGCTTCACGTCGATCAGCCGCGTTTAGTTCTGCCATCACGATACTTGAGAGCGATGCTTGACTTCAGCCCCCAAACTCCAGCTTTCAAACCTCAGTGCTAACACCAAGCACCAGAAAATCGCGACTCGATCGACTCTGAGCTCGCCGCGATGCCTCCTCAAGAGCGCGTCGCCTACCTAAAGGAATTCGAAGACTCAGACAAGCACGACAAACCAAAGAAGGGCGGTCTTCTCGAGAAGCTTATTGCTCGGGGCAATAAGAAGACTGAAGATCAGATCGCCGCAGAGACCAAGGAGCGCGAACAACGTGAAGCTGCTCACCGCGACGCGACACATGCTGCCGTGGGCCCTGGCGCCGGTGCTAGTGCACACTCAGCCGCAGGACCTGGTGGTGGCTTGTAAAGCATATGGGCGGACAGTGGGAGAGTAACGGCAGATTACGAATAGCGAGTATGAAACTTCATGGGCATGGACTGTGAAGAGGGCTCTTTTTTCTTCTTCTTGGCAATGGGAGACTGAGATTATCATCTACACTGCTTGTCGACATAACGAAATGACATCATTTTGAGCTCAGTTCCTCGACTCGTCGTGTTATACCTCGTGCCCATTTTCCAAGTCTAGGATGAATGGAGTGATGGAAGAAAGAGAAGACGGCTTCAGCATCTTTGATCAAGACTTGGATATGCCTCCGTATCCTACCACTGGCCACCCGGCACAGAAGACTAGCTTGTCGCTCATGTCGACTATGGGTTCGTCCAGCCATGCATGTTCTTCAACGAAGCCCGGCGTTTCGTCATGCATACTATCAGGAGATGATTCTGGTGTGAGGATGGGATCGCTGGAGACGGTGCCATCAGCACTCGCAGTAGACGCAGCGAGAGTCGCAGAGCAAGAAGACGTTACCCCGTTGTCGTCTTCTTCATCCTCGTCATCACTATCCTCTTCTTCATCGTCATCGTAATCTTCGTCGTCGTCACTGTTCTCTTCGTCATTCCCATAACTGCCTTGGTCATCACTATCCTCCTCTCCCTCTTCCTTATCACTCTCCTCATCTCCCTCCCTGAGCGCCTCCTCCACCGCCCTCGCAAACCCTTCAGCACCCCTCCCCGCCCATTGAACAGGCGGGTACCTGAGATACCACCCATCACCCTCCTTATCCACTATTGTACACCCCGACGCCACAGCTGCAGCGTGATTAACCTTCTTTTGTATCTTTTGCTCCCTCGCTTCAACCTCAGCCTCAACTTCCCACAAAAGCTTTGCCGCATCCGCATCTTCGTCCCCGTACTTTGTATGGAGCACTGGTGCCGAGGGTAGTTGCTGCTGCAGGGGTAGGGTAGGGGTTGGAGGCGCAGGTCGTACGGGTGGAGCGAGGCGTGGGGGGCATGCAAAGGGGTGAGCGTAGTAACCTTGAGAGGACGAAGACGAAGACAAAGAGAGAACGGGTGCGGGTCTGGATACTGGCTTGCTCTTAGGCCGGGCTTCCAGGCCAGGCGGATAGTGTGTCATAGTTGCGGACGACGAGGAAGGAGCGCATGCGTATAAAGGGTGGTTAGTCTCGAATCGCGATTTCTGGCGTGGCGGATAGTTCCATTCGTTGTAGATGGACAGGGGTCTCATTGCTGCGTACGAGGGAGGAGAAGACGCCGATATTGGTGCTGGTGCTGGTGCGCAGTTCATCTCAGGTCTGGCTCCCACGCGTGGCGCATACGTAGACTCGACCTTCTCCGCATACCCAAGGCTGTGCAATCGATTACTAGGAGGGAAACCTGGATACCCGGGATGAGGCTGCGGCTGCGGCTGAGACTGGGGGATGGAGTCTCTTTGTGTAGAGGAGGGCTTCTTGTCCGCCTCCATTGCGTTCACAAACGCAACTGTGGAGGCAAAGTCCGATTTGTGGGTGAATTCTGGCTTATAGGCTATGTCGCCGTAGAAGAGGATTGCTGGTTTCTTGACAACTTGCTTTGCTTGATTTTCGTTTTCGCTGGGAATATCAGGCTGGGTCGCGGACGGGTGGGTAGGTGGGTTTGGTGCTGTGGTTGGTTGCTGCTTGGTCTCAGTGTCTTTCTGCTCTGTCTCCTCCTGTTCCTCGCGCTTCACTTCCTCGTCATCTTCTTGGGCCTCCTCCTCCTCCCGTCCACCTTCTTCTTGGGTCTCTTTTAGCATGCTTCCCTTTGTCTTTACCTCTTCTTCTTTCTCACCCTTCTCCTCCTCCTCCTCCTTCTCCACCTCTTTATCCCCTCCACCCGTCCTTCCCACACGCTCAACAGCAGCCCTCACACCCGCCACAACGCTCCTCCCCACAACCCTCACTTCACGCCGGTAATAATACAGAACCCCAGCGAAAACCAGCACCTTCGCCCACTTCCCCGTGCCCCAGAACCCCCTCGAAGAAACAGTGGTAGCAGAAGTGAGTAGCGGGGCGCAAGGCTCAAAGTATACAACCCCATCTTCATTCCTGATATGAATATCAAGGCCCCCCACCGAGCCCGATACCGCAGTCAATGCACCCTGTGGACGGAAGTATCTGCACGGAAGCAATTAGTCAAGCATCCTCTGCATTATCGGCATCACTGATGAAACAAAGAAAGGGGTGAATGCAACTTACACTTCTCCGCTCTTATTCTCAATCGCTACTCTAACACGACCACGACCACTACCACTACCCTCGCGAGCTAACTTCTCCAGCGCACTCACACGTGCCTCCACACCGGCCATGAGATCTTGTAGCCCGGACGTGCGGCGCCAGTGTCCTTCGAGTATGGTGACGACGTGTTGCAGGTCGGGGAAGGAGGAGTCGGGAGGGAGAGATTTGGGATTAGGCATTTTGGTAGGGGAGGGGGCGACGTAGGTTGCTTTGCCTGTGGGGTGTGGGATGGGAATGAAAAAGGATTTGGTGGATAAGAAGGAAGATACAGAACAGAGGGTAGCAAATCGCTATCTGGCCTTGCTCTTCTGTTGGGACGATTTAGTGTAGAAGTAAGAAGATAGTGTATGTGGGAGACGAGATACTTTTGAAGGTACATGTGACCGGATAGAAAGGAACTCGATATAGCTTGGTTCTGCACAGCCGCCCCTCTTCACTTTTTTGGTTCGCATATCCCCTTTCACAGTGTAAGAATTACCAAAACCAAAATTTTCTTTTCTCTCGCATGGAAGGAGGAAAGGGTCCACAAAAAGATGGGCTCATGTGTAAAGGGTTTGGAACAGATGATGTGGAAATTATTATGGAGTACCTATCCCCTGTCCTGAGGTCCCATACTTTTGTTTATTCCTCCTTTCGCCCATATTGAGCTGGTATACCGAAACCAAAGAAGCGCTTTCCGTCGCATATCTCTTTTCCTTTCCCCAGGTCCAACTTCCTGGCCTTTTATACACCCCCGCTTACCCAAAGTCGAGTACATGTCAGAATAATACAACGGCCTCTTCCAATGCAGTCCGGCCTATACGGGGCCTAGAGAGTGATGATGTTGTATTCCCCATCCGGTTGTGCGGTACCGATAGGGGTCAAGTCGCAGTGATGATAGGTACCCTTGGATTGCAGAGCTATTGATTTCACACCGGAAGTCCCTGCTCATCCGGGGCTTCTGGCGCCCCGCTTACAGCTCCATAGACCCTTATCGGTACCTGAACCTCGAAACTTTCCGCCGGTAACCGTTGAGCAGCAGCTAAAATGACCCCGCGATCGTCGCTAGAAATCTCTTCCAACAGATCATCCCATGTCGCCTCCTCACCACTCTCGTGTGTCAGCCGCGGCGTGATAAACTCAATCCTGAGCTTCCACTCCAGGCTCACACCAGATGTGATGAACTCTGGTGTCGCATTGGGGGGTATAGTTGGCGAAAAGGCGAGCTTCTGTGCGAAGAGCGCATTTTCGGAAAATGACGCGTGCACCTTCTTTGTGACGCGATATATCGAGGCATTTGAGCGGAGCGCTATTGCCGGGTCTACCTTTTCGGAGGTCTCGAGCGAGAGCTGGATGGAGTAACACGGAATGTGCGAGTCGGTGAAATCGATGACTGCAGTCATGGTCTCGCCTAGTCGATAGGAGGGTCGAGCGAGCATGATGACAGCTACACGGCGGCCACTGCGAGCAATCTCAAAGCGATTGGCGCTTTGATTTGCCGCGCCGGTCAGGTTACTACGCAATATCGCTGTATCAATGGCTTCCTTCATGGTTTGGGGTTGCTCCTCCATGATTGAGGATCGGCCAGGCATGGTACCGGTAGGTGACAGCAGGCCCATACTAGAGTTCTGCCGAGGCCGGTCCAATAGATTGTCGACATACTCGAGGAAGTCACTGAAAGTGTTCTCTTGTGCTTTCCCTGGAGCGATAGCTTTTTTAGTAGGAGATTGCTTTGCACTTGTTGCAGGATCGACGCTTGCTGTTCGTGCTTGATCGCGGAGTATAATGTATGGGGACATTAAGTCGTGCCCGAGAATCTCGCCGCGACCTAGATAGGATTAGCATGACATCACAGGACGAAAGTAGGAAGACATACTATTCACACTGCCGAAAACTCGAAAAGGGATATCCACATGCTTCACTTGTTGCTCTTTGGTCGAACCGGCGCGTTGTGTACCAATAGTGAGATTGTATGCTACCTTCATCGACCGTCCTTTGTGCGATGGCGGCAGACCACGGGGTATGGTAAAGCTGTATGTGAAGCTGCGACTTTCCCCAGGCGCGAGTTTCAAGTCGACGAACAGGATAGATTGGGGAGTTGAAATAAGAGGAACGGTCTTGGAGCTCGCAATGCCTCTCATCTCTCGAATGCTGGACGGCTCTGAAGCGCCCAATAGTCCACCCAGCGACTCTCCTATATTGCCCCAGCCTAGTGCACCAAAGAGTCCACTTTCGTGCTTCGTCTTCTCAACACCCACGACACCGCCTCCACCTTGGCCACCCACTACGCCCTTTCTCTTCACTTCTTCAAAGGGTGCCTGGTTGATCAGAGAGCCGTCCAGAGTGAAAGAGCCCATTATTTGCGCGTAGCCCATCATGATGGACTCTGGTTGGGCCTGTTGGTTGGGCGGTGCCAAATGCGATGGCCTTCGTTGATGCATGGGCCGGTGCAGTAGCCGCGTCGATTGATGGGCAGTATATTCTGAAGCCATTGTCTCATTGGAATTGTTGCTCATGGAGTAGAACTCTCCACTACTACGCGGGGTATCGTTCATACTCGATGCAGATATTATTCTGGCCACAGGCGAGAGTACCTCGAGATTGGAGTGTGGTTGTGGCGAGTTGCGGCGGATGTGTATTGGGTGTTTAGGAGGGCTGCCATTAGGCGGCGGTTGCGACGACTCGTCTGGCGGCGGTGCGGCTGGAAATTTGAAGTTCTTGGAGAAGGAATTCGAAGGTTTCCTCCCGGTGGTTGGGAGAGACGGGGTGCTTGGTGTAGTTGTGAAGCCTGGTCTTCTCCGTTCTGAGCGCGCGGGAAAGGCGAAGTCATTGGTGTCGCGAACTAATGGCGAAGACGCCTCGCCGGAAAGTGGAGAGGGATGTGTGGCTGATCGATGGCCTGGTGAGGCAACTGCTTGTATGTCAGCCAAAGCAGTCTACTGCGTGCGCTCTTCCTCGTACTTGGGTATGAGTTTGGCCTGCCAGGCACGACCTGCAGACTCGCCGATCGGCCATGCCCTCTTGCTGGACGTCTAATGGGTATGGCTCTCTCGTGACTGATTTCTGTGCCAGCATCTGTCCCTAGTGAGACAATGGATACGGATCTTCCATGCTTCTGTCCTCCTACACTATTGCCATGGGTTACGCTTGGTGGCGCAGGCGACCGAGGCCCTCCGGCTGTCGATGGCGTGTGCAGTGAAAGTGCTGGTCGGTGTCCGCGAACATGTGGAGGCGGTAATTGGGAGGTGAATGAAGAGTTGCGGGATACCGAGGGCCTCGTCGACGAGTGAACTGGAGGCAGCTTGCGCTGGCGCTCCCCGCCCGTCGCAAAGCCATTCTGCCTCCTTTGCGGGGAGCCATCGCAGCCTTCGAGCGGGGCGACGTTCTTGAAGGTGATTATGCATTCTATGTCTTCGCCGGCGAACACGGTAGAGTCCTTCCATTGTACGAATACCCGGATGTTCGACGCCGACATGATAAGGAGGGTGAGCGGCGCGGGCTGCAGTCGTATACGCAGCTCATCGGGCACGGCAGTCAAGCGGCATGACGACTGCTGAACATTGACCCTGGGGACTGCAACGGAAAAAAAGCAGCAATCGTGAGCTGGTGGGGATGGCGGTGTCTGGATTGATACCATCGACCAGCTCCAGCGCTCCGTCATGCCCGCGCCTGTCCAGGGTCTAGGCCCGTGCTTGCTTCAACTTTCCCTTGTCGTGTCTCCGCTCCACTTGCTGCTACCCCGTCCCGTTGGCTGACAACGCAGCAAGATGTTCATAATTCACGGGTCATCACCATCTCATAATTGTCTCAGATAATGCATCATATTATCATAGCGGGTTTGTACCATGGTTGCACAGCATGAGCCGTCAGACTACTTCATCCCCCCAAACTCAATTATTTGAAGGATATCTATAATCTACTGCTTGCTGGAACTCCTCTTTGATGGTTCTAGGAGATACGAAACGGAACATGGGGTTAGAAGAACCGGCCTTGTCGTTCGTTCCGCTGGCACGACTGCCACCGAAGCTCTGTTGGCCAATGAGGGCGGCGGTAGTCTTGCAATCTGGCGACCTGTTAATCATTTCATCTTGAGTCTTAAGGTGATCTAACTTACTAATATAAAAGTTACCAGCTGAGTAGCGGAGAGCATCTTCGGCCTCGCGAATAGCAACACGCGAGTTGGCGAAGACCGAACCCGTGAGCGCGAAGTTCCCACCGGCTTGATCCACCTTCTCCAGGACCTGACTCCATTCCGCATCCGGGTAAACGTAAATGGCAAGCACTGGACCGAAAATTTCATAATTGAAGAGCTTGTGGTCTGGCGAATCGGCAAGGTAGACAGTTGGCTTGACGTAGAAGCCCTCGGAGTCGTCATAGGTACCACCGACGAGAAGCTTAAGAGAAGAGTCCTTGTTGCTTTCGTCGATGACAGCCTTGATCTTCTCGAACGATCGGCGATGGATTACAGGACCCATAAAAGCAGCGAGATCCTCATGAGGGTTACCTTGGGTAATACCCTTGACATCCTCCACTAACGTATCAATGAACTCCTTGGCGCGAGATTCTGGAAGATACAAACGAGATGTGGCAGAGCATTTCTGGCCTTGATACTCAAACGAAGCGCGGATAACGTGTTTGACCGCTGATTGGACGTCCGCCGTTGGATGGAGAAGGGTAAAGTTCTTGCCACTGGTCTCTCCCACCATCCGTGGGAACTCGCGATATGTGTTATCGCCGATGCCTTGACCGATTCGAGCGCACAGAGACCGGAAGACGTCAGAAGATCCGACAAAGTTGAGCCCAGCAAAGTCGCGGTGGTTGAAAACAACATCGTTAATCTCCTCAGGATCACCGGGTACAAACTGGATCACATCTGGCGGCAAGCCAGCCTCAAGAAGGATCTTGTACACAAGGGTGCTCGCATAGATGTTCGACGGGGATGGCTTCCAGATGACCACATTGCCCATGATCGCTGGGCCTGCGACTAGGTTGCCACCAATAGCAGTGAAGTTGAACGGCGAAACGGCATAAACGAAACCCTCTACCGGGCGGTAGTCTGTTCGAGTCCACATGCCGTTAGTCCCCCGCTCAAATTGCTTCCCAAGGATCTCGGCGGCGTAGTTGCAGTTTAGACGGAAGAAGTCCGCCAGTTCAGCAGCAGCATCCACCTCGCCCTGCCAAATGTTCTTGCCTTGGCCGAGCATAGTTGCTGCAATCAATTCGTAGCGGTATTTGGTCGCGACCAGTTCGGCGGCTTTGAGGAAGATCGCTGCTCTGTCGACAAAGGGCATGTTCTCCCATGACTTCTTAGCTTTCAATGCCGACTCGATCGCTGTTGACACTTGCTCTTTCGATGCCAGCGGGTAACTAGTGAAGGTCGTCTTATGATCTGCCGGCAGTGGTTGATCCCATGCCTTCGAAACCTGTTGTGACTTTCCACCAAAGAGTATCTCGCTTTGGAGCGGTATCTGTGACTTCATACGTTTTAATGTCTGCTCCAACTTGATACGCTCATGAGAGCCCCTCTCGTATGTGGGGTTCGGCTCGTTTCGCGCATCGGGCAACCGAAATGGCACGGTGGCTTTTGTGCGGAGCTGACTTTGAACGAAGGCGCATCTTGGTGCGCGTGCTAGAGGTCGCCGTGTGCTACAGGAAAGCTGTGCAAGAGTCCGGATGTTCGACATCTTGGACGAGTATGGTAGGGTAAGGAGGGGTATGAATGACTGATGCCGGACACTTTATGGCGGGCAATGCCTTCTATATCCAATACTGCGTAGACGCGCGACGGCATCGCAGTCCGAACGCTATTCGTCATGCACAGCGACATCGCTGGTAGCAAACCGACCGCGAATACCCGTTTGCGATGCGAGACTACGCATGCTCTGGTTGGCTAAAGATGTTAGCAGGGCCGGCTCCGATTCCGCATCAGTTCGCGCGATAGTCGGAAGGGTTCCCGGCACACGAACGCACGTGATCAAGCAGTGCGAAAGAGCATACAAGACGAGGAAAATAAATATAGGAGATGAGCCATTGAATGAGGGTAAAATACACCGGGCTGAGTGTTGAGAATTTTTGCCTGTTTCTAGCATGTCTCAAGTTCCTCCAAGCGGCGTGTGGTGTCCTGCCATCACTTTCTTCGACCCAATATCCGATACGCTGGACTTGGAGGCGCAGGCACGATACTTTGCCTACCTTTCAATCACGGGACTCGCTGGTCTCGTGATCATGGGTACCAATGCGGAAACAATGCTGCTTACGCGAGAAGAGCGGAAGACTTTGATAGCTACTGCGCGACGAGCCGTAGGCCCATTATTTCCCCTTATGGTTGGGGTTGGAGGTCATTCCACAGCACAGGTAATGCATCAGGCAATGGCCAATGGATTGAATGGCTGACTTGTGATACAGGTACTGGAGCACATCCAAGACGCTACGGAAGCTGGTGCCGATTCAGTACTGGTTCTACCCTGTGCATACTTCGGTCCAGCCACAACGCCTCAAGTTCTGGAGGCGTTCTACAGTCAGGTCGCAGCGAACTGTACCGTTCCAATAGTCATCTACAACTTCCCTGGTGTGTGCAATGGTGTCGATCTAGACTCAGCCTTCATCACTTCCATGGCGCAGCGGCACCCGAACATCGTGGGTGTCAAGCTGACGTGCGGCTCCGTCGCCAAAATTACTCGCTTGGCTGCCGCTCTACCCAAGAGCCGTTTTGCTGTTTTCGGTGGACAGTCCGATTTCCTATTTGGTGGCTTAGCATCAGGGTCATCTGGATGCATCGCGGCTTTTGCCAATGTTTTTCCGAAGACAATCGCTCGCATATACACACTGTATGAGGAAGGCAGGAATAACGAGGCTTTAGCCCTCCATCAAAAAGCGGCTCTTGCTGAGCAATCCATCAAGGCGGGGATCGGAGCTACAAAGTATGCTGCAGCTATCCACAGTGCTGCAGATGCAGGGATCGTGGATGCGGTATCTAAGCTGAGGCCACGGAGACCGTATCTAGAGCCGAACTCTGCAATCAAAGAGAATGTGGAATCAATAATGGCAAAGGTAGCAGAGATTGAAAGAAGTTTACCGGCCGTTAACGCGCGCATCTTGGCGAAGATATGGAATTTAGCAAAAAGCAAGTAGATGGTTTGGAGTAGGAAAATGGCCTCGGTTTTTCGCCTCAAACAATACATTCTGTCATTCACGTCCTATGAGTAACTCAGGATGGCAAAAAAATCTATGTATTCACTAGTATTGCTCCGCCAATTGTCAGCTGGAGTTGTGGGTTCATAGCGGCCATGTCTGCCACTAGAACGTAACCCAACTCACGGTTACACTCCCGGCCTCAACGGTGGCCCACCCGATGGCTGATAGCATGGTATCAGCGTACGTCAGACTATTGATACCATGCGGGGAAATGCGAACTACCCCAGCCTCAACCTGACTCGTTCTCTTAGCGTTAACACTCAGTCCTAGAATGCTTAATAGTGCGCGCATGGCCCCCAATCCACGGCTTCGACAACAGTGAGTGTACCAACTCTGCTCCTTTCTCCTTGATCTACACTAGATTCGCAGTGGGCAGTCATCTCGTCCACAATGAGTACCCTGAAGCGAGACGACAAGGTCTACGACACGCATGAGAAGTCGACAGACCTATCATCAGATGGCTACGAGATCAACCGCAATGAAACCAACCAGATCGGCGACGTAGCTGATGTCGGCCAACTCCAACGCCATCTGGGCAACCGTCAAGTCCAGCTCATCGCCATCGGTGGAAGTATCGGTACCGCGACATTCATCTCCATTGCCAATGGTTTGGTGAAAGGCGGTCCCGGCAGCCTACTCATCGCATACACTCTATACAGCTGCATCCTTGGCTTGGTCAACAACTCCATGGCCGAAATGGCGTCTTTTAGTACGTTGCATGTGTCAAGATTATCAAGTGCTGGGACTGAATTTATCTCTAGTGCCGGTATCCGGTGGCTTCATCCGCATGGCTGGTCACTGGGTCGACGAGTCGTTGGGTTTCTGGGTTGGGTGGAACTTCTTCCTCTACGAAGCCTTTCTCATACCCTTTGAGATCTCCGCGCTGAACCTGGTGTTGACGTATTGGACGGATAAGATACCAGTAGCAGCCGTCGTGGCAGTGTGCATCGTTTTGTACTTGTGAGTTGCCCAAGAACGTGGCATGGCTAAGCTTTAGCTGACGCGACGTATAGTTGCATCAATGCATTCGTCGTGAAATGGTATGGAGAAACTGAGTTTTGGCTAGCACTTGGAAGTACGTGGAATCGCCGCACGAACTTGTTGTGAGACGCGTACTGACTTTGCACACCGATATTCAGAGGTCTTTCTCATCTTGATTGTCTTCTCTTTTACTTTCGTTACGATGGTGGGCGGGAACCCCCAAAAGGACGCATACGGCTTCCGATACTGTGAGTAGGACATGGAGGACGGGCCGTGTAGCCTCTGCTAACATCAATCCCAGGGAGACAACCCGGCGCCTTTGCTGAATACCTCACAACGGGAGATCTCGGTCGGTTCGAAGGCTTCCTCGGCTGTCTATGGAGCGCCGCATTCACCGTCGTCGGACCCGAATACCTTTCTATGCTCTCCGGAGAAGTCAAACTACCCAGACGCTATCTGAAAGCCGCCTTCAAAGTAACCTACGCGCGATTCGCCTTCTTCTTCATCGGTAGCGCACTTTGCGTCGGCATCGTCGTGCCCTACAACGACACGACGCTCCTAGAGATCCTGAATGGGAGCTCAGAGGGCGCTGGCACCGCAGCAGCGTCGCCATACGTTATCGCCATGGGTAACTTGGGCGTCAATGGCTTGCCTCACCTTACCAACGCATTACTCTGTACCTCAATCTTCTCCGCCGGCAATGCATACACGTACTACGGGACGCGATCGCTGTACAGCCTAGCGCTCGACGGGCATGCACCCAAGTTTCTGCGAAACTGCACCAAGGCCGGCGTGCCATTGTGGTGCTTGTGCATCACAATTTTGTTTCCTTGTCTTGGCTTCCTCAACGTGTCGAGCAGCAGTGCGAAGGTTCTGACATGTAAGCACGCATCCGTAACCTCGAACAGAGCTTGAACTGACCCATCATAGGGTTTACAAACATCATCACAGCAGCCCAGATTATCGATTACATCGTTATATGCATCACGTACCTATTCTTCTACCGCGCATGTAAAGTGCAAGGTCTCGACCGACGTACCATGCCATACTTCGCCTACTTTCAGCCCTATTCAACATGGGTCGCGCTCATCTTCCTCACCATGGTGGTAACGTGCTACGGATACACTGTTTTCTTACCGGGGATGTTTGAGATCGACACGTTCTTCACGTATTATATGATGGTGTTGATTGCGCCAGTCTTTTTCTTTGGATGGAAGTTCTTGAAGCGCACCAAGTTCATCCCACCTCATGAGACGGACCTGATCTGGCAGAAGGCTGTCATTGACGCGTATGAGGTGGCTTACAACGAGCCTGCGGTCGGATTCTGGACGGAGATAGGCCAGATGTTTGGGTTTCGCAGGAACAAGAAGTTGCCTGAGGTTTGAGCAGAGGAGACGCTTGGAATAGACAGCGCTAGATGATTGGTTGCTGGAAGGGCTTACGGATCATCTATACGCTTATTAGGACGAAGTCCAGCTTACTATTCTCCACCTGAACAATACATGCATTTCGGGCGCACCTGATAGCAGATACGTGGACGAGTATCCAGTGTTACGGTCGAGACGGGACCGCATCCGTAGACCGGCTCAGCGTGCGATGCGCTAACGTCACCACCTAACTAAATTGAGTCAGAAACAGATAGGGCGTATGCGAACCGTGAAACATCCGCGTGCAGCCGGTATTTCATTGCTAACTTGATCAGAATACCCCTCATTACTGGAGCGAGAAGGGTAAGTGTGCACGGGGTAGGACTTCAAATGATGACGTTGGCAAAACGGTGTAAGAACAATGGCAACAGCGACCTTTGATGATGACAGATGCCAAGCCATGACCTGAGATACCCAGTAAATCCCCGCACCGGCATATACCGGCATCCTCCTAACCACATGCATTTTGCTCGCGTCTAGCGATACGCTGAAGGGTTGACTTCCCGCATGCAAGATGGTGCGAATATGTTCTGCTTATCGTTGATGACTTCTCGCCCTCAATTACGTAGCACGTGTCCAATGGTTATCCCGGCATCTATCCTGATGACCAACCTCAACAAGCACAATGGCAACTTCTAACGATCATCGCAAAGTGACTAAGCGATCCTCGAACGCGTATGCAATCATGCGAAACCCAGGAGAGCCACACTACTAATCTTTGCGCACAGCTGTTCGCGATGCCGAAGGCAAAAGATCAAGTGTTCAGGTCAACAGCCGTGCTCAAACTGCGGCAGGCGAAACTTGACCTGCATCTTCGATGACCGAGATAACAAGATATTAGTGACGCAGGGGTGAATTTAATGACTTCTCGGGAAACAATGGATGCTAATGGTACATAGCTACATCTCCGACCTCCAAGCGAAAATAGCTCAATTAGAGCAGAACCCTGGAAACGCGCCAGGGGTGTCTCAAGAACGACCTTCAAATGACGATGTTCCAGCCCCAGAGGAGAGAGAGTCACTAGACAGAGGCGACCAAGTACCGACGGCGAACCATTCAGGTCTGGGTACAAGGGAAAACTCACCAAGAGCCAGACCAGATGCTGATGAAGCGAATCTGGTGAATCCACTAATCGAGTCCTCCAAGTTCATGTCATCGTCTTCCGGAAGAACTTGTGAGCCTCAAAGTTACTGTCAATGTGGTTGAGCTGATTCCCTTGCAGTCTACCTAGGCACATCATCAAACTGGTCCTTCCATGGGCAAATCCTCAATTTAGTACATGAGCATATCCACAAGTCACCACTTCCAAGTGCTGACCTGCTGTTTGACGGCTCAGCATATGAGCTGCCGTGGGATGGAACACGAAGCCTCCCAGATTCAAGCGCTCCAATCATCCCTAGCATCGACTACGCCATCTTCCTGATCAACGCCGTAAAGTTCCATTGCGCTCAACTCGTCCACCTCTTCGACGAGGATGAGTTCATGGCGAATTTGCATGCTTTCTATTCTAACTCTGAGAATGGGGCTTGGAAGGAGAGTCTGTGGTACATCCATTTCCTCCTAATTCTCGCGTTTGGGAAGACATTTATTCAGGGAAAGAATCGTGCGCCCCGACCGCCTGGTGCCGACTTTTTCATTCAGGCTCTCCAGCTTCTTCCCGATACCAACCGTCTCTGTCGGGAGCCTGTGACAGCGATAGAGATACTATGCTGCATCGCTCTATATCTTCAGGCATTAGACTCGAGAAACGCAGCGCACGTAACTGTACGACATGAGCGAAATCACTACGATCGTACGCTGACATTAAACAGATTGGCCAAGCTATGCGCATCTCGATGATACAGGGTATGCATACAGATATGCCCGTCGAAAATCTAGGGGAGCCCCTTGTTCAACGATGTCGCAAGATCTGGTGGACGGTATACATCCTGGACCGACAAATGACCTCATTGATGGGTTTACCTCTATCGATCCGAGACGACGACATCTCTTGCCAGCTCCCGACCTTCGTTGGCTCCGCGCAGCGAGCTGCAGCGCTCAGCATGCAGATCAAGCTCGCCCGGATATACGCGGATATAGCTAGAAGTATGTCATGAAAGCACACTGCGCATGACTCATGACTGACGGGAGTATCTAGCTGTATATGGCACCAAGGGTCGACTGCGTAAGAAGTTTGTTATCAGCATCAAGACGGTGCTAGATGACCTTGCATCATTGGCTGAAGAACTTCGGCAATCATTTCCCCTCCATGCTGATGAACGCTTTGGCGGTATCTCCAGAATGCCTGCACACTTGCATTTACTCTACTACCAGGTATGAGCCGCGCTTTGCATGAAGATGCCAGAGCTGACTTTTCTTTAGACCATCGTTGTAGTGACGAGACCGTTGCTTTTCTGTTGCTTGAAGAAGGTCTTTGAGGCACCCCGAGAAGTCCAGCCCTTAATCTCATCACGCAAGATACGACATCTACTACACATGTCACTTGAAGCGTCGCAGAAAATCCTGAACATTCTGGAAAGCTTGCAGGATCAGGGTCTACTAGGTCAGCCTTCCCGTTTTGCGTTACACGTTTGAGCTGACTGTGTTGTAGAGACGTTTCTACCATGGGATCTTGATGCACTGTTCGTATCAACCATGGTCCTTATCTTAACGCGCTTCGTCGACTTCAGTCTCATGGACAACCAAACATCATATCTAGACAAAGCATATAGCTTTCTGGAAGCGATGATAGCAAGCGGCAACAGAATTGCAGCGTTCAGGAATGTTGAGCTGCGCAAGTTGGACGAGATGTTGGCCGACTACTCTATGAATAGGCAACGTCCAACTACCGCATCGCCTTCTATGGTCGGGCCAGGACCGAGCATACAAAACCCACTCTCTTTCCCTGAAGGGTATCAATCTACGGCGGGCCTGCTTAACTCTGAAGATGCGATGCCGCCACCTTACACCGGGATAAGCGACGAGGGAAGTGGGTTCGGCGATGACCTTACGGCTGAGCAGATTCTGGCTGTGGCTGAGTCTATGGATATCGGAGGTACAGATTGGCTGTCCTTTGCGACACTGGACAACTACAACATGGTTGATCCTAGTATAGAATAAGGATGAGAACGATTACCGTAGACGATAAGACAACAGCTTCACCCCGAAAAAATGTTCGTTATAGACAGGAATTACACTAGTGCTTAGACATTTATAGCATGCCGTATACTACAACTTTGACCTGACAGACTCTTCCTGCTGGATGTCGCGCAATTCCTTAACATCACCTATCCGCCAGCTTACATCGTCGTCAAAGCTCTCGCCCTTTGCTTTCTGCTTCGGTTCCCTCCAACGCCATCTCAAGATGCTTTGCTTGCCATTAGGCGCGCTGAGCAGGCTGTCTACCCATCTCCCGACAATCGGAAACATCTTGAATCCATGACCCGAGTCGCCAGAAAGAACCATGACCGAAGACGAGGTTCCGGGGACGTAATCGACGATGAAATCCGAATCGGCAGTATCCGCAAACCAGCATATAAACTTGTCTACCAGCGGTCGGTCGGCGAGGTACGGTAGCGTCTGGCGGAGGAGCTCGCGCATCTTACGTTCGTCTTCCTTTGGTACGAAACGTAGCAGTTCTTCTGGAGCTTCTGAAACCCCCGTAACCTGGTTGGTATTGATGTAGCCACCACCCATCGGGCATATCTTGAGGAGATTGGTCTTTGGATCTGGTTCGAAGAAGAAGCCCAGATCACGGGCGTAAGTGACTGGTATTCCGCGAAGCGCTGCCGTCTCTTCATCGGTAAGACGGACGTGTGCAACCGACCATGACTTTGCTGATACTTCGGTGCCGAGCTCCGGGACTATCTTGTGTGCTGCAGCGCCGACCGTCACTATAACGAGCTTTACAGCGTGGAACCGCTGAGCTCTTGTTTGCACCCCAACACTCTTCCTGCTTGGGCCGCTACCCTCGTATACTATCTTGTCGACCGCTCCAATCTCCCCGCCGAGGAAGAATCTTACGCCGTTCTTCCTCGCCTCGCGATAGATGCCCCGCAGCGCGTTTGCGGAATGCACGTATCCGTCATACTTGCATACATAGCCTTTCCAGCCAGGCATTTCGCCGGTGAACTGCCAGGCCCCGGCTATATTCCGGACGTCATCTGGGCCAGAGATAGAGTGCAGGAAAGGCTTCATCTCAGGGTGCTTTTCAGCCGCCGCTTGGAACCGGCGCAAGGTGTCCTCGGCTTTCTGCGGTGCAGCGCCAGATACGCAGTTCAAGTAGCCAACGCGATGGAAGTACGGTGCATACAGAGGTGTTTGCCAGGCGTGCGTCGCTTCCTGTATGCAATATCAGCTATCTAGTCGCCAAAAATCACGTGTATGAGATGATGCCAACGTACAACAGCCAGGTTTGTGTAAAACTCATCTTCATACTCGGCACGCATGATCTTGTTGAGATCATTTGCGGCAGACCATCGCGACGGAATCTCCTCGTCCTTTTCGAAAACAGTAATGTTCGTGTAGCCTTTGGCTGAGAGCTCGAGGGCTGTGGAGAGACCGAATGCTCCGCCGCCAATGATGGCTATGGGGTCGGTTTTCGAGACCGTCATGGCTATCGCATCGCTATTGTTGGACCAGGATGCGAATACGATGAAAAAGATGGACAACACTCAGAGGGGTATAAGAAAAGAGGGGTTTATTTACACGACGTCTGTACGTCGGACGACTGCCAGGCGGTCGAAGCGGCTGTCGTGTCTGTACACCGAGTCCTCACATTCCAAGGAACCCCCAGCCCCCATCACCCACGGAAGTTCTCCCGTCCTCGCGTTACATGCTCAGCACCCCCGCAGGAATGCCGGCCACTATCAAAGTGTCACGACGCGCCATGGCGTGGAATGTCTAGGTAGCATGGATGAACGCTACCTAGTAGGCGCGCCCTCTATCGATAAGACTGCAGCCCCATCAAAGGTCCAACGCCGACTGGCTCGTTCTTTTCCCCCTCTCCACAAGTTCTGCACGTTCGGTAGCCTTCCCGATCGCATTCTAGATAGATTGCTGTCCAGTCGTTCGCAATTACCTAAATTAGCATAGCTCGATGAGAGTATACGAGCCGATTGATTCTGGCCGGGGACAGTCGTCATGTCGGATTTGGGCCGACATCGCTTACTTGGTAATGCGTCAACGGATGAGGTGCGAGGTGGCGCTGACAGGGCGTTCACACCGATGCGCATGACATTGGTATCGGGTGAGCAAGGCGTCTCCGATCCATGGGGAAGGACTGCAGGTCCTGGGAATTATGGAGTCTGGCACTGCCTAGGTACGTGCCAGTTGTTAAGATTGCGCGGCTGGTGAACAGTTCCGACGACATCTCGCAATGTCGCGGCATCTCGTACCAAATGGTGTCTACACGGAATGGAAAGGAGGAAAATTGCCAGCTGTTTTGGTAGGTGATGTTGCTGCTGCTACTATCTCCGCAACAGCAATAAGTCCCATCCTGACGGTCATTGACAGGAAAGTCGTATTTGATCATTCCATTGATGCACGGTGTCTAACATTTCTACAGAGCTGTCGTTGAGAATGCTGCTTCGCATGACCGTCCGCTATTATCCACTCTGAAGACTCATATTCTGAATTCGTTCCGCCGACCGCGATCGCTTTTCGCAGCCAAGCCGTTCTTCTACATATGGACGCTATATGCAGCCACTTACACGACGTCCAATACGGTAGAAAGCGTGAGCACAGCGTTAGTAACAGGGGCAGACAAAGTCATCATTAGCTCCATCACCTTCATCGCAACGTGCCTTGTCAACGTACCTCTGGGTGTGTGGAAAGACGTCCGCTTTGTCCAGATATACGGAAATCCTACACGGCCGAACAACGTCGTAAACGTCGCGAAAGGTGGAGGACCTTCAGCCTTGCCGAAATCACCTGCTTCTGCACCATCAGCAAGGTTTCCGAGGACTGTCGCCGCGACCTTTCTGTTCCGCGATGCAATTACCATATTCGGATCTATCAACCTTCCGCCCATATTGACCTCAGCCGTTCCTGAGACAGTTTTCTCCAGCCCTGCTATCAAAATGGCGGCAATGCAGGTCTTCACGCCGGTGCTTTCACAAGTCGTAGCTACACCAGTTCATCTGCTGGGACTGGATCTGTACACCAACTTGCAGAGTACTAGTGTGGAGCGAATGTCTAGGATGAAGAGAAGCTTGCTACCTACAACGGCCATGAGATGCTCTCGCATCATTCCGGCTTTTGGTATTGGTCTGGTCATGAACACAGGACTTAGGGATTACTTTCATGAGAAGGCGGCATTGGCACACTTTACGTAGTTCAAGGCGACGAGTCGATAGTATTTTTCTGTAATATATCTTGCACGCGCTTGTATGACTTGAAAGTCATGAAAATACACTGCTTTACTATGTAGTGCCTGCTAAGATAAACTCGCCACAAATATTTGGCTAGTTAAGCTGATACAAGACTCGAATCTGATAGGATTCAAGGATCATCGCTACGACGTCAGGTACCAAGCTTCAAACTCCCTACGCGACCAGTGTAGCGGGGTCCGATACCATACCCGCATAACCCGACCCAAGCCGCTTAGGAGCAACCCCGCATTAGCCAGCATCTAGAAAGACGTCGCGTCATCATTGGGCATTGAAACGCAATCCTTCCAGCTTGCGGTGCTTATCATGTCGCCTCTCGCATCCGTATGGTTCACATAAGTGTACTAGTACCACGCCCTACCAGAACGGGACTTGCTATGCGAATCGGTTGGAGGCCCGAGCCACGGTCCTATACGCGATAGTCACGAGCATGGCGAAGCCCCACGTTCCAGACATGGAGCGGGGTCGTTGTTTAGATGATAGAAGGTAGGGGGAGATAAGGGTATTTGCTTGAGAAGTCGAGCTTTCGTTCCCAATACATACCTGTGACTTGTCTCACCCAGTTGCCTTGCTCTCGCCACTATAGTATTGCATTTGGCATCAATTCATCCTTATCATTTGCTGTTCTTATTGAGGCGGCCATGCTCCAACCGCGACTCAGCGGAGCGACGTTACGATACGTGGCCAGCAGGAAGAGCCCCGTTAATGGCTTCAATGGCTTCGGATGCCGGCTCAGTTCCACCACTGCACTCCCGCGGACCAAAGAGATTGTAACAGGAACCCCAACTCATCAGAGATCCCAATACCCGTTATCAGCGATGCCAACGAACATGCTACTGCGCTCCCTCTTTATCGCAACAGTGTCATCCAACAAGTTCCTGCTCACACCATCACTACATCTCCTATCCTTCTTCTCAAAGCCAGGCCGATCGTTCCTGTTCAACGTGGATCGCAACCCCGTTCTCAAGGCAATTCTGAAGCGAACTCTATACAACCAGTTCTGCGCGGGAGAAACAGAACAAGAGACGCGAGCGTGTGTGAAGCAGCTCAAGGATCTCGGCTTCAAGGGTGTCATTCTGACGTATGCAAAAGAGATGGTTTTCGATCACAAGACAGCATCGGCGAACCATCATACCTCGGACAAGTTTGTGGATAAAAAGGCTGTACTCGCACATGATACGGATGTTGAAGCATGGAGAGCAGGGACGCTGAGGACCTTAGACTTGATCTCAGAAGGCGATATCCTAGCACTAAAGTAAGCATTAGATTCCACGAAATAATGGAAAGGAGGATACCCTGCTAACGTTTTGACACAGGACAACAGGAGGAGGCCCTGCCGTCTCCGCCGCCTTCAGCAAAGGCCAACTACCACCCCCACAGATGCTCTCGGCCCTAAACGAAATAGCAACAAAATGCAAAGAGCGCGGCATCCAAATCATAGTCGACGCAGAGTCGCAGCACTGGCAAGCAGGAATTGCGCGCACGACACTAGAGCTAATGCGAAAGTTCAACCGCGACGGCAAAGCCGTGATATACAACACGTACCAAGCCTATCTCAAAGCCACGCCCGCCGTCCTGGCGCACCACATGGCCGAAGCAGAGAAAGACGGTTTCACACTAGGACTCAAGCTCGTTCGCGGCGCGTACATGACCTCCGACGATCGCTCTCTGATCCACGACACAAAGCAAGATACGGACGACGCCTACAACTCCATCGCGCAGGGTGCGTTGCGCCAGCAAATCGGCCTATTCGGGGCACCTGGAACGCACGCTAGAGCTTTCCCGTCTGTGAATCTGTTTCTTGCTTCGCATAATCGCAACTCCGTGCTCGAGGCTAATCAACTGCATCGCCAGCGTAAGCAGGCGGGCCTTCCTACGGTGCCCGTGGCGTACGGTCAGCTTCATGGTATGTCGGATGAAGTCAGCTTCTCGCTGCTTGCGCAGAAGAGCGATTCGGGAATGCCGCCTGAGGTGCTGAAATGCACTACTTGGGGCAGTATGGGCGAGTGTGTGGGCTATTTACTGAGGAGGGCGGTGGAGAATCGCGATGCGGTGTTGAGGACTAAGGATGAGTTTGCGGCTTTGAGGAGAGAGGCTAGGAGACGGTTTTTCTGGGCGTAGATGTTTTTTCTTTCTTTCTTTCTTCTCTCTTCTTCTTCTTCTTTTTGATCAAGTTTCGTCTTGATGAAATACTTTGCTTCTCATCGTAGAGTTGTGTGCATTGCCCTATGAAGACGCCTTATCTTTACTACCTGGGTACTTTGTGATTTGGGATTCAAGGCTGTGAAGATTGCGCTGTATGCATGGAGGCGGTTACTCTCGGTCCCGTCACGACGGTGTGATGCGCCCTATGCAAGAAGTGCATGCAGATGCAGTAGATAGCCCATGTGCGGAAAGAGGGGCAAAGTTTACTCAAGGCTCCGTTCTCGCTCTCGACTCACCAACGAGGCGAAATGTGGGGACAGATCGGTTCCCTTCCCGAGAATGCGCTAGCCAACATCAGCAACCGCGAGCCTTTAAGTAGGAAGGGCTTGAAGCGATAGCACGCAAACTGGAGTTCGTTGGAAACTAAAAGAGATAGAATAGGAAAAGGGTAAAGGCTACGACTGTTATTTAAGCGAAACAAACGAGTTATTCTGCTGGATCAAGCACTACAAGACGGAACGGGGATTACATCCAGTACTTCCAACATACAGAAAGAGACACAAAGAGATATCATGACAGGCAAAACACTCTGTATACTAGGCTGCGGTACGTCAATCAATTCCCTCCACTTTCTCTCAACCTGACACCCACAGGCAACCTCGGCACACCCATCCTCCGGAGCCTGCTCAACGCACCCAACACCAAAGATGAACTTCCCTTCACTTCCTATATTGCCTGCGTGCACTCTGCGTCCTCAGAAACGCGACTCAACACGCTCCTCGCGGAGCCCATCAGCAGCGGAAGACTCAGCGTAAGGAGAGGAAACAACGCCTCAGCCATCGCCCGCTCGGGCGTGATTATCCTAGCCGTGGATCCAGCGCAGGTAGAATCCATGCTAGCGGAAGACGGGGTGAGAGAAGCGTTTCTGCAAGAAGAAGGAGAAGAAAAAGGAAAATTGGTGATTAGCGTGATAGCAGGTCTATCACGCACGCACCTCTCTTCGCTCATCCAAGGAGATTCGAACCACGGTGGAAAGAACAACAAAGGGAAGAAGCCACAGATCCTTCGCACCCTTCCCAACGTCTGCGCCCAAGTATCCCAATCCCTGACCGCGCTCGAAACCCCCAGCCCAGACTTTCCACAAACTCACCTCCGCACTGCGGAGGCAATCTTCTCCACCATCGGAAAACCCCTGCACATCTCCCCGGCACACATGTCCGCCACAACCGCCGTCGCAGGCTCGACCCCCGCCTTCTGGGCCGTGATAACAGACGCGCTCATCGACGCGGCCGTCGCAGTCGGGCTCCCGCGGCAGCTGGCGCAGGCGCAAATCTACCAGAGCATGCGGGGCTCCGCGGAGATGCTGCAGAGTGGGCTGCAGCCTGGTGAGCTCAGGGATATGGGGACGAGTCCTGAGGGGTGCACGATTGCGGGGGTTATGGTGCTGGAGGAGATGGGGGTGAGGGGTGCGTTGGGGAGGGCGTTGAGGGAGAGTGTTACGGTTGCTAGGGCGATGGGGGGAGAGGGGGGAGATAGGGGGCATGTTAATGATACGAGGAGGGTTTAGGGAAGGGAGGTTGAGGGGGTTGGTTTTGGTGCTGGATTTGGAAGTATGGGAATTGGAAGTTGAAGGTGGAGACAGGATGTGTTTTTTGTAGCTTGCTCCTTCTCTGTCTGCTCCTGCTGCATACATGATCCACCGTCATACTCATCATGCCCTATACGACGCTATCTTCCGCGACACATTGGTCGTACCACTCTGCTTTTCATCAGCTTCCGCTCTATACAAACTGGATTATAAAGTCGCTAACATACCATTCTGAACCACACACTTGGCGCCCTTGACGCACTTGGTGCAACCTGTCCAAGGCTTACCGTCATACAAGCCACCGCACTGGTAGTAAAGAGGTACAGGACATCTAGTGCTACTCGGACCGACCTCTTCGGTGGTGGTCTTGGTGGGTTTATCTGCAGTCTTGGTGCTAGTCTTGATCGTAGTCTACACAAATTATTAGCATTGCAAAAAACATCGAATCATTAAGAGAACAAGTAGCTATGCTAACCTTTGTTGGGTAAGATGTCGGTTCAGGTTTCTTGCTAGTCGTTTTCGGAGGTTCAGGCTTCTTGCTAGTTGTGGTCGGGGGTTCAGACTTTTTGGTCGTTGTCGTTGTTGTGACTTTGCTCGTCGTTGGCTTGGGGGGCTCGGACGTGGGACGGCTGATGTTGTCGGTGCAACGGCCTCCAATACACGTGATGATGTATGTCTGGCGCGCTTCGAGATTGGCGTGCTTCTCGGCTGGCACCTGCCCTTGAATTAGTTCGATGGACTGGCATGCTGGCGTTCGAACATACTGCTACGCAGACCGCAGAGAGGCTTGCGAAAAAGACAGCAAGGGTGGTAAGACGCATGATGGCTTGACGATTCGAACGCTTTTTCTGGTGATAGGAATACTTGGTTGAACGAGACGCATGTTGATGGAGTGATCGCAGCTTCTTATACCCGTTGGTTCACACTGCTAGTCCGTATAGGTATGAAACTTCGATTACAAGATTCAGCCGTACGTCTTTACTGGAAGCTCTGGATTTCCGCGGGCCCGTTGTAAACTGGAGTCTAGCCAGGCCAAGGCTTGATACGAGATCGATTCAATATGCACCTTGGTAGTCGATATTATGGCTACGCGCAGGTGTGCATTAATCATGGTACAGAGTGCATCAAGTATTCAACGTGCATTGGAAGATATTGTACGTTCGGAGGTGGCACTCTATGAGTAGTATGACTTGGAGACGCAGTACGAGCGATGATGATGATGATCATCATCATCGCATCTAGTAATCCTACCGTAGTCGTGGTAATGTTTACCGCAACCCGGGTTGAACGTAGCGACCACCTTGTAAATTGTTCCTCTCGTCACTACTACGCCCTGCTTGAGCTGCAGCTTCGAGGCCCGGCTACATCCCGAGATGGCTTATGGTGGATCCTGCTTCTATTCTTATCGCTTCTCAAGGAATTGCGACGGGGGTGTTTTAGCCGCAAATTGACGTTCAGTTCATCCTTGTCCCTCCGTTAGACTCACATACCATCTACGACTGTAGCAAGACTATTACTCGCCACGAGGCGGGCAAATATATTGATCGATATAGGCAATGAGACTGGTAATCGGAACGCGACGCGAGTAACCTGTGTAGAGGTGGGGAAGAGCCCATATCGGCGTACCGTGATCCGGACCCGGCTGAATGGAGATGCGGGAAAGATGATGCATCGTGGAAAGGCCCAGAATACTGGATGCAGGTGACCAGGTCAAGTCTAGGCTGTGAACAAGCACGTCGGTAACCACGAACGGGAATGGTTGTCTTGAATGGCACCCGAAAACTGAGCTCACTCGCCGTGTTGTCCATTCTCTTGCATGGTGCCGTTACCCAGCAGGTCTCCTACACCAATCCATTTCCGGACGAGGAATGCGCCTTGCGGTCTAAGCTTCCTGTAGTAATCCTCCTCTTTGCCCAGTATGTCAAAGTTCCGCTTCTTGTACCATTCCATTCCTTCTTCGTTTGCCTCCCATACATGTGCTGTTACGGACCGTACGCTATGGAGCTCGACAGCCTTCTTCACAATAGCCTGTAGGAGGTGCATGGCGATGCCGTGGGAGCGGTAGGGAGCGAGGACACCTATAGTAGAGATGTACAGTTGCGAGGAGGGAAGAAGCCGACATCGCACGGCACCGACAAGATTTGGTTTCTCCATGGATGACGCAGACACATCATTCGTAGGAGACGAACGCCATACGGCTACTAGCGTAATGCTATGGTGTGGTTCCGTCATAGTCTCCTTGTAGAACGTCTCTGGGTATGATATAGGTAGCGTCAGGGTATTGAGACGCTTGAATGCAGGTAGGAGGTCTTCGGTCAGCGGTACGAGTTCGACGTTTGGTGGTAGAGGGCGCAGGGCGAACAACTGCGGTCTGGCGGACTCTTCGGCTGTAAAGTTGTTGGGTGTGGGCATTCTCGGGGTTGTAGGCGTCACAGCTCGGGATGAACGAGGGCTTCTTTTCGCTTTCGGCCGCGACGGTGCTTGCAAGAAGTCGTCAGGAATGTCGTTCCAGTTTTCCATGGTAGAGACCGCAGGTGTGGTATTAGGGGGGACGCGCGTTGGGGCAGAGGCGGACTTTGGGGGAGGGGGCGGTCGATTCGTCTTTGGTGGTGCAGTTGGAGGCGCAGTTGGGGTATTATGCGACTGCTGAGGCTGTTTATCGAGGCTTGGTTTCTTCAACCAGCTGTTTAGAGAGGACTGCATTGCGGGGGTAGAGGGGGCGGAAATGATGGTTGGGGTATGGTCGTGAGTGGAAGAATTGAAAAAGAATAGCCGAATGACGTGGTGAATGCTATGGAAAGACAGTCGCGTGATGAACTCAGTATGGAATCCAAGTTTCAGCAAGCAAAGAGAATGTTGTAGCGACCAACAATGTTACAATAACTTTCTGGAGTCCCAACGCGCCTGACGATCGATTACAGGGATGGCTGGGTCCTAGCGCGGTTTCGTCGGCCAAGCCTGAGGTCCGACTTCTTCCAGGAACCGCATCATCGCTGCAAGAAAGAGGTAGTGCCACCAACGCAACCATGGGCGCCGAGAACTCGAAACCCTCGTCAGAGGTTAAGCAGCATGTCTTCTCCTCGTATGTAAATATCCGCCCGATCAATGGCTCCCGCCTCGCCGCAGAAGCGCAGCGAGAAAGTAACGTCGAGTGCTGACAAGTTTGCGCGCAGAGATCACCCAGTCAGCTTCTCCAATGAGTTGGTAGGCTCGCTGCAGAAGAACACTTTCGTACGTTTTCTGGAGATGAATTGGGCGGAATTGGGGCTGACTCCAGATAGACAGACTCGGCACGGTCAAGACAGCTAGAACTCCAATACCAAGAACGCCTAACCGCCGAGCTTGAGAAACTGCGCGAGCAAGAAATCCAAAACTTCGCCAAGTACAGCGAGACCCTGTCCGACGAGACCCCACAGTCCAGCGAGCCCTCGTTCGTGGAGAAGATCCAAGATGCTACATCCAGCAGCTCAACCCTTGCCGAGAAGCAAAGACAAAAGGAGATGAGCAGGGACAGCGTCACCAAAGAGATTGAAAACCTCAAGGCAAAGCTAGACCAGAGGAAGAAGTTGGAGCAGGCCGATGCCGATGTGACCAGGGCGAAGGAGGCCGTTGTCTCGTGCCTGCGAACTCACGACCGCCGACCGCTGGATTGCTGGAAAGAGGTCGAGACCTTCAAGCACGAGGTTGGACGGCTAGAGAAGGAGTTTGTGCAGAAGACCATCCGATAAGTGGCATTAGATGTGGATCGCACGAACCTCGGGGTTAGAATCTCTGTATAGATAGGTCAGGCGTGGTGTAGTACCCTGGACGTGTTCTTCATTCTCAACCTCTTTACACTGTCTTATTCCACATCTTCTCACTTGTCTTTCCCTTTGCACGCATAGCCGTCTAAAACATCACTTCTGTTACCTCGCTAACAGCTCATCACAAAGCGGCGTTTGCCGTACTGACTGCAATATTCTGTCGTCTTCACCTTCACCTTCTAACACATTAGTATAGGTCTCTATATTCGCCTACTATCGCCCAGTCATTTGGCAAGACATGCTGCAGCGGCAAACTCATCTTCACCGTCAATTTGCTTGGCGCCTAGTCTCCTCCCCTCTATAAACACAGCTGTCAACGGTTGCACTCCTCTCAACCTTTACTCGCTCACTCTTCTACTACTCTCCAACAGGCAATTCCGCCTACAAGTATCAATCTCGGGAACGTCGTAGCCCCATCACCAACGTTCCAGCAGTAGCAGCATGTCGGCCACCGGCCCATATTGGATTTCTGATGACGATGATGAGCAACGTGACAGTCAGAGCGACTACGATTTGATCGGCTACAGTAAGTTGACATTTCCAGTACATTCTGGCCTCCTTCACTGATATCTTAAATTTCAGGCCCCGAAGACTCTGACGCCGAGATTGTTGGAGTAAATGATTGCACTTCTCTACCACCACGACCAAGCACCCGGACTGGCTTCAGCGCCACGCCCACACGCAAACCGGCCAAAAATTCATTGATTAGTGCACCAGATGTTGAGATCAACAGCTACAGGCTGAATAAAGGCAATGTGCTTAAACCAGGGGATACGGTCGAGCTTGAGAATCACTCAGAACAACAATCGCATGCCCTACACAGCGGAGACTATCTACGTGTCAAACACATCATCATGAACTTGGAGACGGATGAGGTAAGGCTGCGAGGTCATCGAATGCGACGAACCAAGTACCTTGGACAGATATTTGATTGTGAGTGTGAGAGACCTGGAGTAAGGACTTGTACTGATACTGCTCAAGGGAAATTGAATGAACTGGCAATGGTGCTGTGCATCAGCGAGGATGACGACCGTTCGATTATTATTGCCGGTTTAGAAGACGTCGACGTGGATGAGGTGGTGTGCAAGCGCGAATGCACACTCACGAACAAACCATACGATCTACTTAGCTTCCGAACTGAGGGCAATTCGACATACCCAGTCAACATGAGCAATGGAGAGATCAGAAGACAAATGTTCCAGGGTGGCAGGTTGACTTGTCGAGCCATTCACATCCAGTACTTCAGCCGCAAAGCAAAATCATACAGTGGCGTTGTACGACATTTATACGCTCATGAGGCCGACATGCTCGAGAACCATCGCAATCCCCTCCAACCCGGCATATCCCGGCAATTACCTGTTCTTATTAAATCCGACGAAGAGGACGGTTGTACAATAGTCACCAAGGATTCCCCAACGAGGAAGCGTCGCGAGCGCTCAGCCTCCCTCGAGAGCCTTGAGCGCCAACCACCTAAACGAAAGGCTCAGCATCCTGTGAAGGACGACCGTCTCACATTCGCCGATGCATTTTGCGGAGCCGGGGGCGCTTCACAAGGTGCCTCACAAGCGGGCTTCCATGTACGGTGGGGCCTAGACAACAATGAACGCGCTATCAAAGCCTTCCACCTGAACCACCCCAGCGCATATGCATTGAAAATGAGTGCACATGACTTTCCGCCGGAAGGAATAAGTAAGGAAGCGTGGAGGGTCGATGTTTTACATCTGTCTCCTCCATGTTGTTTCTGGAGTCCAGCTCAGTAAGCTCTTCACACAATGTCTTGCTCTACCTTTAAAATACATACTAACGTGCCATAGTACTTGCGATGGCCCGAACGATCAAGCCAACTATGAAGCAATTTACACCGTTGGTCCTATATTGAAAGAGGTGAAACCTCGTGTTTCAACACTTGAACAGACCTTCGGTCTCGCTACGCATCGCGAACACAATCGCAACTTCTTATTGCTGCTTCGCGACATTCGCGATGCTGGATACGACGTAAGATATAAGATCCAGGACTTGTCAGAGTTTGGACTCGTACAAAGACGTAAGCGGCTGCTGATCATCGCTGCTCGGTATTTCATACTCTCAGACACAATCAGGTGCGTGCTAACATACTACAGACGTGGCACCCCGTTACCACTTTTCCCCAAAGCAACCCATGGTCCCTCTGGTAGCGGCCTAAAGCCACCCGTCTACATATCCCAAGCGCTCCTCCCAGTGTCGCGACTCGGAACGCGCGCCACCACCGACCCATATCACGTGCCCAGGTTGTTTCCTTTCCCGAAGCCGGCCTACAACGCCAACACATTCCTCAAGGGCTGCATTACGACGGGAGGCACAACTGCATATCATCCGTCTGGTACTAGAAACTTCACGGCGAGAGAGCTGTGCTTGCTGCAGAGTTTTCCGTACACGTACGAGTTCGTCGGGCCGCAAGGTGAGGCGAAGAAACAGATTGGAAATGCTTTCCCGCCGATTATGGCAGAAGCCTTGTACCGCAATATCGCGAAGACCCTGAAAGCATTCGATGAAGGAGTCATTGGAGCAGAAGACGACTTGACCGATCTTGATGAGATTCTGCAAGAGAGAGAAAGGCGCCTTCCGCAGCGGCGCGAGCCCGGCTTCGGCTTCGGCCTCGGCCTCAGCAGATCTCAGCCTACGAATCTTCCGCACCGTAGCGCACGTTCAAACAATCAGACCAGCTCGACAGCTGCATCACCTTTCGTACGTGGCCAGGAAGCAAGGTCTGTACTATCACGCGCCGGCGACCAGGATAGGTTCTCATCCATGAACTTGTTCGATGGTGTTTTGGCCGGCATCCAAGGTTTCGCGAATTCGACCGCGTCACCGGGTAGAAGGGAAGGCGGACGGCGAGGATACCAGGTCCCGGAACGCGATGAGGAAATCATTGACTTGCTTAGCGACGATGACTAAAGCGTAATGGAATCATTCTGACCGTGTGCTGCTATGACATGAGAAACACAGCGTGTCCACAGGAAGGAACTGTAAAGGTAAGTCACAACACCAATCGGCAAACTGCTCAACGCTTATGCTACTTCGCAGACTTTTTTCATTCCCCTTCCTCTTGTCCTCGGGCGGATACGGTCCGAAGTCTACCTCATACTCGAGAAACGATTCACACACTACGCTGTCATCTCGCGCCTGCATTAAGACAACTCACCTAAGATAAGATCAGTTTCAAGGGCGCGGATGAGTGTATTTTTTACTTGAACCGCGAGGGTAGCCAGTTGAGGGCCATATACCGAGGGAGGAGAGCGGTCTACATACCAGCCAGTCGACTGATAATACACCACCCTCAATAGAACAGACCAATCACTTCAGCATCTCTTCGCATGTGTGAGAGTGTAAATGAGCGTTGAACGCTATATTCCTGTTGTTGAAATCGCTTTCCAATAATCTAACCTCCAGCCCCAGGCACCAAGAGAAAAAAAGAAGAAGAAGAACCAACGCTCCAGCGCCATTCCCATGCCTACACCACATTTTTTCCTTCCGATGCAAACCCGCAACCGCAATCATGGTATCAAACAAGAAAGCCAACACTCAAATAGAAGTAACACCGGGTATCAAAGTAACAGGCCCCTCCCTCGCAATCTCATTCCCCTCACCAGAATCCTGCTTGGCAGCCTCCAGCCGAATATTGCTCCGCACACCGAGCACCTGGCCCGCCAACTCGACCAAGCTCTGCGAGCAAAGCACCTTCTTCGCGACAACAAAATCAAAGTAGCTCTCCGGAAAGTCGAAATGCAGCGCAATGTTCGTTACATCAAGGCGCGCTAGCGCTTTCCGGAATAACGGGTTAGCGTCGGCCATGTAGAAGCCGGTTAACATTCTCTGCAGCTCGAGTCTATCGCCTTTTTCTTTATTAGGGCTACCAAAGCCATTGCTGGTGGCCGTACTGCTGCTGGTATTGCAGAGTTTCGACTCATCCACATAGCGGCGCGTATCGGCGCAAAGTTTCAAGCTCAAGAGGCTAGTTTCGACAGCTGAGAGCAGATAGGACAGGCTTGTGCTGTAGCGCTGGGCGCCCACGCAGACGGGTTTCCAGACGCCCGTCCTCCGATCGCGAATCGTTTGCATGGATTTGGGGTAGTAGAGCAGGTCGATTTCTACGTGGCGGACTAGTGGCAGATCGCGGAGTTGGAGGGGCGGTTCAAAGGCGCCCGAGCCTTCTTCTTCGTCATCGTCTGAGAGGGGGTCATGGTTTGTGGGGCGCGTCGGTGGGATCGAGGTTATGTAGAAGGTGTTTCGGCCGAAGAAAATTGAGCGCGCTTCGTGGTGGACTTGCTTGTTGGTTCGTAGGATGGCTGTGTGGAGGTCGTATTCTTTGTCTTGGCGCGCGAGTTGGCCTTTCAGAGGGGTCGAGGCGACGAGCAGGTGCGAGTAGATGTGTAGACGGAGTTCTGGTGGCAAAACGTCGAGAAATGGAGAGCGCTTAGTGGTGGTAGTGGGGGTAGTAGAGCCCGCCATGATGAAGTTGTTCTCGTCGAGTTGTTCGAGATTGAAGGCCTGCCTTCGAAAAATAAGGTAACAATAGATAAATTATTGCTTGTTGTTATCTTTTTTTTGCTGACAGGATGTGGACGGATAAGTCGTATCGTGAAATGAGGGTTACAAATCCTTCACACGAAGAAGCCCAGCCTTGAAGTCTTGTCACAACAAAAAGTCAAAATAATATAGGCACATACAACAACAAGCAAAAACCACAACAGCGCGCGCACCCCTGGTACTTATCATCTTCCCTCCTCACGATCCGCGCCATCAAGTGACCCAGTCCGCATCGTCATTCTTTCCCAAGCCCATCCAGTTTGTAACACTTGACTCGCTCCACCTAGCATTCTAGGAACCATATAGCCAGGAACCCCTTCGCTGGGAACCCTTAGGAACCCTACCAGCAAGATGTCCATGCGCCCAAACATGTACTTCCAAATACCCCTAGCCCGTCTACCATTGACTTGCGGATCATCGATGCCCGCAGGGATTCATTAGACGCGATTATACTAGACTTACTAGTGGTTTGCGGCTGCAGCCATCCTTGTCCTTGTACCGGTGTAAGAGAGATGAAACTATGGGACCATGGTTCGGGAACGCTCCGGGGAGGGCATGTCGAGCGGCTGACGGGGCCTGCACCATGAGCTTCGATCAAACAGAGTATTGCCGTAGCGGCCTTCCTGGTGCGTTTCTGGAAACGATAGAACAAAAAAAAAGTGGCTCGGGAGTCGTTTCGTCTGTGTCGGCTACGCTAACCCCGTTGATGGGTATCATCTTGTTTGTTCCAGACTTTCTAGAGTCCTTCTACTGTCACCGCAAGCAGACGCGCGAGTCGCGCAAAAGAACGTTTAACGGAATATCCACTGTTGCGTTTGCCATGACATGTGGACGACGTTTGGATGCAACCCCCACCTCGCCAGATATCGGCATCGTGTCATGAGTGCCGAGTTGTTTACGGAGGCGTTTTCGCCGCCGCGGCACGTTCCTACCCAGGAACCTTGGAAATCCAATCGGAATGCCTTCACGTTTACCTAATCGGGCAGACTCGAATTAATTACAGCGCCCGCTACTCTGCTTGCCCAGCTACGTTTTCTTGCTTCTTTTTCGGCCGAATGCTCCGAGCGAACGGCGCCAACGTTTACGTTGCCCACACACGTCGTCTCCCACCTTCAGGCTTCAGATCCAGCGTGCCCTCCGAGCCGGCCAGAAACTCAAAGCTGATCAACTCACGGTCCGGCCACGTGTAGCATAGATCCTTATCTCTGCCTCCCAAGCTATACTACACCGTAAGAAGCAGAACTTGCGATTCGTGGACACCAGAAGTGAAGCGTTGTCCAGGATGCCTTAAGCATTAGTGAGCACAAGAAAAAGCAAGGCTCCAAAACAAGTCATCGAATGGCCGCAACGGAGGCATTGCAAAACAAAAGTGAACGGGAGCGCACATGGCGCGCTAGAAAGATCAGCACTAGAGGCTCGGGAGCAGACATCCACGCGAATGAAGTCGAGAGCCACAGAGACAGAGTGCTCCACATGCTGTCCCATCCACACGCATCCACATGCGCTATCGACTCTCCATGATGGTCTGTTCTTAAAGCAAGACCAAAGTGCCGGCAACAAGTTCAATTTCCCTAGAGAAAGAAATTGACTATTGCTCCCAACTACCGCGAACCTAAACGCACGCTTCACATCACCATGACCCCTCTCTCACTCAACTCACCCCACAAACGGACAAAGGAACAAACCCCTCCAAAAAAGAAAACTACGCAGATTGCAACATATGCCGACCGGAACACAAACGAGGCTATGGGAGTAGTAGCAGCAGCTGAAGGGAGCCTGACATGCCGATCATAAGAAACACTCCGAGCCATTGCCGCCGGCGCCGCGTGACAGCGTTCTTTATCGTTGCCTCTTCGGCAAGCCGTTCGTTCGCTCCAAACCCTCCTCAGGCGCTTGGAGCGCCCGCGCCACGCACCGCCCGCTGTTTTGTCTAGGGAAGAAAGATGCGGTGTGTGCGTGCATTGGGCTGTGTCCATATCCCCCCGGATATAACTCCGGCCGCACAATCCACCGTGACGAGGCATGCGCCGCCGCAAATCGACCCGCTACGCAAGACACAGACATGCGCCTTCGCGCCTTGGAAACGATGCAGAAGCTGTTAGCAGTAAGACGCTGATGGGAGGCGACCCGGCTGTTGCGGAATACTACCATCGGACCGTTTTGCGCCACACGAAGAGATTGCAAGTGGAAGAAAGAAAAGAAGAAAGAAAAAACTCGGTTCGTTTTCTTCCACATGCAACACCTACGTAGGCAAAGACAAAAAAGAACGTCAATGTAAACGGCCTGAGTTCGCCGAGGTGAACGAGGATAGGGTTGTCAGGAAGGCATGCCGACCACACATATTCCCGGGACGCAGAGGCGGGGATGTGCGTGTATGTGTTCTTCGCATGCCGAAAACAAACCAAAAAAACTCCCTCTGATCTGTCAATGACGCAAGAATCGTACGATTCTTTGGGTCTCCATGTGCGGGAGAAAGGGTCGAACATGGGGTAGCCCTGGTCATCGGTTCCTTTTTTGCCCTCCTCCTTCTATCCCCAAAGATTACTTACGGCGCGAGCCCGAAGCCCAGTGCGTTACAGCAAGCCAGGCAGTTTAGCATGGCTCCCTTGATGGCGGTTACCTGCAGGGCCAAGCATCGAATAACGACCCTGATCGGCGCTCCGGGCGCACGCGCAAATAAGAGTTGCGAGTGGTGGGAGAGGAGCTCCAGTCCTACAGGACCGAGCCAACCCCCTCCCCTTCCTGAGTCGGTATAGAGAGGGAAAGTAAGCAGTATGTCTTAGACAAGAGAGATTTGCGCCGAAAACCAAAACCTGACATGTGATGGCTGGTTGGGGGGCGGGTGGGTGCCCGGGTGGTTGCGTTCCGTCAATCGGCCAACGACAGCTGGATCAACATCCGATGGATCCTCCCACTTTCGGAGTTCGGGGGCCCTTGGTGACGATGATGATGATGATGAGATGGCGGACTCCGGAGGAGGACGGTGCGCGTCGTCAGCGTCAGACGGGCGAATGTCGGTGCGATAGTGTTAGGAAAGAGACTGGGAAAAGAGCGCTGCTTCTTTCCTCATCTAGGCAATAATGAGAGTGAAATGGGAAGACTGCGGTTTAGTTTGTGGGTGAATCTGCCGCCGCTGATGGGCATGGGTGGGCGTGAGAGCGGGAATTCTAGCCTGATGTTCTTTCGAGCTCGTATCTCTCTTGCTGCCTCGTACAGAGGTTAGCCGCGTTATACGATCGTACACCTAGTATACGTATCATAGAAAGACACCACAGCCCCCACCCACGGGAAAGCAGCACCAACACCCGGCACCACTACTCCACAGGTGCCGACCCCCCAAAAGCAACGTTACATGCACTTGCCCAGTTCCCGACCGGCACCGCAAGGCCCCTAAAGAAGCAACATCTTCCCATCTCGCTTTATTAATATCGTCCAATCGCGCCCGCTAGATCGAAAT
>QXCR01000143.1:0-72214 GCA_004380135.1 Stemphylium vesicarium | reverse complement strand
GTGGAAGAAGCAAAGGATCGAATCGGTCGACCTAACAAATCGGTTGGAAGAAATTGTCTCGACGATAGCTTGGTTGCAACCTCGACGAGAGTCGTTGTCTTTGCCGAGATTGATATTTACTTTTTATGTACCAAAGTTCATGGCTATATAGCTTGCATATACGCCAATGCAAACAATTTCGGAATGGGCGGGGTGCGTATCTATAACCCATTTGCTGTTTTGGGTTATGATCGATGGATATAGAGATAGGTGGACCAGTGTCATCGCTAGGCGTGTTTTGGGTAGAGAAATACGCGTGCGACATCTGACCACTGTGATGCAAAGTTTCATTGCGCTTGGGAATAAGGGTAATAACACCGCAAGTAATTTGTAGTGATGATAGTTATCAAGTCGGAATTTTGGAGTGCGCAAACATAACTAAGGCTGCGGGTAGAGCGGGAACGCCAGCGTTACTCCGCGACGTTCCAGCGGGCCGCTGACGGGTGCATGGAAGGAAGGATGCCGCAAGCAGCGCTAAGAGCTTGCTTTTTCGAAAACAGTGGGCCCATGTACGTCAGGAACACGACGGGTGGTGTGCTGTTACCTTGCAATACTCTAACACGTTCACATGTAACTCAACGCATGATGAGAGCGGGGAGAGCAGGAAGTCCCGTTGTGTCGGACCGCTGCCTATCTTTTGGTGTTGGTCATGAGACTTCTGCAACAGCAACGACACAAACAACGCGGAAAGATTCTCAAAGGATGGTGAAGGTTGTAACCCTAGGCTGGATAAAGTCTCCATGACCTCTATTCGTAATTCCAGGAACTGCCTATAGAGAGGCAGGTAGATGAACGGAGCGTTATCACACATCGTAGCTAGGTAGTAGTTAGAGAGAGAGAGAGACGCGCGTAGAGAGCTTCTTTGGGCGTAGAAGAGAGTCGCGCGTAGCAAATGAAGGGTTAGGGTTACGCGCAACTATGCCCCCTCGCTTAGGGCTGCAGCCAATCAGCGTTGCGCAACCATGCCCCCCGGGGGCATAGTTGCGACGAGACACATGGATAGCGCTGCGTGCTTACTATACGCGAGAAGACTAAGCATAATTCTCATCGGACTATACGAGCCATCCGCTAGATACTACTTACGCATCTCTAAGAATCGCTCGCGGTCTTCTTCTGTCTAATCGCCGCGCTCGGCTGCGGGCAGAATCTTTTCGGCTACTAGTACGCGAACGTAGTAAACTACGCTAGTAAGTATATATAAGAAGTTCTTTATAGTACGTAAGTAGTTTATCTACGTGTTAATGCCTAGTATAGCTAGATACTATACTAGACTACTTAAAAACTTATCGCTGCTATAGCCTGTAAGAATAAACGAAGCCAGCGAGTTAAGCAGCGCGGTTGTCTAAGTAGCTGCGTCGCTGTTGCCAAGCGCAAGCCATAGCTGCATTGCTAGTGCCTTCTGATTGTCCTTCCACTTAAATAGCTCGCGCGCATCCTTCATCTTATTAGCCTATACCACTCGACGCGGTTGCCGCTATAGCACAACACCGTCGTTCTCGTTGCTATTAATAGTGCCTTCTATGTCGCTATCGTTATACTCGCTCTCTATACTAGCTTCCTCGTCGCTTATATTATTAATACTAATAGCTTAATCCCTCTATGCTATATATTTATCTACTCGACGCTCTTCGTCTACAATAATGCGAAGATAGAAGTAGACAAATTAGACTATTTAGCTAGTGTACGTTGCCTAACTCTCGGGGTTCTGTAGTAGCGCTAGTGGCCGTTAATCGATTTTAGTCTGCTGCGCGCTACGAAGCCAGCGTCGTGTTTCCTGCCGAAGCGTTGCTAAGCCGCGCACAGATCTTTCTATTAGTTCTTCTATCAGCGTAGCGGCCAGCAGCAGCTTTGCTTCGCTTTGGTTGGGCAAGCGGGCTTAATAGCCTAGATAAGCTAGATTTTAGCCCTATAAAAACGATAACTACCTAGTTCTCTTAAACTAGCTAGTTTTATCTATCTTTATAGTCTTAGCTATTACTTATATATCTTTTTTAGGCTACTATTATACATTTTACTATTTACTAAGTTATTATTAAATAACTTAATCTTAATTTAATTTATCCTTATTTTCTTTAATACTTAAATTAATAATAAAATATTTTTATAATCTCTTATTATAGAAAAATATCTAAACTTTAATAGATTTAAATAGCTTACTCTTCTCTCTCTTTTATACTTACTTGTAATCTCGCTTTAGATATATACGTATTATATTAATATTAATAATAAGAAATAAGTAGATTTTATAATAAAGTCTATTTAGTAGCGTTCTTAGCTCTTTAATTAGTTAAGTAGGTTATTTAGGAAGCTTAATATTCTTTAGGTTTAC
Organism: Stemphylium vesicarium; assembly: GCA_004380135.1. NCBI lineage: Eukaryota > Fungi > Ascomycota > Dothideomycetes > Pleosporales > Pleosporaceae > Stemphylium > Stemphylium vesicarium. The sequence continues at coordinate 69,846 of QXCR01000143.1, read as the reverse complement.
CCTCTTATATTACGCAAATTATTAAATAATCACATTTCGCACTTAAGCGGGCGTTGCGTGCTACTCTAATAGATGCCTATTAAGATTGACAACCCCGCTATAGTGCTGCCTGCAAACTAGCACCCCAAAATCAGCTAGAAAGCAGAGAGTATCGTCATAGTTATCTAGCAGAGTGTGTAAGGGGCTACGCCTAGGGCTAGTAGCAACGCTCAAGGAGCATTCACCTTGGTATAACAAGATTGTATTCGATAGCGAGCTAGGCTTCTAGGCTACGTGGCTATCTATATGTGTGGGCGGAGAAACAATATTGCGATCGGCAGATCGGCAGTCGGAGCTGGCAGGAGAAACACCGAGGTCGTAGACGAGGACAAGAGGGCAAGGGCTCTAGCCCATTACAGAGTGTTCTGTTTAGTGCTGCGTACGGGCGGGCTGCTATTGCTATTCTCTGCGTTCTGCGATGCGGGCGCGCGCGTGTTCTAGACTAGTAGCTCTATTATCGTAGCTCTAACTCTAACTCTAACTTTACTATATAAATATACTTATTAGTAGCTAAAACTCTATATATAGACTAAGAAAGTTAGTATAATAAAGTTTTATATAAAAGTTAAGTCTTATAAAGTTCTATATTATAATAAATAAAGAATATTAAAATTTATAAATTAAAAGTAATATTCTTACTAGATGCAGGTGAAAACTCTAACGCTAAGCCTAGTTTAGCACGAATTAGGCCTAATTCGCCTCCTTATATTAGTTAGGTGCACGTGATTGGTGTATTTACTACGTAACGCTAACAGTATAGGGTTAGGCTAAGACAAGGACGTAGCTCAAGGAGCGTACGACGGGGCGTGTTCGCGCAGGAATTTCAGTGATCGCGCAGCTGCTCGCTTAGCAGCTTGGCGCGCTCTCATTAGCTATCTGAGCCAGCGCCGTGGCATTTATAGGGAGGCTTTATTAATTAGAATTAAATATAAAATATAAGAGGCTAGCTCTAAGAGTAATTAGGAAGTAAATAGCTAATAGTAAGGCTAAATATATAATAGTTATATTTAATAAAAAGCTATTAGTCTATCTACGCTAGTATTTATCTACCTATTAGATAAACATTAGTCTAAGGTAATCTGAGCGTCTATTAGACGCGTCTACCGAGATTCTATGGAGGAGCTCTACCGAAGGGCGTTCAGCCCGTTACAATATTGGTTAGGTTGAGACATTAGGATAGAAGGCGGATGAGGCGTGGTCTTGGCAAAGGTGCGCAACTCAGTTGCCCGCGCAGCTCAGTTGTTGCTTACATTACTTTAACATTACATAAAGGATATTCCGCTGCATTAGATGCGCTATCTTTGCATCGAGAGGTCGCCCGTGTTGGTCGACTTCTAGCAGTTGGAGCGGAATTGTAGGAAGAAGCCCCGACTTTTCTTATCTGTAGCAGCATATTACTCGCAAAAGACCCTTCCATATTCATTATTCTCACATGAATTTACGCAATTGATTGACAGCTAAGCAATAAAAAGTAGCTCATATATGCACCTTTAACTTTGACCTCACAACACCGTCGACCAGTCTTCGTCCTCAAAATATTCTCGGATACCATAAAGTGAGAGAGCCACATCTAGCTAATTTCCTGCATTAGATGATCGTCCAAAAATCCAGGAATTGTAAGAAGCACTTACATCTTCTGGTAGAACGATGCTTGCATCACCGCCATGGCACCCAAACTCGGCAATGTACTCGTAAGTTTCATAAATTTCCTCGCCGACGTCGCCAGGGAAGATATCTTGAAACGTCTTGCGGTCGATTTGTTCAAATCGACAAGTCACGCCATGTACGTCTCCCCACAGCGTAGCATACTCGTTCCAGCTCAATGTGCTGGCAGCGCCGAGGAGGTTCTGACCTGCGGGAACCTTTACCAGGGCTTTAACAAATTCGCCTTAGACTCAGAATGTCAGTAAACGCGATGCTTCGGAGAGTAAATACGATAGACTTGCCTGTATCACGGCGAGCATCGACATGCGCAATAGGAGCATTGGGATGGCCAGGGAGTCTCAGCACAAATGTGCTATCGGGTTGCTATAGCAAGTGTGTTAACTGTCTGCGCCTAGCTTTGCCAAGGAGCCACAATTTCAAACATGCAGTATAGATGCTAGAGAATTGTATGAGGCGTACCTTGACTGGCTTTCCCACCACAAGGGGCTCAAAGTCTTTCCAATTTGTCATGTATAGTGATAGTTGTAACGTCGACGTCTTGCTGTCTAGTTCGGGATACGTGCTTCTCAGGTACTCGACAGCCTCCCATTTCGCATCATGGTGGTAGACGTGAGAGTATTTCCCCTTGCTGAACTTTTTCGTAGGCGAGAGCGTGGATAGAATAAAACGATCCAAGGTATCGAGGGCTGCAGCTGCAGCGTCAACAATGTTGCGGCCTTGTTGAACTTCAATATCATAGGCTACCCTATTAATAGGGATGCCGGCTGATTTGGTGCGTTCTTGCATCGCGGGGTCGCGCACAGCAGCCCAGAAGTCAGAGACACCGAAGATTACATGTGATCCAGCAAAAGCCTTCTTCAGCAGGGCCACATCGTCCATGTCGGCTTTGATGAGCTCGACGCCTTTGTCCGCCCAGACTTGGCTTGACGGCTTGCTTGGGTCACGGGTTACTCCGCGGATATGCCAACCGCCCTCGCGGATAAAAGTATTAGCAATAGAGGAACCCTATTTCCCGATTAGTGGCTGAGTTTTCTTGCGGGTTCGACTTGAAAAGCGTATTATGAACCGGAGGAATTTTGGAAATACAGAGAAAAAGGAGAGGAACAACGGCTACCTGTTTACCTGTAATCCCTAGAATAGTGATAATCTTAGCCATGTTGGTGGAGATAGAGGAAGTGCTGCAGCGATTTAAAGGCCCAAACGAAAGGCGTCTGTACTTTTACGAAATCCCCTAGGTAGAAAGAGAGTTAGGTATTTATAGACGTTTCGAATTTAAAGGAACTAGCTGTTATATAATAGATTCAATACTACCTGCGGAAGCACTAGGAGTTGATTACTATACAAGCAAGCCTCGGCATTTAAGTCGTTCCGTCTCCATACCGTCTGTGAACGCTACTCGATCCAGGTCGCTACTTGAGCCACCCGAACATCAGTAATCTGAAATCGTCACAACTTCAACGGGTCATAACTCCACTACTACGCTGGCAAATAGGTTAGGTATACGGAGGTGGCTTTCTAAAGTTCTTGCTGACAGGGGTGTCGTAAATACTACCGAAATATGACCGAAATACAGACAGCTCAGTCTCAACGCTTTCTCGGCAGAACTCTGCCTTCCTTGTACTCATCCCCACCACTAAGTTGAATAATCTTTTGAACGTATATAGGAATCCTCTCTATCCAAGCTTGGATCTGTGACTATGGGAGATCTTTCCAAGCCTGCTCCCATGCTCGGGTTGCCTATACTCTGTTCTTTGGAGCTCGTTTCTTCGTTGTTTTCATCTTCAACCATAGCTAGGCAGACTTATCAACAATCAAGCGGCTTGTAAGCGCTTAATTGATAGCTTAATAACTATTAGTCCTATTAAGTTAAGCTCACTTATAAATTCTTTTTAGCAATCTAAGCTAAGGAGAGTTAGCTTAATTATTTAGCTTAATAGGCTTAATTAAGGTAGCGCCTAAGGCTATTTATTTTATAATAGAAGTAATCTTATAATAGGTTCTTAGCATTATAGTTATTATAGTACTAATATATAATCAGCTTAACTTCTATAATACTTCTCTCTACTAGCTGCCAGGCCGGGTCAGGCCAGATGACGATATATACTATCCTGCACCATGATCCGTAGTTCACTGATCATACGTACCTTTTTGGTTGCATGGCGTAGTGGTGCAGGGCTGCGTCCTGACATTATGATCAGTGAACTACTGATCATGGTGCAGGATAGTATATATCGTCATCTGGCCTGACCCCGCCTGACATACGCACTAAGAAGGGCACTAAACACGCAAATAACCCTATTAAATACTAGCTAGCACTGCGCAATTAATACCCTAGCCTCAGCTAGCTTGCGCTTGACGTGCTTTCTATCCCAGCGTCAAGCTGCGAGTGTGAGCGCATGTTCAGCGAGCTTAGTGATCTCTTAGAGCCTCGCCGACGGGCTATACAACCTCAACTATTAGCGGCGATATAGTGCGTGAGACGGTGTGAAGGTCCGTCCTTAGAGGGTCTTAGGGTTAATTCTTAGGAATAAGCTAAGCGCGTAATAAACGAAGTAAGTTAATAAGATATAGAGATTAATATAACGTACCTCACGGGCTCGTGGATCACCCGGGCTCGTGGATCACTTTTACCAAGCCCCCACCAAAACCACCCCATTCTGGCGCAAAATAGCCCACTTTGGCCCTGTATAGTATAAAGTAAGATGCGATATTATTTAGAGTCTACTTCTACTACCTTCTAGCAGGTACGCGCATTATACCTAGTCTCTTTGCACTGTATACACCGTCGTTGAGATAGTTCACCTACTTTAGCGCGCACCCGCCTCTTTAGCTTCTTCCCATTACTACGCGCCCTAAAGTCCTTAAGAGCAGCTAAACGAGCCCTATCCTTAACTATTAAGGTCCCCTCTACTTAAACCCGCTTTCTTTTATGCAATCTACGTCGCGTAGTAGTCTTATTTACTACTTAAAGCTCTATAATCTCCTTTTACGCTAATATTAGCTTATACGCGATAATTACTACTCCCTTTAAGACCTTCTTAAAAGCCTCTACTATAGACGTTAGTAAGCTATCTATATACCTCTAAATTCTTACTTTTATAAGCGTTAATTACAACTCTAATTTAAGGGTATTACTTAGAGTTTGTAATTACTAGGGCTTATTACTAAAGAGTAGTAATAATAGAGTATATAGCTAAATATTAAGCGCTATTATAACTTATTCTAGGTTAAATAGAATTAATCTAGCGCCTTAAAATTCTCTTTAGATATTACTAAAAGTAATTACTATATTATAAGCGCGTATAAAGTATAGTAAGAACTTAAGCTTTATAATATAGGTAATCTAGTTACGCATAAGATTCTTAGCTTAGCGGCTATACGCTATCTTTAAAGGCGAGAAATACCCCACATTAAGAGGCTATAGGAGGTGTGATAAGTGTAGAGGTATATAGATAGTAATAATCTTATTCTTCTTATAGTATTCCTAGAAAGCGAGCGAGTTATAGCTCTTATAGTCGTTAATTATAAGTAGTTAGTAGCTATTAACTACTCTCTTCTTTATATACTTATTAAAGTGCTTTAACTACTATAGGCTAAGCTTATTTATTATCTAGCCGTTCTTAGATACTATAATAATCTAATTATAAGGTAGATCCCCCTTCTTATATTAGGTAGAGAGGTAATAGTAGCCCTTAAAGATAATAAAGGGTAGAATAGCCTACTCTATCGCGTTAATACCCTAGATAACTATTATCTACTCTCTATTACCTTACTATACTACCTTTGGCCGTCCTCGTCTCTCTGAAGCTATAATAACTAAACTAGTAGATATCTGGCCTATTATAAAGCCAGCCTCGTCAAAGTTGAACGTATCTTCATCCAGGATGCCGTACTTGCAGAGTTGTCAACAATCAAATACTCCAAATATGAAGCTCGTACTTGACTTGATTGCAGTTTTTTGGTGTTATAATTAACTTAATTAACTTATAGTCTAAAAAGAGAGTATTTAATTATAGCTTAATTAATAGATTATAGATTAATTACCTAAAAGGGCTAGTATTATAAGTTAAAGTTACTAGTATTATTTTAGGTCTCTAGAGAGTAAAAAAGAGTAAAAAAGTAATACTCCTATTAAGACTTAAAGTTACGGAGAATTTATAGCCTCTCGTAGAGGAGAGACCTTACTTAGTTACTAGACTACCCTATTATAAGCTTAATAGCTGCGCTAGTAAAGGCGTTACTTATAAATATAGCCCTATAGACTACTATACTAAGAAGGTATTACTTTTTCTTCTTAATAAGGGATTATAGTATTAATAAGTATATAACCTCATCCTATTACTATAGATAACAAAAAGATAAGGTTGTATAACTGCTAGGCGTTAAAATCTAGCTCCTCCAGGCTCTCTACGATGAGCAGAGACCTCGCGAGGTCGCTGGTGAGTGATGAGGATAGCTCGCGGGCGCTCTAGCAGTCATACAATCCTCACAACAGTATATAGAGTATTGAGCTGCCGGCAGCGTATTGATCGAGGCAACGTTGACAACGCAGTATAATTCGCGGCAAGGGCTTATTTGGGCGAAGAAAGTAGCTAGTAGGCGAAGTAGTTAGCTATAGTCCTGCAGGCTTGATAGGCGTACTTGCCTAGTTTCAATCGTCGTCGTCGCTGTACTCAACCCACTGAGCAAGCTCGTATAGCTGGTCTAGCTGCTTATCGCTGAGTTGCGACTCTGTAACAGCTCCAGCAACGGCAGCTCCTGTACTTTTCCACGTTCGTATACACTGCAGCGCGGCGAGTAGTTAAGAACTGATCTTACGACGCTTTAGGGTGAGTAGATCACTAAGCTCGCTAAAGACGCGCTCGCACTCGCAATTACTCGCTAGGATTGTTAGTATATTAATTATAAGGCGGGCGAGATTAGGGTATTTAGATTATAGAGTAATCTAATACTTTATTAGGTTGCTCGCGGGGCTCTTAAATATAGATTTTATCTACTTTAGCTTAAAAGCTCGCCACTTCTAGTACTCGTTAAAGCCCTCGTCGCTATCAGAGTTTAAGTCGTCTATGACTACTACAATAGCGTCGTCAATAGCGTTAGAGTTACGCTCTCTTAGGCGGTGTCTTGGGCTCCGAGGCACCTTGTAACTACGCCAAAGTAGCTGAAAAGCGTCATCTGCGTGAGTAAGCCAGCCGGGCTTGTCACGCCAAGCGCGATCGCAATACTGCTTGTAGTACGGGTGGAGGCAGCAAGCGGCGTAGTATACTGGAGAGTCGTCGAGCTTCTAGTAGTAGTCGTTGAGCTTCGCCTAAGCTACTTTTATATTAATCGCGAGGTGATTCTTAGGCGCGCTAGTTGCTTCGTAATTAACGAGCTCGTATAGCCTATACTTTAATTTAAACTTACTAAGTAAGTACTTAAAGATAGGAATAATCTTATATATTACTCTAAAACGGCTATTTATACTATAGCCTTTAAGGCTTTTTATAGCTAACTTTAGTAGTTATAGAACCTTAATATAGTTATTTACTATAGCCTAATCGTTTGCTAAAAGCCCGCTAGATCTTATCCACTTAGGCGCGTTGGGCGTCTTGTTTTTATGGGTTCTAGCGTGACTGTCGGCGGCGAGCTGGTTGTTAATATGATACGCAATAAATGAGTTAAAGGCAGGTTGCAACTCTACAGCGCGCTCAAAAGCTGAGCAATACGAGTTCTAGCGAGTAATAACGGGCTTTATGGGCTTAAGTATCCTCTAGTTCTCTATAGGGAGCTCGTAGTTAGCGAGAGTCTAAAAGTTCTTAAAAACGTCGTATTACTAGGGCGTTTTAATATAGTTGATAATGTTAAGGAGCGTACCTAATAGGCCTTATTAACGCTACTCGCCTATAAACTACTCCTTATCTTATATTAAGTAGTTAGTAATTATAACTCTAAGAAAGCTAGGTAACCTATAATAATATTGGCCTTATCATTATTAAAAGCGTCTTTATTCGACCCGAATATCACTGCCTGGCCGACGAGATTGATCGTGTGAGCGCTATAACGTAGTCGACGATGGCTAGCGACAAAGCCGTACTTACTACTAAGCGTCTTAATAGCTAAGTCGTTATTATACGCGTTATTGAGCATAAAGTACCCTAATTTTGCCGCTTCGACTCCGAACGCTTATAGAGTTTTCTTAATATAATTAGTAATCTAATCGCCCGTATAGGCGCCCGTAAGCTATAGTAAGTTAATAGCGACGTCCTTTATAACTCTATAAGCCGTAATATAGTATATAACTACTCTAAAAAAGCCTTATTTGCCACCTTTTATTATCTACCTATTAAAGCTTATATAGATCTTACTCGCGGCCTCTCTAAGTTATTTTACGATCTATAGCTATATATATCTATATAACCTTATTATAAAGTGATTAACGCTATTATAACTTATCTATAATACCCTCTCTACTTCTAGGTTTACGTACTATATTATTACCTAAAACGTAGAGTCTTTAAACTAACTTAACGCTATATTATTATTAATAAGCTAGTAAATAGCTACTAACTAAAACGCCTATACGTTGAAGTTTCTAATCTCGTTAGTAATAGCTTAACTAATACGTACGCTAGCGCCTGTTAGCATCGTGAGCGACCTCTAACCTAGAGGGAGCTTAACTAACGCCTTATCTAACCTCTTTATACCGTATTTCTTAAGTAGATAGATCGCTGCTAAGCTTATCGCCTACGTCGTCTCTAAGACGCTAAAGTCGGGTCTCTTACTCTAGTAACACTCGCAGTATATAAAGAATATACAACTTAGGTTTGCTTATAACGCGACGCAATAACTATGCTTATATATCTAGCTTTTACGCTAAGATTAAGTCTATAGCAGCTATATAAAACTACTTAGGTAACTTTAATCTACGCCCTTAAAGATATCTATAAAACGCGTATTAAAGCCGTTCTTATTATCCTTACTAGCTACTATTAACGCCGCGGTTGCTACCTCTAAACTCTTAACGGGCGCAGTAATCTCTGCCTTAGGTCGCGCGTCTCGTAATTGCGACTCGAAATCGTCTGCCTGGCTCGCGATCACTAGAACTTCGGGCGGTTGAGTATCGTCGACGACTACTGGCTGGCTTTTGGTGCCCTTCGTGAGCAGTTTCTGCAGCTTTGACGAGCGCGGGTCAGCGTTATTGTACAGAGCAGCGCGCTTTTTTGGGTTGTTACGAGCCATTACAACGACACGAAAGAGATAGATTGCGAGTTAACGCGTTATTATTATAAGTAGAAAGATCGGGCGGTTAGTAAACGGGGCGAAAACTAGAATCTAATTAATTACTAACTACCCTATAACACCACAAAACTATCGCGAGATCGCTGCTCTAGCTAGCTCTACCTCACAAAACTTCAAATAAACTGCAATTAAGTACTTTAAGTACGACTCTACAACTTAGCTTGATTGCAGTTACGAGGACGCCATACTTGACTTGATTGAATTGAGTCTTGGCGCCCGTCACGATCTCTACTTGCAAGTATACTTGATTGTTGACAACTCTGCGTACTTGGCTTTGATGTTGGCTGCTAGGCCAAACCAGCCTTGTATAATCTCAGGATCCTCGCAGAGGGCTCTCTTGTAGTCGTATTTGCGATTAAACTTCGTTGTGAGCTCAGGGCGGCCTTTGACAAACGTACTGGGCTAGTTTGAGCCAACTTGGCCCATATTGCGCTCTGCGCGCAAAGAATTGGCCATATCAGCCACAGCTGCAAGCCTGGGGGGAAATCCTCGGGTGACTAGCTCAAGTATATGCTCAACAACTACGTCCTCCTCATTCTTAGTCAGATTCTTTGATTTAGGCTAGTAATCTGCTTATAGAGTCTATCCTGCGCATTAGTAGCTTAGTATTAATTAAGCGACGTTATAGATAGCTATAGCGCGTTACTAAGAGAGTATCGCGTTTTATTTAAGAGCCTAAAGGGTAGTCTATATCTAACGTTTATTAGAAGGTTCTATCTAGCGTTGTTGTTGAGGCATCACGTAGGAAGGTAGAGTTTGGTGGGGGCTTGGCAAAAGTGATCCACGAGCCCGGGTGATCCACGAGCCCGTGAGGTACGTTATAGCTTAATTAAGTCCTTCTTATTCTTATCTACCTCTACTTTATCTATTTTACTAACCTTATTGTGGGAATTGTCACAGCCAGAGCTGTGTACCGTGGCTAGGACGGACAGAGCTGTGTACCGTCGCTGGTACGGACAGAGCTGTGTACCGTGGTTGGTACGAACCAGGCTAAGCAACGTTCGTAGGGATCCAACAACCTATATAGTAGAGATAGCTTTAAAGAGAGAATATAATAATTAAACTTATTACTAAGATAGTATATATTTATAGTTATTTCCTTTTATTACTAGTAAGTCTTCCTTACTAATTAGTAATTACTTAAGGCGATTATAAATAGTAAGGTAGAAAAGATAGACTATTAAAACTCTAACGTAAGAAATCTTAGAATAAGGCATATATACTAAGAATAGAGCGAGGTAGAGATAATATATAGTAATTAAAACCTCCCTCTATAGCTAATAATTTAGGCTAAAGCTTAATTATAGCGCGTTAGTAACGTATTATAATATAACTATATAAACGTCTCTTAATAACCTAATCACGTACGACTATAATAAGTGCTAGGAATAACTAACTAGCTATATAATACTAATAACGCGTTAATACTAAAAACGCTTTAATAACTACTAGCACGATAGTAGACAACTAAAGCGACATAAGCGTCACGGACGTAGCGGATACTTAGAATTAGCTACTTAACGAACTATTAGAGTATAGCATAAGCGTACGCGATAAAGCTGTTTCTTCTTAGGTAAAGTTTACTACTAAGCATCTTATATAAAACTACCTATATATAATTACGTTTAATTTTATTAATATATCTCTATAGGATATACCTACACTATAGGACGCTAATAAGACGCATATAATAACCTAGATTGCTAAGATAGTTTATAACTATAATATAGTAATAGTCTAAAATAATAAGCTTTTTAATAATTATAAAGTAGACTTTAAGAGATAGTTAAAGAATATATTTCTTAAGATTAAGTAAAATACTCTAAAGTCTCTTAAGATAGTACTATAATATAAGAGAATCTATACTAGTAATAACTATATAAAGGTAGTTAATTCTATATATAAGATATTAGCTATAGAAAACTCCCCTAAATAGGACCCTATAGAGTTTAAAGTAATAGAGTTTAACTACTAGTTAAGAGCGTATAAACGCTAATAGAACACGCAACGGATAAACACCGCAGCCGAATAACCGCAGCAGGCTAGCCCACTAACTGACACACGTCAACCGCAGTCGCACATGCAACCACCGCCGTCGTGGCAGGTCTCTCAGGGCCTACAACAAGGCGAGCAGTACGAAGCAAGACAAGGCGCTCGAAGCTAGGAGCCACAACTAGTACACTAGAACCCTAACGATCCAGTGTCACCGTATATAAGCGGTGCGCTTAGAGAATACCAACTTCGATAATAATAGGTATAAGGCGACTAATTATAATAATAGCGACCGCAAACTTATATACGACCGTAAACTTACGTATAACCGCTAGCGACGGCGTATTATAAAATTACGCCATTTCCGCAATAGCCAATAATCGGCGTACCCGGCAGACTACCTAAACTTCCCTATGACCCATATAAGACGCTACCGCCGCGATAGTTCTATAATAACTAGCTTAATATAAATATAACTACGCAGTTCTCTAAACTCTAAGATAAGAGTAATAAGTATATAAGTAATGCGTACGACCTACTTAATAATAAGATTAAGGTCTTCTTTAGTATCTACTAATAGGTAGATATAAAAGAAGAGTAGTTCTACGTAGTATTTCCCTAGATCCTTACTAGACAAGTAGAGACATTCTATATATAGGTTATAGAGAGAGACGATAGCTTTGCTAGTACGTACACGGCAATTAAGAACTACTTTAACCACGACGTCTATTATTAGCACTACTATACGGACTAGACGACTATAATCTTTACTTACACGCGCATAGAGAACTCTAAGAAAGGCTTATATAAAATTCTATAGCTCCTACTTAATAAGCTATAGCTATGCTAACGCGCGCTTAGGAAGAATTTTAATAATAAGAACGCTCTACGCACTACTATTATTAACGCCTATTATAGAGTTCTAGAACTTAAGATAGCACTATTTAAGCTAGCTACTATTTATAAGAGACTCTTCTTAGATCTATATTCTATAGTAAAGATATACATTATATAGTAATACACCGCCTAAATAGTTATAGAGAATTAATACTACCTAGACTAATAATATAGCGGTAATAGAAGAATCTAGGGTGGATTCTAAGGTAGAGGCGCATTAAGAGGCGTATATTAAGGAGGCGAGCAGCGCGCTAATAATAGAAGTAGGTTTAAGCCACGCTAGAGGAAGAAATGCTTCGTTTGCTAAAAGGAAGGATGCTGGTCTACCAACCACACAGACGAAGAGCGCAAAGCTGCCCGTGCGCAGTTCTTCTCTACACTATACTTTATAGGTGCACAGCCCCCTAAGGATTTTTTAGTATACCTAGCAGAGTATAAGAGGATTAAGCACACTAGCTAATACAACTAGAGAGGCTAGAGAGAGAAGGAAGACTGCGAGGATAGTAATAACTATAACGATACTAGTAAATAGTAATACTTTAAATACTAGTTTTTTAAGGAGTAATGCCTTATAGACTAGGCGTTTTTATATTATATCTCTAGTAATAACATATACTACTAAGACACGCTATTAGCACTAGCGTTATAGTTCCTACTTAAGGACTACTATACACAATCTATATACTAAGGAATCCTATTAGATATAAGCGCCGCGAATATATCTATAGTTAGTAAGGAATAATACTTTATACTTATATGAGAAGATCTAATAGTTATAGTAGATATATCTATAGTAAGAAAGGTATCTATTAAATTTAGTAAAGGCGAGGCTATAGTATCTATTAATACTATATAAATTTTTATAGAGATTAGAAAGATTAACTTTAAAGTACTTAAGGCGCTTACGCTATTCTTATTATATTTTATAGATATAGATAGGCTATAAGTCTACTTTAATAATACTATAAATAAGCTTATCTAGAATAAGATATACATCCCTATTCTACGTAAATAGGGATATCTATAGTTCTATTTAAATAAGAGAGAAAGAGTAACTATGTTCCTAATAGAGATAGAATTAAGACGGCTCTATTACTAGTTTAGATACCTAGCTATTACGCGACTAGTTAAGCTCTTAAAGAATACTAGCTATAATAACTTTAAAGAGAGAATACTTAAAGAAGTTATAAAGTTCTACTACTACTACTAGCTCTATAGCTCTATGCTATGCTAATTTAAGTTTACTCTTAAGGATAATTACTACTTTAATTATAAGATCTTAGTAGACGTAATATACCTTAGTAGTAAGCTTATATTATATATAATTAATTCGTTAATAGCGTTTTAAGGCGCGAAATTTTTTAGCGCTATTTTAGCTAAGAAGATATAGTAGGCACTATAGATACTATAGATTAATACTTATTAAGGCCCGCTAGATATTATTATATATAATATAGGCACTAACTTTATAAGCGTAGAGTTCCGCGTAGAGGTAAAAATTATAGAGGTTATATATAAGTAAGTACCTATAGAAGCGCACTAGTCTATAGGCAAGACTGAGAGGTATCACGCACCTCTACGCCGCGTATAGGATATACTCTATAGTGAGCTCACGAGCACTATGTCCAACGAAGCGGTCCTCTAGATAGCTATAAAAGCTATTAACGACATAGCTAGCCTAGACGGGCTAGTTCCGACTTTGCTAGTCTTTAGAGTATACCCACGTATAACAACAGAATCACCGCTATTACTATTAATAGTTAAGCGCAGCAAGGCAATTTAAAAGGTAATAAAAGCTCTACGTAAGGTCGCTATAGAACGCTAGGTCGCGGATACTCTAAACACCTAAAACGGACCTACTACTAAAGACGTAATCGCACTCCCGCTATAAAGCGAGGTTCTAGTCTAGAGAGAAAGTAATAGCTAGAATAGCCCGTATAAGATTATTAGCGTAGACGGCCACAACATTACTATCGACATAGTTAACAGCCCTACGACATTCTAGTCAATAGTAGTCAAGCCGTACTATAGACTAGATCACCTCTAGAATAACCTAGATGCACCACACGCGCCGCACGCGCCGCCTACGGATATAAATATGCCATTAGCAGCGCAACCGTATAAGAGAGGCCGCCCTCTAGAATTAAAGAATAAGCGTAAGGCGAACATATATATAATAAAAAAGGAGGCTAACTATACGCTAGTAATTAAGCTACGTAATAATAGAGTTATTATAACCCTAGACGCACCCTTTAAAGCGTCTAACGAGTAGGAGATTAGTAATCTCGTAGGCTGTAGAGTGTTTAAGTTTAAACTATATAATTAGGAAGTATATAATAAGATCTATATATTTAAATCACAGCTCGTATAAGAGGTTAAAGGGAAGATAACTAAGCCCTATAAGAAATCCCGTCTAGTCATCTAAGGCTACCAGGACTACGGCAAGGAAGCTATTTTAACATAGTCTCTAACTATTTAACGCTATAGCTGTCAGGAATATAAATAGATCGATACTGGATACACCCAATGTCACATAGTACGGCTTGTAATGGTCTGCATTGACTAGAGACGATTCGCTATCGAGCCACGATAGCGAAGAGTAAGCCTATATAGCCCTTGCTGACTCAGCGAGGGCCGTTCAAATCCGCCCGCCTGACAATAGCTAGCGTGTAATTATAGCCTTAGCGCCCGCACTTCTATAATATAGGATAACTATTAAGCTGCGCGATATTACGCAGGCATATCCTTAAGCGCAGACGAATCTCTAATAGATAATTCTCGCACATCTCCTCTCGGAGCTAGTCTCGAAATACTTAGAAGACATACTACTTTATATAATTAAACTGCTATATAAGATCGCGGAAGTAGGGGTTTATTAGTAGATAACGTATTACGGACATTACTATATAGAATTAGACATATTTACATTAACGTATAACCCTTATTTATTAGTCACAAATAGGAAGGTAGACGCCTTTAGACTTATTAGCATATAGACTAATAATACTCTTATACTTAGGGTAGCTATATTCTCGTCGCTTAAAGAGAAAAAGCTTAAGAAAGCATAGTTTAGATTAAAGCTAAAGACTATCCTAACGCTAGACGTGCAACTAAACTTTAATAGTTGCACGCTTATAATAGATAAAGGCTATAAGCTTATAATAAAAAATAGCGAAGCGATCTTAAAACTAAAGCAGAAGGGATAAGGAGGAAAGATCAAGCTTGTGGACATTAAGGCGCACGATCGCGCGCAACAGTATATGGAACAGCGCGCTCGCGGGGCGTACATCACATCAACATGCCAACCAGAGGCTTCTTTCGATTTGTTCGTAGCCGCGTAAGCGCAGCAGCCTTCAGACAAGGACATTAAGGCACTTAATAAACGCCTTAAGTAGTAGATAGAGAATCTTAACTATAGTCTACGCTACGTACCTATTAATCTTATTAACGCTAAACTAATAGTTTTTATAGATAGATTATTTATAAATAATAAGGACCTTAGTTTATAGCTAGGCTTTATATTAATACTTATTAATAAGTCTATAGACGTTAATAATACGTTCTTAATCTATAATAATATAATATACTATAGCTTAATAAAGTATAAGCGCGTTATATAGAGTATGCTCGCCTCTAAGATCTATAGTATAGTTAATAGTTTTAATATTAGTATCGCTATTATAACTACCTTAAGAATAATTACGGAACGCCTTAGTATAGCTTCTATTCCCCTAGTTATTTATACTAATTTATACTCCCTATATAAGTGCCTTATAAAGCTTAGAATAATAAAGAAAAAGCGCCTTATAATTAATATTATAGCTTTATAATAATTATATAAGCGCCGCGAGATTATAGAGATCTACTAAATTAATAGTAAAGATAATCTTATAGACGCCTTTATAAAGACAATACTAAACTACGCTCTTAAATAATTTATTAATAGTAATAAGTTAATAATTTAAGTTAAGAGCTAAGTATAGAGGCCTATAACATTATAACGCTAAATTAGCGCTTACGTAGCGTATAAGCTACCTACCTAGAATATTATTACGCAGGAACTATAGTAGACTATAAGTAGTCTCCTTTACTACTATTAAAAAGAAAAGACTTCTAGTGTGGGAATTGTCACAGCCAGAGCTGTGTACCGTGGCTAGGACGGACAGAGCTGTGTACCGTCGCTGGTACGGACAGAGCTGTGTACCGTGGTTGGTACGAACCAGGCCGAGCAACGTTCGTGGGGATCTGACAACCTATATAGCAGAGACAGCTTTGAAGAGAGAACACGACAATCGAACCTATTACCAAGACAGCATGCATTTATAGTTATTTCCTTTCATCACTAGTGAGCCTTCCAACACTTATCTTAATACCTCTTACTAAATAACTCTCTTATCTTTATCTACCTAATTCTAATAGCTATATAATAGTAGCCTAGCGTACTTAACTTAACGCTAAGTTATTTATCTATCTTACGCTATAGTACCTTTGTAAGTTAATCTATACTCTACGCGCTTTACTTATTACTCTAGATATAGTTATCTAATCTATCTTTAAGTATAGTTACTATAAAATACTCTTAAAATAGCTATAAGTAGCTTAAGTATAATACTATTATCTACCTTAATTATATTAGTAGAAAGCGTAGAATTATCTTTAGCTTATTCTACTAAGATTATAACTTATAATATTATATAATAGTTATAATAGTACTATCTATAATAAAAATATTATAGTCTTATAGTAGTCTATTATAATACTATATTATAATAATCTTAGAGCCTTAAGCTAGCTATTCTAATTTAATATATATATAGCCTAGTAGTAGTACTAAAAAGTAATCTACCTATTATAGATACTTCTACACCTTTTTACTTCTCTACTAGCTATTAGATATCTATAGTTATATACTACTCTCTATACTCTATACTCTTTTAAGTATTTAAGCTAGCCTATCTAATAGATAGTTACTTAGAGTAGTAATAAATAACCTACCCTAAGTTATAAATATAATATTATCTTAAATCTATGCTAGATCTACTATAAAGCGGTTAGCTATACGATTAACCTAGCACATCTGCCAAAACGTGTCCTCTACCTCTGCTTCTATGCTCTGCGCCATCGTGCGGAAACGCTCTATCGCAATCGGCCGGCCGCTAAGATAGAAAACCTTCTTGTCGGGGGACCAGTATGCGTTGCCAGCATTGCCCTCGTTCAGGGCTGCGTGCTTGCTATACGCGAGAAGACTTAGCATAATGCTCATCAGACTATACGAGCCATCCGCTAGATACTGCTTACGCATCGCTAAGAATCGCTCGCGGTCTTCTTCCGTCTAATTATCGCGCTCGGCTGCGGGTAGAATCTTTTTAGCTACTAGTACGCGAACGTAGTAGACTACGCTAGTAAGTATATACGAGAAGTTCTTTATAGTACGTAAGTAGTTTGTCTACGTGTCAATGCCTAGCATAGCTAGATACTACACTAGACTACTTAAAAACTCATCGCTGCCATAGCCTGTAAGAATAAAAGAAGCTAGCGAGTTAAGCAGCGCGGTTGTCTGAGCAGCTGCGTCGCTGTTGTCAAGCGCAAGCCATAGCTGCACTGCTAGTGTCTTCTGATTGTCCTTCCACTTAAACAGCTCGCGCGCATCCTTCATCTTATTAGCCTGTACCACTCGACGCGGTTGCTACTATAGCATAATACTATCTTTCTCGTTACTATTAATAGTGCCTTCTATATTACTATCGTTATACTCGCTCTTTATGCTAGTATTCTTATTACTTATATTATTAATACTAATAGCTTAATCCCTCTATACTATATATTTATCTACTTAACGCTCTTCGTCTATAACGATGCGAAGATAGAAGTAGATAAATTAGACTATATAGCTAGTATACGTTGCCTAACTCTTGGGGTTCTATAGTCGCGCTAGCGGCCGTTAATCGATTTTAGTCTGCTGCGCGCTATGAAGCTAGCGTCGTGTTTCCTGCGGAAGCGTTGCTAAGCCGCGCATAGATCTTTCTATTAGTTCTTCTATTAGCGTAGTAGCTAGTAGTAGCTTTACTTTACTTTAGTTAGGTAAGTAGGCTTAATAGCCTAGATAAGCTAGATTTTAGCCTTATAGAAATAATAACTACTTAATTCTCTTAAACTAGCTAGTTTTATCTATCTTTACAGCCTTAGCTATTACTTATATATATTCTTTAAGCTACTATTATACATTCTACTATCTACTAAGTTATTACTAAATAACTTAATCTTAATTAAATTTTTCTTTATTTTCTCTAATATCTAAATTAATAATAAAATATTTTTATAACTCTTTATTATAGAAAAACGTCTAAACTTTAATAGATTTAAATAGCTTACTTTTCTCTTCTTTCTACGCTTACTTATAATCTCGTTTTAGATATATACGTATTATATTAATATTAATAGTAAGAAATAAGTAGATCTTATAATAGAGTCTATCTAGTAGCGTTTCTAGCTCTTTAATTAGTTAAGTAGGTTATTTAGGAAGCTTAATATCTTTTAGGTCTACCCTCTTATATTGCGTAAATTATTAAATAATCGCGTTTCACACTTAAGCGGGCGTTGCGTGCTACTCTAATAGATGCCTATTAAGATTAATAACCCCGCTGCAGTGCTGCCTGCAAACTAGCACCCCAAAATCAGCTAGAAAGTAGAGAGTATCGTCATAGTTATCTAGCAGAGTGTTCTGTTTAGTGCTGCGTACGGGCGGGCTGCTATTGCTATTCTCTACGTTCTGCGATACGGGCGCGCGCGTGTTCTAGACTAGTAGCTCTATTATTATAGCTCTAACTCTAACCCTAACTTTACTATATAAACGTGCTTACTAATAGCTAAAACTCTATATATAGACTAAGAAAGTTAGCGTAATAAAGTTTTATATAGAAGTTAAGTCCTATAAAGTTCTATGTCGCGATAAATTAGGGGTATTAAAATTCGTAAATTAGAGGAAATATTCTTACTAGATGCGGGCGGAAACCCTAACGCTAAGCCTAGTTTGGCACGAATCAGGCCTGATTCGCCTCCTCATATTGGTTAGGGTCGTAATTAACGCTCGTAAAGGTAAGAATTTAGAGGTATATAGATAGCTTACTAACGTCTATAGTAGAGGCTTTTAAGAAGGTCTTAAAGGGAGTAGTAATTATCGCGTATAAGCTAGTATTAGCGCAAAAGGAGATTATAGAGCTTTAAGTAGTAAATAAGGCTACTACGCGACGTAGATCGTATAAAAGAAAGCAGGTTTAAGCAGAGGGGACCTTAATAGTTAAGGATAGGGCTCGTTTAGCTGCTCTTAAGGACTTTGGGGCGCGTAGTAATGGGAAGAAGCTAAAGAGGCGGGTGCGCGCTAAAGCAGGTGAACCATCTCAACGACGGTGTACACAGTGCAAAGAGACTAGGCATAATGCGCGTACCTGCTAGAAGGTAGTAGAAGTAGACTCTGAATGATATCGCATCTTGCTTTATACTATATAGGGCCAAAGTGGGCTATTTTGCGCCAGAATAGGGTGGTTTTGGTGGGGGCTTGGCAAAAGTGATCCACGAGCCCGGGTGATCCACGAGCCCGTGAGGTACGTTACTAAGTTTAACCTTATTTACGCTAATAGAAGATACTCTTCTATATCTCTCTTTTTTACTTTAAGACTTATACTCTATAATAGTATCTCTAAGCTATTAAAAATAAAGACTTACTAACGCCTTATAAGTAATCTAGCTTATATTAAAGTTATAACGCGATCTAATATTATATATACTTACTTAGTTCTTATAAGATTTTTTATAAATTTAAAACTAATCTATCTCTCTAAGATTAAGTACGTATAGTAATACTTATATAGTACTTAATATCTTATTATTAGTACTTAAGAGGGTAAGCTTATTTAGACCTATACTCCTAAAATTAACTTAATAACTTCTACTTTCTTTAGTACTACTAATATATTATTTAGAGATAATATTAAGACTTATTAATTATTTACTAGATACGTCTTTATGCTCTATAGCATGCCTATTAACTAGAAAGCTACTATACTTTGGTCAGTCACTCGTTCTACCACTAAAGCAGAGCTATATGCTCTCTCAGCTGCTGGCGTTGAATCACAATACTGGGATCGCTTCTGCCGCAACATCGGCTTCACGCTTCATACCAAAAAGGCTCTCTAGTGTGACAATGCGCAGACCGTACGCCTTGTCCAAGGTGACGCTGATCGCATCCAAACGAAGCTTCGCCATGTCGATATCTATCAAATGTGGCTCCGCCAGGAGGTAGAATCTAGAAGAATTAATGTCAAGTAGAAGCCTACTACTAAGATGCCTACTAATAGCTTTACGAAGCTACTTCTACGATAGAAATATAAAAACTTTATACGCTAGCTTAGCCTAAAGGATATTAATTACCTTATTATTAAGAATTCTCCTTTTTCTTTACCTCTTACTTAGTTAGATTAGCTGCGCGATGCGCGTACGCGTTTTACTCTTAACAGTTTTCCTATTTATAAGGTCTCTATCTAATATAGATATCTTAAGGGGTATATTAGTATAGCACTCTAATTTATAAGATATATATAAACTATATCTTTTACGTAACTCTTCGTTACCTACTTACTTATCTTAGTTATATATATAATCACTCTCTATAGCTCTCTTAATATGACAACCTTCTGCCTTCTTTCATGTCTTCTGCTTGGACCCTACCAAATCTGACAGCTTAATTTAGTAGACTTGTTCGGCACAAGTTCGAGTCTCGCATAATACCACAAAGGCGGCCAGAAGCCTCAGCAACACGGGTGAATAGTTCGCTTAGGCCTCTAATAAATGTTAGCTGCATCCCGCTGCATAGCATAACATCTTCTTATGATCTTTCTTCTGCCAGGACTTGAGGTCTGCGAATATTTTCTACATCTTCGGGGTGTTCTTCTATCATAGCGAGTAGAGGAGATACCGCCAAGTTCCATACAGCCTTGGCCTTTTCCTAGTGTTTTTCGACGTTGAGTGGTGATATCGCCTTCATTATACGCAGAGACGTAGTACAAGGGAGAGAGCCAAGTGCGTTAAGATAGGTTAAGTTATTAAATCTCACCACTCTTCTTATCTGTTTTTACGCTGTAAGATCTAATATATAATTGATAGATTCAGAGCAGCGAAGGTCTCTTCTGACTAGTATTCTCAAAGAACCTACTCTGAAAAGGCTAGCGTAACCAGCAGGAGCATTTTGAAGTGTCGTGCTGGTTACGCTAAGCCTGAAGAGGCCGTTTACCGTGTCCGTGCGCGCAATGCGCCGCCCCAACACAACAACCACCTATACAAAACGCGTCATAACTTCACCACTATGGTCCAGTCCAGCGGTTTCATTTCACCAACCAGCTCCTGGGCATAGTCGCCCTTAGTGAAAGCCAAGCCACCACTCAAAGCCGCCCGAGCTTGAATGCCCCGTCCTTTCGAACCGTGGTCGACAATTCAATGGCAGTTCTGATGCAACTCGGCGAGGCAGATGCACTCTACCAAGCCACAAGTCTCGCAGGCACTGGGCGGAGCCCACGTAGGATCCTCCGGGCACTCCCATGGCCAGGACGGTAGTCTGGGCCAGCCACGGGCAGGTGTATAGGAGTTGGCCTTCGGATAAGAGACGGGTTGCAGGAGCGCGAGCATCTCAGCTTCCGAGAGACGATCGAAAGACGTCAAGTCCTGGTGCTCGAACGCGAACTCTGCATCCTTCAAGAACATGTCCTGGATGAAAACACCGATCTGACATCGCGCCTCTAGGAGCGTCCGCTTCTCAGTCGCCAGATGTTGAAAGGCCTCGATACTGCCGTTTGTCATGCTATAATAGTGATTCTCAGGAATGCCGGTCAGAGAGAGGAGACAAAGGAGGCCGCGTCCAAAACCTTGGCAAATCTGGAAGATCCTCGTCGCGTGTCACGCGTTTCTTTAGCTGATCGCAGTCATTCTTTGTGGCATCGACGAAGCCCTGCGCTTTCAGCACCTGATCATATACGGAACTGTCGAGACGAATGGCGCCCTGCCGTCTCGAGTCCATATCAGAAGCGAATGCATACTGTGCCGATTTCATGTGTAGAGCGTCTAGCCAGGTGCGGTGCTGAGCAAGCCGAGTTCTTGTGTCAGACGCGGCAAGCCTCGCAATTCCATCGCTCACAGCTGGAGCAAGCTCGATTCGAGTCAAGTGGGATCTCCATGATTGGATTAACGCTATGCAGTTGCGCAGAGCAGTTGGGCCAAGTAAGGCATCCAGCAGGCGTTCCTGGATCGGTACAAGATAGCCGTGCATGATGGTCGCGAGGTCTGAACAATTCTACTGTTCGCCGGACGGCGAGCCAGCGTGGCGTGTCTTTTGCATTTTTTCCTGACGTTGCCAGGGTCCTGCTGTTTCCGCTTGTTTGTGAGAGGCGTCTCGTCCTTGGTATCCATGGCTGGGTCAGCCAGGTCGGGCATGGAGCTTTGACGAGTAAGTACGTTTCGGCCACGTTTCCTCTCTCCGTTCTCACACCAAACATAGCCTGCCGGGTCGTCGGGAGCGTCTGTAAATTCATAGTTGATAGCGTTTCAGACTTCGCAGTAAACACGACCTGGTAGAGTAACCAAGACGTCTCCCGGTTTTTGGCACACAATCTCAAAGTCGATACCCCTTTTCTTGAGTCATCGAGGTATTGCGATGACGTTGTAGTGTCGCACAAACTACGAACATCCTCTCGAGCCTAGGAACTGGTCTCCGATGCAGCGCTCGAGTTTCTCGGCATTGCTTCGGTGAACGATGATCCAGTGCTTTTCTGCGCCTGCCAGGAGCAGGTTTGCAAACCCAGTGTTACCGTCTTCAATGTACAACGTTGCGGGTGTGTTGGGTTCGCAGCTGACGTACCAGTATGGCCGGTTAATGTCGGGGATCTCAGACCGGCGATGATCAGGTATTAAACGCGGCCGGGGGGTCTTGCTATCCATTCCACAAACTCTTCCTTTGGCTGCTGGGATACACAAGCTTCGCCGAACCCTTCCATGTCGTAGAGGTTGAGCGGCATGTCTGCGGCTACCTGCGCGTGTAGACGGTCGGCGTCTCCTTGAGCAAGTGCAAGGCCTTTGATCTCGTCGCGATCCAATGCCCCAGCGCCGCGCAGGAGTTGCGCGAGTTCCGCAGCATCCCAGCACTCCTGCAATTGCAGAATGGGATATCCGCGCTTGTCGACATTGTGGCAATATAATGTCTTTCGCTTCTTCCTAAGCTGTGAAAGCAGGCATGAGAAACGCAGATTCAAAACTTCCTGTTCCACGCTCCGACAGCCACCGTTCTGTCGGAATCTGGTCGGCCACATACTCTTGGCTGGGTAGCGCTGAGACCTCGTGCTCGAGTGTGTCCTGCTCTTGCGTGTCTGGTTCCCGTTTCTCTGGTTCGTGTCTCTCCGATTCGTGCGTCTCTTGACAATCGCCTTGAGAACTTCCGTAAGATGTGGTTTGTAAGTTGACCGCTTCGAGGATGCGCTTCTCGGCCTAGGCCTACCGTGATCGCGTTCATCGTGGGTTTCTGCGATTTGACTTCTTTGAGTTGCCGAAGAAGCTGTTTGGCAGCCGCTGTTAGTGTGTCAATGGATTCGTAGTCAGGACGGCGCGCTACCTTCGTGAACGCATCGTTAGCGCACAGGCCGTAAGAGCTGACAGTGCCTTTGTGATCCGTGCGCAGCTTCGGCACTTGCTCTTGCCGGTTGCTCACGTGGGAAATCAAAGGATCAGCCTTTCTCTGCGTAAATTTAGCACTTCTACACGAGGCAGCAGACTGGCACTAATTAGCATCTCTAGACAATGGCAGGCCGCGTGTGTAATTATGTCTTCAACATCGTCCGAACATTCGTCGCAATGTCTGTGGCAAACATAAATGTTCGTTCGACACGCCCTTTTGTCGGACGTGTACGGATGATGGTTTGAAACGTTACGATTGCTAAGTTTATCTTCTTCTTGCTATTCCTAATGTATCAAGGCGGTGCTTGTTCTTACAAATGTCTAGTTAGAAGAGAGTGTGTCTTTATTGTTTGACGCTGTCTAGTTCATTTTATATTCACGCCATCGTGCAGCACAATTAGTAATACAGTTCATGTTCACGGCAGCGCTTGACCTGCGACACACACTCATCTGAACTATTTTTCGTTGTCGCTTATGGAACGCGGCTATGCGGCCACGTGATAACAACCCCTGCAGCTCATCCTGTTGCTGTTGCTTGCCCTACTGACCTCTCCCAAACCAGGCCACGAGTGTTCTTCTATACATTTGCTAGCTAGCACACATGCGATCCTGATGCTCTTCTATCTTTGGGTGCCTATTCGCGTCTATCACCATGATTCTCTTAGCCCTTGCTCGCTAGCAGCCCCCTCGTTAGGTGTATTTTGCGGCTTCACCCTCGTCTAACATGTGGGCAAAGCTATTCTACCGTACACCGTCTTTTCGCACACATGGGAAGCAGATGACGAGTAGGTGACCTTCAAAAGCTTGAGGGAAGGTACACGGAACACTAAAGCTAGCTATGAGAAGCTTCTGCGGAAATCGAGCTGTAGATGATAAGCTACAGTTGTTATGGGTGGACGAGAATAACGACAAAGGATGACCGAAATAGGGTTTCATTGTCTTGGTAATACCCCAGAAGCCCATTCATACTTCCTGACTCGATCAATATGCGGCTATCGTTCCAAATACTGCTAACTATTTCTTAATGCAATATCTCTTGGTAATATCAACTAAACGTGCCCTCGTCCTACTCCTGTCAAAAACCTGACCGTGATCCAGTTCTGGAAACCACAGTACGTCTAATCCGTCCCCCTTCCATGTTCCCTCTTTCCAACCTTCGCTTTCCCTCCTTACACTCTTGTTCTCTGTTAGATATGCCTTAACGACTTCCGTGTCAATAATGAGATCTCGCCCGCCCAACACTACAGTTACACGTCGGTTTCGGATATCCTCTTTCCACAAAATGTTCTCACTCCAAAAGAAGCGTCGGAAGAGCGTATGTGAGACCCCCATGTCTTTCGAAGCGAAGTAATGGAGTTGGTATTCATTGGCGCGGGTTGGTTTGCGGCAGATCTAGATTGAAAGAGGTGAGTCTAGGGTTGTGTAGAGGAACATTGGGTGACCTTACAAAGTTGTAAGCTACATCTGGAAGGTGAAGCAGAAACGATACTGGGTCAACAAGCAAGATTGGCCCAAGCTTTTGCGCAATGTGCGGTGTATGAAGGAGATGCGTAGCAACTACGCTTCCGTAACTTGATATATAGTTAATAACAGTGCTGTATTGGTGATTGCAGGGATGGGGAACGTGAAAGAAACCACTCACGAATGTGACACCAACACAAACTTCTCCCAGCTATGTGCCTCCAATATTGAATCAATTTCGTGACACATCATCCCCTTCTCGAGCGCTTCACTCGTAATTCTGAAGCTCACAGGCATAATCTCTATCGCAATGATGCCTACCTCCCCGCCTGAATCGCTCACGCTTTCCTCCGAATTTAACTCGGCCAAGAAATTTATATATGGATAGAGTCCAATGCCAATGCCATGAATAAATAGAACAGGAAGTCTGGATTTGGAGGTATGTGGGCGGTGCCAATATGTGAGGGTTTTCGCGGGGGACCGATGGGAGGTGAGAAGAGCAAATGGGCGTAACGGAAATACTATATGAAGCCGAAGGAGAGACGTACGGTGGAAGTCGAATGAGTAGTAACGCAGGTAGCCGGATGCTACTGTATCGACGACAAAGACACACTGTAAGGGGCACCAGAGTCAGCAATACGACTTTTTGCTACGGGGCGACGAGTTGTCGCGCATCTTTCTGCAGACTCACCATATACCAGAGTAAGCTCCGATGTAGCATGTCGACTTTACCAAGAGTCAACCTAAAACATTCTGCATTGCCCCTCCCTCGATCAATCTTTCGTCCCAACAACTTTTCCATCTCACCAACATAACCTTCAAGCTCCTCATCGTCCGTCGTGCTTAGCCTTCCTGTATTCAGAATCGCCCATCGAAAGAACTCCTTAACATTCTCCCACTTGATCTCGGATGCGGGAGCGTCCATAAACCATTTAGCTAGATAGCGCTCTGGGTCGGGAATGCTTTCCTGACAGCGCCTGAAAAGTAGACGACGGCTTTGGCGGCAGGTAGGCGTGGGGTGAGAAGCTTCCCTCTGTAGGTAGATCTTGCGTGGGTAGTATACAAGGACGTAAAACGCAGCCTCGAGAGTGGTCCAGGCCTGTAATATCCGAGGAAAATGGACTGGAACAGTATAAACAAAGGAGCTCAGGCAATAGAGAATGCTTAAAGGAGCGATCCAGTGCAAGACGAATATCCAGAACCGGATGAAGACATAGTCGTAGATGGATGTTCCTATCATGTTAGAGATAATTGCAGACGATGCTTTGTTGGTTGGATAGGCGTCATGCCAGTCACTAGAGTACAGTTTCCTTAACATCGATACTTGTAACACTCATGTCTTTTCGGTAGGCGATTGCTGCAGTAGTGTCGCAAGGGCGGGGTTGTGTCTAATTCGGCTATCGCCCTGCCTCATGAGCATGTGATTCTAAGCTAGTCAATGAGATGCATTTGCAAAGTGTAATAACGGGACCAATCTCTCAACAAACTGAGACCCCCACGCTACTCAGGGTCACCCCGAGATGCTCGCCACCACGAAATGCCCGATCTCAAACTTCAACGTCTCAGTCTATTGATGTAAGCTTGACTCAGGCTACGCTTGCAGCCATACAGTCGCTAAAACTAGGAGAAAAGCTTATCTACACGAAAGTCTCGAGAAAGTGTGGTATTAATTTGACGACGCTCGCTCGATCGCAGACATAAGGCGCATCGACTTTGCTTACGGTGCGCGTGCGCGGGATGAGCCAGTACGCGGGTTGAGCCACCCAAACGTCGAATCAACGTTACAAAAACAAGGTCAGCCTGCGCATCTCCTGTACCATTTGAATTATGATGGCGTTTGATTCGACTGCCGCGAGTAGAGGTTTTAGTTGGGGGAGACGGCAGCGCGGGTGCCGCTTCAGCTGGACTTGTACCGAGGCTGACAGCCGTCTGGGCCACCCACCGAAATCGATCACCAACTTCAACAATCGGTAACTTCGTGTCGCAGGGCAAGAAATACCGGGAACCTTGTTACTAATAACGCCCTGAAATGACCGTTGTGTAAGCTGCGCTAGGATGCTAGCATCAACACGACACTCCTGGTTGTTCTGTTTACAACACTTGCACCTAAGCATGCGACACACTCGCTTTGAACATTAGCACACGATCCACCCACAACAAAAGCAGGCGCTCTTACAATACATCGGATGACTTTACATTCAACGCCCACCTCCTACACGAGATGCGATACGAAATCTGGGCTCACATATCAGCGCTTTGAACATATGATGTAACATAACCGGCGAGCAGAGTATTTTCGTGATAGATTGTGGTCGCACAGTCGGATGCGAATATTGTAACGTCCCTGCCTGTGGGGCAAAAACCCCGGTGGACCGAAAGCCACCAACGAGAGTACGAGGATAGGACACATCTCGACCTGACGCAGCGTCTCATTGGCCGATTTCGGCCCACCGGGTTTCTCGCCCTACAGGGAGGGACCTTAGAAGAAATGATCAGGAGATATTGTATGTTGTATTAGCTGTAGTAATGTCAATCCAAGCGTGCCGGGACGCACGGTGTAACGGGACACTTTCTCTTCCGGACCATCGGAATGCCCTTAGCGCTATTAAATATAGACAAGTGCAATGCTCATCTATTCTACAGCTCTCGTTCTCTTAGTAAGTCAGTCTCTAACGCTAAAAAACGTATTATTAACTATGCTATTACTTATTCTATTAACGCCGTCTTCTAACCCTCCTCTAACACTCCTCTATTTATTTATAGTAGCACATATCTAAGAAGAGATTAGTAGGCTAGAAAGTAAGCTAAAATACTAGAGATTAAGACTGCACTCTTAGAAGTTCGATTAAAGCTAACGAGGATACGTCTAGCAGTTTCTCCGCACAGATGGCAAATTTGTGGAAACGCGTCCAAGAGGCCGTGCGTCTTTAGCAGCTCTTGGTATGCGGCAGTTTGCAGTAGCGTGCTGAGGACTGACACTGGTGCAATCAGCTCTTGGAGCGTCCACCCTCGAGTGAACCATACACTATCGTGGAATGACGCCTCCCAGTCGCTGCGTTCGACTGGCTCTGTTGCAGTCAACACTGACACGTCTGGCAAGAAGACGTAGCACCGCGCCGCGCTCTTGTACCACTGGAACATCGAGTTGATCGCCTTCGAGCGCTCATTGTTGTTCCACCTGTCAATGCAGCATGTGTCGATCCAGAAGTACTGCAGCTCGTTCTGGGCCGCTCGTTCAGCGCAAAACTGGAGCTTCCAATAGCCTTCTTCCTTCTCCTTGTAGGTTTCATTCGATATGTCTTCGATAAGAATCTCGGAATCGCTCCATCTGTGCGACAGAATAGCGTAGGGCGGGATCGATTTGCCGCGGAAGTCTGTTAAGACAAGCCTTCCCAGCGCGTTATAGTGGAGAAGCCGCATGGCGTTTGCAATCTTAGCTTAGTCTAGGGACAGCGAGGCCTGAGCGATTTAAAAGGTGTCGAGAGTAGGAAGGCATAGTCGCGACAGAGCGAGGCAGTCAGAGAAAGCTTACGCTGCGCTGCTGTGAAGGCTGCCTGTGGAGGCAGTGCATGCGACCAGGCTAAGCGGATGCCGTGCACATCGAGCATCCTGCGCCGCTCCGCTTCACGACTTGCGCTAGACTACTGCGCACATAGGCGGGCGCTAGCGGAAGAATTGTTTTACTAAGACTACTATTATAGCTTCTTACGACACTAATATTAATAAGGAAAGGTGCGTAGGAATATAGATCGTGTAGACGTAAAGATGCTTTCTTATTGTATAACTAGACTAATAGCTACCTACAAAGTTAGAAATAAGAGCTACCTAGGGCGGAGTGCTTAAAGCTGCAGTTCCCAGCCACAGCGCGCGGGGCAGGCACATAGATATTTAAGCACGCTACTATACGCTACTCTATGCCAAGTACTACCGTTCGCGCACGTCCTGTGCAATCCGTTTTCACGATTTTGCCGTCTACGCGGAGAAACTGCTAGGATATATCTACGCTACCCTAAATCGACCTTTTAAGACTATAATCCTAATCTTTACTATCTTAGCTTACTTTCTAGCTTACTAAGCTTTTTATAGATAAGTATTATCTTAAATAAATAAGGGAGTGTTAGAGGAGAGTTAAGAATAGCGTTAGTAGAACGAGCGACGGCACTATTAATAGCACGCTTTTTAGCGTTAGTAATTAACGTACTAGGAAAAGAAGCGCTATAGAATAGATATATATTGCATTTATTTATATTTAAGAACACTAGAAATAATCTAAGGGTAGGCTGGCAAATAGGTTGGGGCAACCGCGGGCTAGGTTAGGGTTGGGTTATGGGCTGTAAGGACTAGAGTTAGAGTTAGGTTAGGGGTATACTAGCCTAGGTTAGAGTTAGGGTAGGGCCACTCTAGTATAGGGCTAGGCCTAGTTAGAGTTAGATTATCTTATTCTTATCTAAAAAAGTTACTTATATAGAGCTTCTATATTATTATAGTTATTTATTATAACTCCTATATATATAACTTTATTATAATACGTAAGTAGCGTAGTTATCTAAATTTATAGTTATTTTTAACTAACTTAACTCTAACCTCTATTATAGCCTAGCCTATACTTAGCTCTACTTAAGGCTAATCTAATTCTACTTTTATACTATTACTAATTACCTTAGGTTAGTATTAGGTTGGGTTAGGGCCGCTGCTAAGACGACCTAACCCCAACCTAACCTAGACCCATTTGCCAGTCTATCTGAGGGTCCGGAAGAGAAAGCGTCCCGTTACACCAGGCGTCCCGGCACGCTTGGATTGACATTATCCTAGTATATCTTATATAAACGTCCTTGTACGGCCTTATTAGTGACAAGGTTACCAACAGCGCTTGGCCTACGACACGGTTATATGAAGGGGACCGCCATGGATCTCGACCCGACACATGTTTGATTGGCTACGGACAGCTTCTCCGATGATGACGGTCTTCCACTACGTATACATTTATCTCCACTCCATGCGCATTCGGTATTCTTCGGTATCTCCAATCCTGATGCCTCTTGCGTACACTTGCCTGTCGCCAGACCCTCAACACTTTGTTCCTGAATCGAAAAGTTCTATGTGTCGCATATCGGTGGCGAGTTTGCTGCAGTCGGACGACCGGGAAGGCATGCCAGATAGCTCCCTGCCGGCGCATACCCACGAAGCCATGCCGCAGGAGGGCTCATGCTTGCATAAACACATGAATAGGACTGAGAGTACGAGGAATTACTCTCCGCAGCCCATTCCTCTGTCACAAGAGGGGGGTTTGTTGATGCACTACTAGTCGTATCTTCTCTAAGGAACTACCTATCTCTCCTCTAATCTGAGGCGCTGAGTACTGGAGTCGAGCTTTCTCCTGACGCCTGATCATCTGAGTTGGTGTTGCTAAACTTCTTGAGTACAGAAGAGGGATCTGGAGGTCATGTACCAACGATTTTGAAAGACAAAATTACTACTTTCCCTCGAACGAGCGCTGCCACGGCTAACAAAATTCGAGAAGTAAGGCTCTCACTTTGATCGGTGATTGCCCTTTGCTTTTTTGTTTTTCTTCGCAAAAAAAGCTATGTGATCGTCGGAGAAAGCTTCTGAGAGAAACTTGAATAAGCATACATCAAGCGGCGGTAACGTATCTGACTGGGTGCGTGCATGCAGTGCATGGGAATGGCACTGAATTCGTGCGCCCAGTGCGCACGACGGCGATGTGCAGCCATCGCCTGCCTGCTTGGACTGCACTTCAGAGCTCTCAGCCGACAATGAGGAGGGGTTATGATTACAGACTAATCACTGACAGGCCACCTTACACTGCTAGTAACTGCAGTGTAAAAGAGTACACCCGGAGACGGTGGTTGGTGAGCAGATTTGCGATTGTATAGCACGCATGTCGTCGTGACTGGTGACATGCAGACTTGCTATTAGTCAGGTAACTCAGTTAGAACTAACTAAACTAACTACTAAGACTTAGTTTAGTTAGTTAGTTGTTAAGGCTACTAGATGTTAGTTTAGTTAGTTATTAAGGCTACTAGACGTTAGTTTAGTTTGTTTAAGAAGCCTCTAGACTAACTAAACTAATTAACGTTAGACTAATATTAGCTATTTTAAGGCTATATTTTATATCTGTAATAGCTACTTCTAGTATTATTTAGAAGCGGCGATAAAATAACGCTAGTCTTATATAGGCTATTACTAGTCTTATATAGGTTAGAGGCAAACTACTAGGCTAATTAGAGTTTTTAGAGTGCGCTAGTCTTACCTAGTAAGCTCTATGCTATTACGAACCTGAGAAGACGGGGCACGGCAACCTATATACGGAAGTAATAAAGGAGTCACTTTATATAGGTTAAGTAAATAGCTAATCTTTAAGAACTAATAGATAGTATTACCTTATAGCTTACGTAATCTTATAGTCTTAGTAGAAAGCTACTATAGAATAAGTTATATATATCTTGTAACGACGCAGGCAAGACAAGAGATCTAAACTTAGCGTAGTCTTACTTAGAGGTATATAAGAGTGCGTAAGAGAATTATAATCTAAAATCTATTAATACTTATAAGTCTTATATAAAAAAATTATAGAAAACTACTTATTTATATCTAAAGAATAATAGGCTTAAATATATATAGGCTAGAGAGAGCTAAGTTAGAACTAAGTTAGAATTAAATCTAAAGTAACTTAGGATTAACTCTAAGTCTAGTCTTAATTATAGCTATAATAAAGGAGGTAGCCTTATTATATTATCCCCCTCTATAGAAAATAAATATCTCTATTTATTTAATATTATTTTAGTAGAGGTTATCCTTTAATTATTATATATTAAGTCTATATATAGTTTAATATCTTAAAAAGCTAGTATTTAGCTAAAATCTAAGTAAAGGTAGCGTTAAATATCTAAGTAAAGGCAGCATTAAATATTAAGGTAAAGGCGGCGTTAAATATTAAGGTAAAGGCAGTATTAAATATTAATCGTTCTATAACTTAGCTACTTCTATATTCTTCTCTTTATTCTTAAGCCCTTCTTTCTTTATCCTTTATAATAATAATATATATACGTTCTTTTACTCTAATAGGTTTTAGTTACTCACTCTATATAGATCTCACACTACCACAACACACACACACACACTATGCCTGTGCGCTGCCCTGTCGGAGCGCTGCCGGCGGCCCACCGGGTCATGTGCCTTCGGGCGGCCAAGGCTATGGCGAGAGGCCATATTGTCGAGTATTAGTTTGCCTCGCGGGGATCTAAGAAGTGCGCGTACTATACTAAGTAGAAAGGTTTATATAACTTAGTAAGTATTTAGTACTAGTTTATAAAGCTTTAGCTTACTTACTTTAGATTCTAATTTATATTAATAAGAAGTTTATAGTTCTACTTTAAAAACTAAAGACGTACTAAGAACTTTCTAATAGTAATAATAAGTAAGTAGTAGATTTAGTAAAAATTTTAAAGGTAGTTAAATTACTAAGTTTATATATTTAAGTAACTTAGACTTAAAAGAAAAACTTAGATACTTTAGAGTTATTAACTATAAGTTATTATCTTTTAAGATAAATTCTTAAGTAAGTCTTTATTCTAAATAGCTAGATTACCTCCTTAGAGATATAAGTAAAGTATAGAGGTAAGAGCTATAATAAGAGCTAGAAAAAGAAAGAGAAGAAAAAAATAGTAGTAGGTATAGAGTTAGAGAGTAACTTCTCTAATTTAGGCGCGGAGGTAGTCTAGAGTAAGAATAGTAACTAAGGTATTTAAGTAATAAGAGCGGATAATTAGATATAGATAGCTAGAGAGAAGAGAGGATTCTTTTTTTTTTTTTTTTTTATATTATACTATAGTACTAACGTTCTTCTATACTAACTAGTTAACTTAATTATTCTCTAAGTAATCTATATTCTTTATGCTTTTTTTTTAAACTTTAATTTATTTATTAAGTACTTATAAAAGGCTTAGCTAGTCTAGATAACTTTTATAAAACTCTTATAACTTATAAGAAGACCCTATAAAGTTAGAGGCCTTATACTAAATAGAATCTAAATTATATTTAATCTACTTAATATAATACTTAATTTTAGAGTAGTATAGCTTACTAGCTAGTATCTTTTCTACCTCTTACTCTTCTATACTATTAATTAGAGTTCTAAGTAGTTTTAGAGGTTCTTATTCTAATAAAAAATTTTAAGAATCTTTATATAATAAATTAGGTATAAAAATATTATAGATCTAAGAACTAAATAGTAGATCTAGTTAATAGAAGTACTTTATTTATTTAATAATTTTAAATAGGTTAGTTTACTTATTAAATAGCTTTTAACTTAGATAGAAAGATAGTAAGTTTTAAGTATTAAGATAGACTATATTTTTTATACTCTAATCTACTAGGCGCTAGTACTAATTAATAATAGACCTTATCTAGTCCTACGCCTTCTCTATATTAGTTTTAGTAACCTTCTAAGTATTATATATTTTAGTAATAAGAGTTAAGGCGTCTTTATAGTTTACTTTATTAGTAATTATTTAATACTTAAAAGTAGTAGGCTAATTCTAACTTTACTATAACTTACTTTTATATAGTATCTAGTATAGAGATATACTAATAATAAAGTATAGTAAGAATATCTAAGCTCTATTAATTAAGAGTAAAAGTATACTTTAATTATCTTAATAAAAAAATATAAAGGGTTATAGCCTTTAATTAATATACTTATTTATAATCTTAATTTATTTATTAGTTTCTTTATAGTAGGTAGTTAATAGCTTAATTTTTATACTTAGAATCTAATAGAACTTAGACTAAAAACTAAATATAAATTAAGAACCTCTATCTAAGATAATAGTTTTAAGCGTATAGCTAAATTAGTATACCTATTAAATAAATAAATTAGCTATACCTCTAGCATTAATAGTCTTATAGTAAATTATAGAGATAGCTTATTTTAATAGTTAGTTAATAATAATTATAATCTAGTTATAACTAGATTTATTCTTAGGAAATTCCTTAAAATTAATATAGAGGTATTATATTAGTCTTTTAGAAATTAGTAGTAGATAAATTAACTTATAGATATAGATTTATCTTAGATATACTCTATAGTAAGTACTATAGTTATATATATAGTATTTATAAGTAGCTTCTATGCCTTTCTAATAATACTTTTAGGCTAGTAACTAGTACGTTTTAGTAGCGCTTAAGTAGGTAGATAAAACCTAGTTATATACCTTATAGATAAGGTAAATATATAAGAAAGAGTTAGTAGTAATATATAAGTAGTTACTAAAGAGTAATAGGCTATTATATATTTAGTACTATATTAGTAGTAGTAATTATTCTTAAATAAATAATATCTAATTCTCTTAAAGTAAAGCTTTTACTAGTTATAAGGAATTAAGAGATATTACTTTATTAATAAACTTTATAATATTTAGACTAATAGTTTAAACTATAGTATAAGTAATATAAATTATAACTAGTTTAGTATTAATTTAAGAATATAATTAATATAGTCTTAAAAGAATCTATAATTAGTTATTAATTTAAGCTATTCTTAAGTTCTTTATATCTTATTTATAATAGCTTAGAATATTAGCTTAGGTATTATTTTTATTAGAGGTATAGATAATCTAGAAATTAAACTAAGTAAGCTTTTTAGCCTATTAAACTTATTAAAAGTTAAGTACTTTTATAATTATAAAATACTTTAGAGATTAATAGTCTAAAAGTACTTTAATTTAGGTCTATATTAAAACTAATTCTACTTTTTACTTAGTAAACGTAGTTATAATTATAAAGAGTTCTTTATTATATATCTTCTAATTAAGTTTAGCTCTTATTAAGTAATAGCTATAGAAGGCTATAAAATACTAACTACTATTAGGCTACTTTTAAGAGAAGACTCTAGTAATTATACTATCTAATATATTAGTCTCTAGTCTTATATCTAGTTTAGAGTAGAAGTAGTATAAGATTAGAATGTTACAGATAACAAGCAAAGGCCTCTCCTGGACGAAGGATGCGATGTTGGCAGCCAACAGTCGCACAAACCGTTAGGTAATAATTAGCGCGGGGTGCGCGGATTACGTAACTAGCATCCCGCTAAGATAGGACCTCTAAGAGGCTACTATATAAAAGGAGGCTAGCGTCCTCCTAAACCTCCCGCTTAATAGGGAGGTATAGAAAGATATAGGACTTAGCAATAAGAATATAAGAATAGAAAGATTTTATTATTTTTCTTATTATAATTAACTTATTTAGTTTATAACTCTCCTATAGTTATATCTCTTACTTAGATTACTAACTAGTTATTTTATTACTTATATAGAATTAAATTATCTTTACCTAAATACTTACTATTCTACTTAGTTACTAGATAACTCTATAGGCCTACTACTATATAATATCTTACCTATCTTAGTACGGACTAGGAATAGAGAAGTATCGCTAAACTCTATATAACACTTTAACTACCTATAGACTCTATAGAAGGTATTTACTAATAGAATGCTTTAAGAAGATTAAGAAGAACTATTATATTAGTAGTAGCTAATAGAAGACACGTACTAGCTACGCTAGCCGTAGTGCTAGGTCCTAGCGAGACCTACCCGCCTACTAATAATAAAATACTTAAGAACTCTAAATCTAAGAATAATAATAATACCTAGATAGAGTTAGTTAGAGATCTTAAGCGCTAGCTTAGAGCTTAGGTAAAATAGACTACTACCTTAATAGAACTAGTAAACTAGCTTATAGCTTAAGTTATAGCTACGCCTAATAAACGCCTAAAACTACTATCTAAGATAGCGGCTCTAGAAAAGTATAATAGTAGCTAAACTAAACTCTACTTATTTCTTATAAATATTAAACTATTCTATAAATTTAATAGCGCACCTAATAATTAAGAAAAGATTATTATAGCTAATATATATATAAAAAGAAAAGCGGTTAGCTAGATATAGCTCTATATAGAAGATTACCTTAAGAACCCTATTAGAAGAGATACTAAATTAGAAATATAATACCTATTTATAAGCTAGACTAATTTTAGGGAAGAAATAGGACGTATCTTTAGAGAAGTAAATACTTAGAACTAAGTAGAGAAAGTAATTACTTACTTAAAGTAGACTAAGTTAGTATCCTTATATACTACTAAGTTTAAGTAGCTATAGTTATATATTAACTAGAATAATATAGTACTAAGAACTATATATAAGAATAGTCTAAAGAAAATAATTAAGGATAGCTTAGTATATCACGATAAGCTAGCGGATCTACACTCGCTAGTAGAACTAGCTACCTATATCGACAATAGGCTATAGGAACGCTATTAATAGAAGATACGAGATAGCTTCGTTCCTACTAATACGAAGAGGTTCCGCTAGAATATTTAGATTAATAAGAAAGGAGATATAATTATAACTAATTAAGTATAAGCTAAGAATTATAAACTTAGAAGAAAGTTTAATAATAGACTTTCTAAGAAAGAGTGTTAGAAACGTTATAATAATAAAGTATATCTCTAATGCGGAAAGAAAGGATACTTCTATAGAGACTACCTAGAGAATAATAAGAGATAATAGAGAGCTATTAAGATTAGGATAATTAGATAGGGCACGCCCTATTCTAAGGAATAGTCTACTAATAGTAATATTAGTAATATAAAATTATATAAGAAAGCTTAGCTATTAGATAATGCTACGTATAAGCTCCTCCCCTAAGTAGTTAAAGCTAAGAATATAATAAGTTAGAATAAGGTTTAACTAATTAACTTAAAAGTCTACGTAGTAATAGTATAATAGCGCTTATAAGACTAATAATACTAGAAGTATAGATAGAATACGCACTTAGTAAATAAATATAGTTAGAGAGGATAAATTACTATTACTAACTAAAGAGCTAAAGAAATAATAAAGGAAGCCTTTAATAAATAACTATACTTTAAAGAAGTTATTATAGAAGAAGATAAAGAACCCTCTAAATTAAAAGAAGAACCCTAATAGACTTATAGAAAGAACTAAGTCTAAGAAAATATAAGTAAAGATAGACTAGTTAAGAATAAATAGTATATAAAAAACGTATCTATAGGCTAGAGGCCTATTCTCTATAATCTCTTATATTAGACGTTCTACTATAAGGATAATTATAGAACCTACTATAATACTAAGTATAGCATAGGCTACTTTCCTAGAAAAAGAAAAGGTAAGTAGTTAAAAAACTAGAATGCCGCTAGGGATAGAGTTATACTAGTATAGATAGTCCTAAAATAACTCTCTATAACGTATAAGACACAAGTCTATAGAACCTCTAGTTAAAGATAGAAGTCTTAGTATATAGATATAAAATAATAGCGACTATTAATAGTAGTACTATCTAAATAATTATCTTATTATAAGTAGTAAAAAGATATAATATACCCTACTAGGCTAAGAAATAGCTAATATAAGTAGTATTAGCTAATAATAACCCTATAAGATATAGGGGCGGCATAATAAAACTAGAGACTTAACTAGTATTACTAAACGTAGTAGGGATTTAAGACTAAATAAATATTAATATTATAGATCTTAGAGAAGAAGATATATTAATTAGCTATAATTAGTTAATTAAGTATAACTTAGCTATTAATTAGCTAAAGAAGATAATACTTAGCTAAGAACCTACGCGTAAGGTTGCTAGAGTATAGAAAGAGACACGCCTAATAATCTAGAGCTTATCTAATAAAGAGAGAATTAGTAAGATCTTACCTTATAAGATCGCGAAGATCTATAAGAAGGACTCTAAGAAAATAAGAGTTATATAGTTAAAACGCGCTATAACTATAAAGAAAGGGCCTATACTACTAGATATTCTAAAGGAATATAATATAAATAAGTTTAGAGAACTATTTAAAGAAATAAAAGTAACTAAGTTAGTAGATTACTAGGAATAGAATTACGAGATTTATATCTAAGAAGGAGCTAAGCTCGTCCTAGGACTAATATACCTAATCGCGCCTAAGTATAAGCTAGAATTGCGCGAGTACCTTAGAAAGAACCTAAGCAAATAATTTATCCGCGAAAGCGATAGCCTAATAGCTTCGCCTATACTATTTATTAAGAAAGCTAATAGAAAGTAGCGACTATATATTAACTACTAAAGGGTAAATAGTAGTATAATAAAAAATTAATACCTACTACGACTAATAATAGAGCTTATAGATTAACTCTAAGGAGTAAAGTAGTTTACTAAATTTAATATCTAAGAAGAATTTTACTATATTTAAATTACTAAAAGATATAAGTAGAAGATAGCTTTTAAAACAAAGTATAGACTATATAAGTATATAGTTATACTATTTAGATTAATAAACGCGCTAGTAATCTTTTTAAGTAGTTATTAATAAGGCACTCTATAAGTATCTAGGAATCTTCGTAGTAGCCTACCTAGATAATATACTAGTATATTCTAAGGGCACGCTTAAAGAATATATAGAATATATAAAGAAGGTACTATAGAAGCTTAAGTAATATAAGCTATACTTATAACCTATAAAGTATAAATACTATATAAAGGAAATAGAATTTCTAAGGTTTATTATCTTAATAGAAGATATAAAAATAAATCTATAGAAGATCTAGACTATATAAAAGTAGCTAACTCCTAAAATAGTTAAGAACGTATAATTCTTTTTAGAATTTGCGAACTTTTATAAAAAGTTTATTAGAAACTACTTCTAGATTATAATACTACTTATAGAGATTATAAAAAAAGAAGTAGAGTTTAAATAGAAAAAAGAATACTAAGAGGCTTTTAACTAACTAAAGTAGGTATTTCTTAAAGCCCCTATACTTAAGATATATGACCCTAGACGTAAGACGCGAGTTAAGACTAACGCGTTAGATTACGTACTTAGCGCTATACTATTATAGCTATATAATAATAGAAAATAGAGACTAATATTCTACTATTCTAGAAAGTTCTCTAGAGTAGAACTTAACTATAATATTTATAATAAGGAACTACTTAGAGTAGTTAATACCTTTAAATAATAGGAAGTATACCTATTAAGACTTCTAGACTTAATTAATATATTTTCTAATTACTAGAATCTAATAAGTTTTATAATAACTAAGAAATTTAATAAAAGATAAGTCTAATAGACTAAGATACTCTCTTAGTTTAACTTTAAGATTACTTACTAAGCTAGATCGCTTAATAGAGCCGCGGACGCTCTAAGCCGAAGGTCCGATCTACGAGAAGAAGGCCATTAGGAGCCACATAACGCTCTACTTAAGAAAATGCCCGACGGCAGGGAACTGGCTAGAATAGCCAAGGTAACCGCGCGAGTGGAGACGCTACAACAACATTGGCAGTAGAAAGCAGCCAACTAGCAGTTCGAGCCCGAAGCAAACGGCTCCAACGAACTATTACGGGACGAAAAGGAGTACTAAAATATAGTTTTAAAAGAACGAACCTATATACCTCTACATATAAAGAAAGACCTTATTATAGAACTATATAAATCTCTAGAATATAGATATATAGGACTAGAGGAAATAGTCTAATAACTAGTAAAGGTGTTCGCTATATCACGCTTGCGAGCGAAAGTGCAGAATATTCTAAGTAACTATTTAGTATATTACTAGAATAAGCCTAAGAGATATAAGCTCTATAGCCTACTATAACCCTTATAGCCGCTAGAACGACTATAGACTAGTATAATAATAGACTTTATTATAAAGCTCCTAAAATTACTAGAACTAAAATTAGAAAGACTCTATAATATAGTCCTAATAATTATATATTAATTAACTAAAGGAGTAAAGTTTATACCTACTAAAGAAACTATTATAGTAAATAAATGCGCGTATAAGGTCTCTAAGGCACTAGTATTAGAGTATAGGATACCTAAAAAGTTTATTACTAATTATAATAAACTATTTATATCTAAGTATTAGGACACGTTTCTAGTAAAATTAGGTGTTAAGAAAAAGCTTTTAATAAGCTTCTACCCTAAAATAGATAGCTAGATAGAATAAATAAACTAGATACTAGAATAGTATCTAAGAATATACGCTAATAAGCTATAAGATAACTAGGTTAAACTCTTACTAATAGCTTAATTAGCCTATAATAGTATAAAATTAGCGACTACGAAGTACTCGCCGCACTACGCAAACTATAGATATAAGCTAGTTACTTATTAAGATCTAAAAGAAATAGAAAGTATTATAGTAGGTGTAGATAATAAAGCCTATTTTATATAAGAACTCTATAAAGAACTAAGTAAAAATATAGCTTAGAGGAACCTTATAATATCTAAGAGCGTAAATAAGTAAAGAATTAAGAGACTAATCTTTAAGAAAGGGGATAAAATTCTCTTATTAAGATAAAATTTAAAAGTTAAGAGGCTATATAAAAAATTAGATAACCTCTAAATAGAATTTTTTAAAGTTCTAGAGGTAATAGACTTAGTAAACTATAAACTTTAGTTACTACTAAATATATGCATTTACTTTATTTTCTATAAGAAACTACTAGAACTAGCACCCTTAAATACTAAGCTAGTAATAGATATAGAGCTTAAAGATAATAAGTATAAAATTAAAGAAATTAAGAACCTATAGAAGTTTAGAGGTTAGTAGAAGTACTTAGTTAAATAAAAAGAATAGCTAGAGAGCTATAATACTTAAGAATCTAAAGGAAATCTAATAAATTATAAGTTACTAATATAGAAGTACTACTAGAAGTCTCTAAAGGAATTAGAATTATATCTATAAAAAATAAGAAGTAATTAAAAGAAAAATTAAAGATGTTAGCCTATAACTAGCCTAGATTAGCTAATAGTTTAGGTAGCGATAGTCTAACAGAAAGGTCTATACTAGGGGCAGAACTCCCCTCAGCCTCCTCTTACGCACAATCCTAGAGACTTAGGATAGCATAATTATAGTTAGCGTACGACCGCTCCAAAGCCTCCGTCTCCGCGACCTCTAAATAAAGGCGAGTAACTTCAGCCTCAGCCTAAAGAAGGGCTAAGCGTTTTTAACGCTTATCCGCTTCAACCTTCTCCCACTCTTCCTTAGAAACGAAGAGACTACACTCCGCCTTCACGGAAATACAACTAGCGTAACGGCCAGTTATAGTGTCCACGAAATAGCGAAGATTCTTCTCCTTACACTACTTATAATAGAACGTTATCTCTAGACCTTTTTCTCTTATATAGTTAGCACGAGTTTAGCGCTAAGAAGTTAAATTCTAGGGATAGACGCGATAAGACATAGCGGCTTTAGGTATAGTTAGGAAGATATAGAGAATAAGGAAAACGCACTATAATAGGCTTACTAAAGCCTTATATATAGCCCGCACTTAACTACATAGTATAAGAAAATAATAACCTAAGATATTAAGATAATAACCCTAAGAGAGAAGATAGTATTATAGATAATAAATAAAGGCCTCTCCTAGATAAAGAATATAATATTAGTAGCTAATAGTCGCATAAACTATTAGGTAATAATTAGCGTAGAGTACGTAAATTACGTAACTAGTATCCTACTAAGATAAGATCTCTAAGAGGCTACTATATAAAGAGAGACTAGCGTTCTCCTAAACCTCTTACTTAGTAGAGAGGTATAGAAGAATATAGGACTTAGTAATAAGGATATAAGAATAAAAAGGTTTTATTATTTCTCTTATTATAGTTAACTTATTTAGTTTATAACTCTCCTATAGTTATATCTCTTACTTAGATTACTAACTAGTTATTCTATTACTTATATAGAATTAAATTATCTTTACTTAAATACCTACTATTCTACTTAGTCGCTAGACAACTCTACGGGCCTACCGCTATACAATACCTCGCCTGCCTTAGTACGGACCAGGAATAGAGAAGTATCGCCGAACCCCGTATAACATAGAATAATAAGTAAAGCTTCTCTTATCTTATTAAATACTTATTAATACTCTAAACTCTATTTAAATAGTTTTAAAGAACTCTATAATATAATAAGTAATTTAGCTATATATAAGAATTCTAGTATAAATTATTAATAAAATTTAGTAAATTCTAGAAATAACTTTATACTAGTAATAGTTATTAGTAGCTTCTAATTCTATAGAATAGATACCTTATTAGAATTAACCTTAAGACCTTAATTTATTAAGACGTATTCTAAATACTTTATCTAGTTTATATAAAATTTGCTTTTCTTAATATCTATATAAAGTCCTACTTAGCGTAGTTATTTTAGTATCTATTTAATATAGAGAGTATAAGTAACCTTATCTTTAAAGTAGATAAGAATGTCGTCTAAATAGGCAATATAGAAGTTATTAAAGTAATTAACTAGTATATTATTTATATACTATTAGTAGGTAGCTAAGCTATTATATAGGCTAAATAGAAGAATCTTATATTTATATATTTTATAGTAGGTTTAGAAAGTAGTATACTCTTCTAAATTAGAGTCTATTTAAATCTAGTTAAAAGTAGCTTAGATATTAAACTTAGTAAAGAACTTAGCTTTAGTAGATTAAGATAATAGCTTATTAATATAGAGTATTAAATAAGTATTCTTATAAGTAAGAGTATTAAGTTTCTAATAGTCTATATAGACTCTAAAGTTACTATTTATTTTATAAATATAAAGAATAAAGAATATAAATAAGCTTTAACTATACTTAATAAATTCTTTCTCTAAGTTATTTTATAGATATTTCTTAGTTACTTCTAACTCTTTAATACTTTATTTATATAAGATACTATAAGCGTTTAATAAAAATTCTATTAAGATAATCTTATAGTTATAAAATTAATACT
This sequence comes from Stemphylium vesicarium, assembly GCA_004380135.1. Classification (NCBI taxonomy): domain Eukaryota; kingdom Fungi; phylum Ascomycota; class Dothideomycetes; order Pleosporales; family Pleosporaceae; genus Stemphylium; species Stemphylium vesicarium. The sequence continues at coordinate 26,990 of QXCR01000143.1, read as the reverse complement.
TAAGAAATTAGTTAGTAATAGTCTTATTAAAGATATCTTAGTATTTCTTATAAATAGATAGTAATTAATCGTAAAATAAGTTTATATTATTAGAATTATCTCTAAGAGAGCGTTTATACTCTAATACGTAGTCTATTTTATATAATATAGTAGTAAAGAACTTATTTTCTTTTTACTTTATATTAAAGTATAATCTATTAGCTAAAATAAAAGTAATATAATAATATATAGAGATTTAGAGTAGAACTAAAGTAATAGTAGGTTTAGTAGAAGGTAGAGAATTAGTAAAATTAGTAGAGTAAGAAATAATATCTCTTAGCTTAGATACCCTTAAAATTTCTTAAATCTAGTTAATTAATAAACTCTAGTTTTTACGTGCCTTATCTTATTTCTATAAGGCGTCGCGGTAAGTAATATTTAGTTTTATATTCTAGCTATATTTTAATTATACTAAAGTTATAAGAAGGGGTAAAGCTATATTATAAGTAGTAGGATATTCTTTTAGCTAGAGAAAATAATTCTAATATATATTAAGCTAAAGTTAGAATTATCTAAGCTACTTAATACTAATAATATAATTCTATAAATCTAAGTCTATAATAATAAATAAGTAATTATAGATAGTTTAGCTATTAATTCTTATATAAAGTTAGATATAGCTATCTATAAGTATTTAGATTTAATCTTAAAAATCTTTAACTAAAATTTTAAATAGAAGATATTAAATTAGTACCTAAAGAGATTTAGATAAGGGCTAAATAATAAATAAGTTTAAGAATAGAAATTCTTATACGCCTATATTAATAAGAGAGTTTAACTTAATACTATAGCTACGTAAGTAGAGTATAGTTAAGATATAAAAATACTTTTCTCTAAATAAGTTTAATAAGTTTATATTAGCTAGGTTATACTTATTCTAGCCTAAGATAGAGAGTTTTCTTAGGTATCTCTATTTTCTAACTAGTTAGTATTTAGGGCGAACTTAGTTACTTCTATAAACTTTTACTCTTTAACTTCTATCTTAATCTCTCTTATATAAGATATAGGGTAATTCTTAGAAAAGTAACTAGTCTTTTTATAGTTATAGTAAGCACCTAATAATAAAGATAGTTAAGAAGTAAAAGTACGTAAGAGAGCTCTATTAATACTAGAGGAGGCTTAGAATAGTGTCGTACGCAATTCTATAGTTAGTAGTTAGGGCTACTCTATTACTTATACCGCAGATTAGGTTAATAGTAGTATTAGTCTCTTTTTAGAGTCTTAGTAGTAAGAGGTCTTACTATAATCTAAAGTAGTAGTAGGTAGGGTATTATATTACTCTATATTAAAGGTAGTAAGGTACTCTACTATTAGTATAAATTTATTTTTCTAGGAGCGTTAGAAGCCTAAGTTAAATATCTATAGTAAAGATATAATCTTTTCTTAAAAGTAAAAAGACTACTTTAATTTAGATATAGATTTCTTAATAGCTATATTAAGAAACTTTACTTTAAAAGAGGTAAAGATTTCTTCTTTTTCTATCTATAAATAATAAAATACTAATCTACTTTCTACTTACTTATTTCTAGAGATAAAAAATAACTTAAATAAGTTAATTATTTCCTTAGTATCTTTAAACTATTAATTATCTATTTTAGATAAGTATTAGGGCTCTAGGTACTCTTTTACTAGATTAGATATATATCTCTAAACTAAGGCTATTCTAGCTTATTTACTCTAGTAGTAGTCTAAGTTAATATCTAATTAATTCTTAATTAAGGCTTACTATTAGCGGAAAGTAGATTTCTTCTTATTAGTAAAGTAGTTAATTATTAGTATATATTTAGATAGTTTTACTTTAGATAGTAAGAGGGACTTAGACTAGAATCTTACTCTAGAAGTATTATAAGATTATTAAGTAATTATTAGAGCTAATTTAGTAATAGGTAAAATAAAATATTCTTACGTTAAATAACTAACTTAAGCTTAGAGCCTTTTAATTTCTTTAAGTAGCTTATTAGTATTATTAGTTATTTTAGTTTCTTCTTTCTAGCTTACTTCTAAATTAAAGGTAAAGTTAATAGAGACTATAGCTAATACTTTAGCTTAATTCTTTTTAGAGGTAGTTCTCTAAATTAAATTTCTTATAAATCTTACTAGACCTAATAGTTTTATTAGATTACTAAGTATTAGTAGTTAGCTCTAATCTTAGTAGGTTATTAATAGTTTCTAAGTTTTTATTTTAGCGTAATCTATATAGCTTTTCTAAAGGTAATACTATTATAAGAGAATAGTAAGTTCTAAACCTAAAGGCTTTAGTTAATAAGAGGTTAATAGAATCTTATCTACGCTAAATAATTAGTAGTAGTAACTATATTTATCTCTAAACTAAATTAGAGGCGTATTAGAATAAAATAAATAGTAGTATAATATTATTAAGAGGCTATTACTAGCTAGGATAAGTTTTCTATAATAATATAACGACGTAGGTAAGATAAGAAATCTAAACTTAGTATAGTCTTACTTAGAGGTATATAAGAGTATATAAAAGAACTATAACTTAAGATTTATTAATATCTATAAGTCTTATATAAAAGAATTATAGAAAACTATTTATTTATATCTAAAGAATAGTAGGCTTAAATATATATAGGCTAAGAAGAGCTAAGTTAGAACTAAGTTAGAATTAGGTCTAAAGCGACTTAGGGTTAACTCTAAGTCTAGTCTTAGCTATAGCTATAACGAGGGAGGTAGCCTCGTTATAACTAGTTAGTATCTAGGGCGAACTTAGTTACTTTTATAAACTCTTACTTTTTAACTTCTATCCTAATCTCTCTTATATAAGGCGTAGAGTAATTCTTAGAGAAGTAACTAGTCTTTCTATAGTTATAGTAAGTACCTAATAATAGAAATAATTAAGAAGTAAGAGTATATAAGAGAGCTCTATTAATACTAAAGAGGCTTAGAATAGTATCGTACGTAATTCTATAGTTAGTAATTAGGGCTACTCTATCGCTTATACCGCAGATTAGGTTAATAGTAGTATTAGTCTCTTTTTAGAGCCTTAGTAGTAAGAGGTCTTACTATAATCTAAAGTAGTAGTAAGTAGAGTATTACGTCACTCTATATTAAAGGTAGTAAGGTACTCTACTATTAATATAAATTTATTTTTCTAGAAGTGTTAGAAGCCTAAGTTAGATATCTATAGTAAAAATATAATTTTTTTCTAAAGATAGAAAGACTACTCTAATTTAGATATAAATTCTTTAATAGCTATATTAAGAAACTTTATCTTAAAGAAGGTAAAGATTTCTTCTTTTTCTATCTATAAATAGTAGAATACTAATCTACTTTTTACTAACTTATTTCTAGAGATAAAGAATAACTTAAGTAAGTTAATTATTTCTTTAGTATTTTTAAACTATTAATTATTTATTTTAGATAAGTACTAGAGCTCTAAGTACTCTTTTACTAGACTAGATATATATCTCTAAACTAGGGCTATTTTAGCTTATTTACTCTAGTAGTAGTCTAAGTTAATATCTAATTAATTCTTAATTAAGGCCTATTATTAGTAGAAAGTAGATTTCTTTCTATTAGTAAAGTAGTTAATTATTAATATACGTTTAGATAGTTTTACTTTAAATAGTAAGAAAGACTTAGACTAGAATCTTACTTTAGAGGTATTATAAGATTATTAAGTAATTATTAGAGCTAATTTAGTAGTAGATAGAATAGAATATTCTTATATTAAATAACTAACTTAAGCTTAGAGTATTTTAATTTCTTTAAATAGCTTATTAGTATTATTAATTATTTTAGTTTCTTTTTTCTAGCTTACCTCTAAATTAAAGGTAGAATTAGTAAGAACTATAGCTAATACTTTAGCTTAGTTCTTTCTAGAAGTAGTTCTCTAAACTAAATTTCTTATAGATCTTACTAAACTTAATAGTTTTATTAAATTACTAAGTATTAGTAGTTAGCTCTAATTCTAATAGGTTATTAATAGTCTCTAAGTTTCTATCTTAGCGTAATTTACGCAGCTTTTCTAAAGGTAATACTATTATAAGAGGATAGTAAGTTCTAAACCTAAAGGCTTTAGTTAATAAGAAGTTAATAGAATCTTATCTATACTAAATAGTTAGTAGTAGTAACTATATTTACCTCTAAACTAAATTAGAGGCGTATTAGAATAAAATAAATAGTAGTATAATATTATTAAGAGGCTATTACTAGCTAGAACAAGTTTTCTATAATAATATAATAATATAGATAAGATAAGAGATCTAAACTTAGCGTAGTCTTACTTAGAGGTATATAGAAGTGCGTAAAAGAATTATAATCTAAAATCTATTAATATCTATAAGTCTTATATAAAAGAATTATAGAAAACTACTTATCTATATTTAAAGAATAGTAGGCTTAAATATATATAGACTAAGAAGAGCTAAGTTAGAATTAAGTTAGAATTAGGTCTAAAGCGACTTAGGGTTAACTCTAAGTCTAGTCTTAGCTATAGCTATAATAAGGGAGGTAGCCTCGTTATATATCTTATAATATCCTATAATATCCTATAATATCCTATAATATCCTATAATATCCTATAAGGTATTACGTATAGAATATATAAGACTTTATAGAATATATAAGATATTAAATTATATTTCTTAAGTATATAGTTACTAGATAGCGTATTTATATAATTACTATATTGAACTTTAAAATCTAAGAATTAGTATTTAATTTTTAAATTTTTAAGTTATTTATTAATCTTTATAACGTACCTCACGGGTTCGTGCACCACACAGGTTCGTGCACCACTTTTGCCAAGCCCCCACCAACTCTACCTCTATACGTGATGCCTCAACAACAACACCAGATAGAGCCTTCTAATGAGCGTCAGATACAGACTGCCCTTTAAGCTCTTAAACAAGACGTAATACTCTCCTTGCGACGCGCTACAGCTATCTACAAAGTCACTCATACAACACTAAGCCGCCGACGCGCAGGACAGACTCCACAAGCAGATCGCTGGCCTAAATCAAGAAATCTGACAAAGACTAAGGAGGGCGTAGTTGTTGAGCATATACTTAACCTCATTTCGCGCGGATTCCCCCCCAGGCTCGCAGCTGTAGCTGATATGGCCAATTCCTTACGCGCAGAGCGCAATCTAGGCCAGGTTGGCTTAAACTAGCCCAGTACGTAGGTTATGCACCGCCCTAAGTTCACAATAAAGTTTAATCGCAAGTACGATTACAAGAGAGCACTCTGCGAGGATCCTAAGGTTATCTGGGGCTAGTTTCGCCTAGTAGCTAATATAAAAGCTAAGTACGGTATCTAGGATAAAGACACGTATAACTTTAATAAGTTAGGCTTTATAATAGGCTAGATATCGACTAGGGTAGTTATTATAGCTTTAGAGAGATAAGGAAGGCTAAAGGTAATATAGTAAGGTAATAAGGAGTAGATAATAGTTATCTAGAGTATTAATATAATAAAGTAAGCTATTCTACTCTTTATTATCTTTAAGGGCTACTATTACCTCTCTACTTAGTATAAGAAGAAGAATCTATCTTAGAACTAAGTTATTATAGTCTCTAAGAATAGCTAAATAATAAATAAGCTTAGGCTATAGTAATTAAAACACTTTAATAAGTATATAAAGAGGAGGGTTATAAGCGCTTATTAGCTTCTTATTATTAACAGCTATAAGAGCTATAACTTACTTAATTTCTAGTAGTACTATAAGGAGAATAAGATTATTACTATCTATATACCTCCGCACTTATCGCACCTCCTGTAGCCTCTTAATATAGGATGTTTTGCCCCTTTAAAGAAGGCGTACGGGCGCCAAGCCGAAGATCTCATGCGCAACTAGATCACCCACATCACGAAACTTGAGTTCCTACTATGCTTTATACGCGCCTATAATGCAGCAATTACTTCTAGTAATATCCAAGGAGGGTTTCAAGGCGCTAGATTAGTCCCATTTGACCTAGAATAGGTCATAACAGCCCTTAACGTCTAGTTGCGTACTCTATCACCACCACTACCTATCAACACCGAGCCCTGGCAGTCGCAAACCCCAAGCAATACCCTTGAATTAGGGTCGCAATCGACGCTCGTTAAGGAAAGGATTCAGAAGCATATAGATAGCTTACTAACGTCTATAGTAGAGGCCTTTAAGAAGGTCTCAAAGGGGGTAGCGATTATTGCGCATAAGCTAGTATTAGCGTAAAAGGAGATCGCAGAGCTTCGAGCGGCAAACGAGGCTACTACGCAACATAGATCGCATAAAAGAAAGCGGGTTTAGGCAGAAAGGACCTTAATAGTTAAGGATAGAGCTCGTCTAACTGCTCTAAAGGAGTTTGGGGCGCGTAGTGATGGGAAGAAGGCAAAGAAGCAGGTACGCGCTGAAGGAGGTGAGCCAACTCAAAGGCGCTGCAGACAGTGCAATCAGACTGGGCATAATGCGCGTACGTGTAAGCAAGCAGTAGAAGTAGACTCTGAATAATATCTCGTGTTATATTGCTCTATACAGGGCCAAAGTGGGCTGTTTTGCGCCAGAATGGGGTGGTTTTGGTGGGGGCTTGGCAAAAGTGGTGCACGAACCTGTGTGGTGCACGAATGTTATACGGGGTTCGGCGATACTTCTCTGGTCCTGGTCCGTACTAAGGCAGGCGAGGTATTGTATGGCGGTAGGCCCGTAGAGTTATCTAGCAACTAAGTAGAATAGTAAGTATTTAAGTAAAGATAATTTAATTCTATATAAGTAATAGAATAACTAGTTAGTAATCTAAGTAAGAGATATAACTATAAAAGAGTTACGAACTAAATAAGTTAACTATAATAAGAGAAATAATAAAACTTTTTTATTCTTATATTCTTATTACTAAGTTCTATATTTTTAGGCTAAGTCTCTAGTATTTTAGATATTATTAATACTTAGAGATATTCTAATATCTAAAGAGAACTTAGTATCTTAAGATATTAGGTCTTAGTAAAATACTAATTACGTAATCTACGCCCTTTACGCTAATTATTACCTAATAGTTTATATAACTATTAGCTACTAATATCGCATCTTTTATCTAGGAGAGGCCTTTACTTATTATTTATAATACTACCTTCTCTCTTAGGGTTATTATCTTAATACTCTAAGTTATTATTTTCTTATATTATATAGTTAAGTGCTAGCTATATATAAGGCTTTAGTAAGCCTATTACGTTATACGTTTCTTTCCTTACCTACCTTTCTAACTATGCCTAAGGTCTCGAAACTCTATAGCCCCCGTAGTTAGTCTTTAACTAAGTAAAAGCGTGCTCGCGCCGTGCGCGTAGAAGAGGAAGGTCTAGAGATAGATTTTTAGTGTAAGCGTTATAAAGAGAAGAAGCTCTATTACTTTATAGAGACATCCTTAGGGCGCTATACAGGTTATATTTTAGTAGGTGCTAAATGTAGTTTATTCGTTTCTAAGGAAGAGTAGAGAGTCGTGCAAGAGAAGCGCGAGAAGAAAGAGCTAGCGGTGGCCCGTCTAGAGGCTCAATTATCGCAGTAGAAGTTAGAGCTCCTCGAGGTAAAGAAGCGGGAGCGTTCTTTCGCTCGTCGCGATCTCGCGATTCTGGCTGTGCAGGATCGTGCGCAAGAGAAGGCCAAAGGGAGCTCTACCCCTAGTATGGACCTTCCGGCTGTTAAACCGCCGCTGCTCAAACTATCAGCTAATCTAGGCTAGTTATAGGCTAATATCTTTAATCTTTCTTTTAATTACTCTTTATTTTTTATAGATATAATTCTAATTCTTTTAAAAACTTTTAGTAGTACTTCTATATTAGTAACTTATAATTTATTAGATTTCTTTTAAGTTCTTAAGTATTATAACTCTTAAGCTATTCTCTCTACTTTACTAAGTACTTTTACTAACCTCTAAACTTTTATAGATCTTTAATTTCTTTAACTTTATACTTATTATTTTTAAGCTCTATATTTATTATTAGCTTAGTATTTAGAGATACTAGTTCTAGTAGTTTCTTATAGAAGATAGAGTAAATATATATACTTAATAATAACTAGAGTTTATAGTTTACTAAGCTTATTACCTCTAAAACTTTAAAAAGTTCTATTTAGAAGTTATCTAATTTTCTATATAACTTTTTAACTTTTAAATTTTATCTTAATAAGAGAACTTTATTTTCTTTCTTAAAAATTAGTCTCTTAATTCTTTACTTATTTACGCTCTTAGATATTATAAGATTTCTCTAAGCTATATTCTTACTTAGTTCTTTATATAATTCTTATATAAGGTAGGCTTTATTATCTACGCCTATTATAATACTTTCTATTTTCTTTAGATCTTAATAAGTAACTAGCTTATATTTATAGTTTACATAGTGTAGTAAGTACTTTGTAGTCGCTAATTTTGTGCTATTATAGGCTAATTAAGTTATTAGTAAGAGTTTAACTTAGTTATCTTATAGCTTATTAGCGTATATCCTTAGATACTATTCTAGTATTTAGTTTATTTATTCTATTTAGCTATCTATTTTAGAGTAGAAGCTTATTAAAAGCTTTTTCTTAATATCTAATTTTACTAGAAACGTGTCCTAATACTTAGATATAAATAGTTTATTATAATTAGTAATAAACTCTTCTAGTATTCTATACTCTAATACTAGTACTTTAGAGACCTTATACGCGTATTTATCTACTATAATAGTTTCTTTAGTAGGCATAAACTTTACTTCTTTAGTTAATTAATATATAATTATTAAGATAGTGTTATAGAGTCTTTCTAATTCTAATTCTAGTAATTTTAGGAGCTTTATAATAAAGTCTATTATTATACTAGTCTATAGTTATTCTAGTAGCTATAAGGGTTATAGTAGGCTATAGGGCTTATATCTTTTAGGCTTATTCTAGTAATATACTAAATAGTTATCTAGAATATTCTATACCTACGCTTATAAGCGTAGTATAACGAACGCCTTTACTAGTTATCTAACTATTTCCTCTAGTCTTATATATCTATATTTCTAGAACTTATATAGTTCTATAATAAGGTCCTTCCTTATATATAAGAGTATATAGGTTCGTTCTTTTAAAACTATATTTTGGTACTCCTTTTTATCCTATAATAGTTTATTAGAGCCATTTGCTTCGGGCTCGAACTGCTAGTTAGCTGCTTTCTGCTGCCAATGTTGTTGTAGCGTCTCCACTCGCGCGGTTACCTTGGCTGTTCTAGCCAGTTCCGGCTGGTTATACTTTAGGCTGCCGTCGGGCATTTTCTTGAGTAGAGCGTCATGTGGCTCCTAATGGCCTTCTTCTCGTAGATTAGACCTTTAGCTTAGAGCGTCCGCGGCTCTATTAAGTAATCTAGCTTAGTAAGTAATCTTAAAGTTAAACTAAAAGAGTATCTTAGCCTATTAAACTTATCTTCTATTAAGTTTCTTAGTTATTATAAAACTTATTAGATTTTAGTAATTAGAAAATATATTAATTAGGTCTAGAAGTCTTAATAGATATACTTCTTATTATTTAAAGGTATTAACTACTCTAAGTAGTTTCTTATTATAAATATTATAGTTAAGTTCTACTCTAGAGAACTTTCTAGAATAGTAGAATACTAGTCTCTATTTTCTATTATTATATAGCTATAATAGTATAGCGCTAAGTGCGTAATCTAACGCGTTAGTCTTAACTCGCGTCTTATATCTAGAGTTATATATCTTAAGTATAGAGACTTTAAGGAATACTTACTTTAATTAATTAAAAGTCTTTTAGTATTCCTTTTCTTATTTAAATTTTACTTCTTTTTTTATAATCTCTATAAGTAGTATTATAATTTAGAAGTAGTTCTTAATAAACTTTTTATAAAAGTTTATAAATTCTAGAAAAGATTATATATTCTTAACTATTTTAAGAGTTAACTACTTCTATATAGTCTAGATCTTCTTTAAATTTATTTTTATACTTTCTATTAAGATAATAAATTCTAAGAATTCTATTTCTTTTATATAGAATTTATACTTTATAGGTTATAAGTATAGCTTATATTACTTAAGCTTCTATAGTACCTTTTTTATATATTCTATATATTCTTTAAGCGTGCCCTTAGAATATACTAGTATATTATCTAGGTAGGTTACTATAAAGATTCCTAGATACTTATAGAGTGCCTTATTAATAATTACCTAAAAGATTACTAGCGCGTTTATTAATCTAAATAGTATAACTATATACTTATATAGTCTATACTTTATTTTAAAGGCTATCTTCTACTTATATTCTTTAGTAATTTAAATATAGTAAAATCCTTCCTAAATATTAAATTTAGTAAACTACTTTACTCTTTAGAGTTAATCTATAAGCTTTATTATTAGTAGTAGTAAGTATTAATTCTTTATCGTACTACTATTTACCCTTTAGTAGTTAATATATAGTTGCTACTTTCTATTAGCTTTCTTAATAAATAGTATAGGCAAAGCTATTAGGCTATCGCTTTTATAGATAAATTATTTACTTAGGTTCTTTCTAAGGTACTTACGCAGCTCTAGTTTATATTTAGGCGTAATTAGGTATATTAGTCTTAAAATAAGCTTAGCTCCTTCTTAGATATAGATTTTATAATTCTACTTCTAATAATCTACTAACTTAGTTACTTCTATTTCTTTAAATAGTTCTCTAAACTTATTTATATTATATTTCTTTAGAATATCTAGTAATATAGGCCCTTTCTTTATAGTCGTAGCGCGTTTTAACTATATAACTTCTATTTTCTTAGAGTCCTTCTTATAGATCTTTGCAATTTTATAAGGCGAGATCTTACTAATTCTCTTATTATTAGGTAAGCTCTAGACTATTAGGCGTGTCTCTTTCTATACTCTAGTAACCTTGCGCGTAGGTTTTTAGCTAAGTATCGTCTTTTTTAGCTAATTAATAGCTAGGTTATACTTAATTAACTAATTATAGCTAATTAATATGTCTTTTTCTCTAAGATCTATAATATTAATATTTATTTAGTTCTAACTTCTTACTATATTTAGTAATACTAGTTAGATCTCTAGTTTTATTATACTACTCTTATATCTTATAGGGTTATTATTAGCTAATACTACTTATATTAGCTATTTCTTAGCCTAGTAGAGTATATTATATCTTTCTACTACTTATAATAAGATAATTATCTAGATAGTACTACTATTAATAGTTACTATTATTCTATATCTATATACTAAGACTTTTATTCTTAACTAGAGGTTCTATAGACTTATATCTCGTACGTTATAGAGGGTTATTTTAGGACTATCTATACTAGCGTAACTCTATCTCTAGTAGTATTCTAGTTTTTTAGCTACTTATCTTTTCTTTTTCTAGAAAAGTAGCCTACGCTATACTTAGTATTATAGTAGGTTCTATAATTATCTTTATAGTAGAACGTCTAATATAAGAGATTATAGAGAATAGGCCTCTAGCCTATAAGTATATTCTTTATATACTATTTATTCTTAATTAATCTATTCTTATTTATATCCTTTTAGGCTTAGTTCTTTCTATAAGTCTATTAGAGTTCTTTTTTTAATTTAGAGAGTTTCTCGTCTTCTTCTATAATAACTTCTTTAAAGTATAATTATTTATTAAAGGCTTTCTTTATTATTTTCTTAGCTTCTTAGCTAGTAATAGTAATTTATTCTCTCTAACTATATTTATTTACTAAGTACGTATCCTATCTATACTTCTAGTATTATTAGTCTTATAAGCGCTATTATACTATTACTACGTAGACTTTTAAGTTAGTTAGTTAAACTTTATCTTAACTTATTATATTCTTAGCTTTAACTACTTAAAGGAGAAGCTTATATATAGTATTATTTAATAGCTAAGCTTCCTTATATAGTTCTATATTACTAATATTACTATTAGTAGACTATTCTCTAAGATAGGGTGTACTCTATCTAATTATCTTAATCTTAATAGCTCTCTATTATCTTTTATTATTCTCTAGGTAGTCTCTATAGAAGTATTCTTTCTTTCTTTATTAGAGATATACTTTATTATTATAGTATTTCTAATACTCTTTCTTAGAAAGTCTATTATTAAACTTTCTTCTAGGTTTATAATTCTTAGCTTATACTTAATTAGTTATAATAACGTCTCCTTCTTTATTAATCTAAATATTTTAGTAGAGCCTCTTTATATTAGTAGGAATAAAGCTATCTTAAGTCTTCTATTAATAGCGTTCCTATAGCCTATTATTAATATAGGTAGCTAGTTCTACTAGTAAGTGTAGATCTACTAGCTTATTATAATATATTAAGCTATTCTTAATTATTTTCTTTAGACTATTCTTATATATAGTTCTTAGTACTATATTATTCTAGTTAATATATAACTATAGCTACTTAAACTTAGTAATATATAAAGATACTAACTTAGTCTACTTTAGGTAAGTAATTACTTTCTTTATCTAGTTCTAAGTATCTACTTCTTTAAAAATATATTCTATTTCTTCCCTAAAATTAGTCTAGCTTATAAATAGGTATTATATTTCTAATTTAGTGCCTTCTCTAATAGGGTTCTTAAGGTAATCTTTTACGTAGGGCTATATCTAGCTAGCTGCTTTTCCTTTTATATATATACTAGCTATAATAATCTTTCTTTAATTATTAGGTGCGCTATTAAACTCGTAGAATAGTTTAATATTTATAAGAAATAAGTAGAGTTTAGTTTAGCTACTATTATACTTTTCTAGAGCTGCTATCTTAGATAGTAGTTTTAGGTATTTATTAGGCGTAGCTATAACTTAAGCTATAAGCTAGTTTACTAGTTCTATTAAGGTAGTAGTCTATCTTACCTAAGCCCTAAGCTAGCGCTTAAGATCTCTAACTAACTCTATCTAGGTATTATTATTATTCTTAGACTTAGAGTTCTTAAGTATTTTATTATTAGTAGGCGGGTAAGTCTTACTAGGACCTAGCACTATAGCTAGCGTAGCTAGTGCGTGTCTTCTATTAGCTACTATTAATATAATAGTTCTTTTTAATCTTCTTAAAGCGTTCTAGTTAGTAAATACCTTCTATAAAGTTTATAGGTAGTTAAAGTATTATATAGAGTTTAGCGATACTTCTCTAATTCTAGTCTATACTAAGGTAGATAAGGTATTATATAGTAGTAGGCCTATAGAGTTGTCTAGCGACTAAGTAGAATAGTAAGTATTTAGGTAATGATAATTTAATTCTATATAAGTAATAGAATAACTAGTTAGTAATCTAGGTAGAAGATATAACTATAAGAGAGTTATAAATTAAATAAGTTAACTATAATAAGAGAAATAATAAAATCTTTCTATTCTTATATCTTTATTACTAAGTCCTATATTCTTAGGCTAAGTCTCTAGTATTTTAGATATTATTAGTACTTAGAGATATTCTAATATCTAGAGAGAACCTAGTATCTTAAGATATTAGGTCTTAGTAAGATACTAATTACGTAATCTATATACTCTACGCTAATTATTACCTAATAGTTTATATAACTATTAGCTACTAATATCGCATCCTTTGTCTAGAAGAGGCCTTTACTTATTATCTATAACAACGAACCCGTGAGGTACGTTATCGTGCTTAACTTATCTCGTCTATTACGCGCCTAGCTTATTCCCAAGAACTAACCCTAGGACCCTCTAAGGACGGACCTTCATATATGCGTCTCGCCCGCTATAACTACTTAACGTATATTTTCTTCTAGAGTACTTTATATCTACTCCCTCTAACTTAGGCCTCCGCCGCCTCGTCGAATACGATAAGCGCGCTTCTCCTCGATCGTCGCTATCGAACGCGCCTACTATTGGCGATACTGCGTGCGAGGCTCAGCCCAATAAGCCCGTTATAGTACAGGCGGACATACCCGACGACGACGACGACAACTACGTCGGGCTTGATTTTAAGCGCGTGCCGTACCTAGAGCGGCGCTAGGTTAAGCGCTATGGTCGTGGCGGGCCAAAAAGCTGGATCTACCGCCATGGCTAGGGCGTCTGGCACCGCAAGTATAAGAAGAATTACTAGCTTTGCTAGTACTGCTACTAACGACAGTAGTAGAAGGCGTGCTACGAGGCTAATTATACTACGAACGCTAGCTAATACCTCTTAAGTAATAAGTTTAGGCACTTACTTAGATCTAATAGACCTATACTAATTACTAGCTAAGAGGGTAATATTATAGGCGCGCTTATAAAGTTATAAGTATATATTATAAGGTCTAGAGATATAGAGGTCTCCTAATAAATTATAAATAAGATAGTAGTAAGCTTTTTAACCTCTTAGTTCTAGAACGCGCTAAAGGATTAGATAATTACTAATAACTAGAGCTTACGCGTAATAGAGACGCTGTAGTTTTAAAATATAATCGCGGCTATAAGTCCCTTAGTAGAAGCCCTTCTTTAGCGTAGCTACTAGACGCTCCGCGATTATATTATTACTAAGTATAACGCGTATATACTAGCTATTACTATCTACCTTCGCGACGCCTAGTCGCTTATATACGTTTCCTTTAATAACTAGACTTTAATTAGTAGATAGTACGCTTTTACTAGCCTTTACGTATATTACTTTTGTAAAGGGCTACGCCTAAGTACTGCTACCTTCTTACTTTAGGCTAGCGCGGAACGCTAGCGTAGAGGTAGCGCAAAGCATAAGTACCGTACGAAGGAGGACACCTACACTTCTTTTCTCTACCTTTCTTATTCTGTACATAGGAGCAAATGCATACTCGTTAGCAGGCCTCTTTCCGCCCATAACAACTTTAATAATAAGGGTAAGCTAGTTAACTACCTACTTAGGTTGCCTAAGCTCTATCAGGCGTATATTAGTAATAATATTATTTTAATAGTAGCGATAATACTATAGCTTTTTAGTATTAATAATATAAGCGTTAAGTATTTTATACTTAATAATATAAGTAATAATAATACTAACGTAAACCACCACCGAGCTGGTCAACCCACCGAGCTGGTCAAAAATGCTTGGCAGCACTACTCCCACAACAAACGCGACATGAATTAACAACAGAATGTGCAGCCTTCTAATTAAGAGGGTAGAATATTACTTACGCTTTCTGCCTATAACTGCCGCTAATTTAAAAGCCTCCGACTCGCTGCTAGCGCGTTTAGGGTGCCTCCTTTAACGTTAACTAGCTAATATAATAGAATTCTATTTTAACCTAGTACACGACCTAACAGCCATAAGCTCGCTACGACTAAAGAGCAAACAATCGTTTAATATATCCTCAACCTCGATTCGCGAGGATTCGCGCCCTGGCTGTGCAAGGTGGCAGATATAGCCAATAAAATGCTAGCTATACGCGGTGGCGAGCCTGTAGGCAAGAACTAGCCTAATTACTTTATAGCGCGTTCAGCTAAGCTCAAAATAGCCTTTAATTAAGTAAAGGATAGACAGAGGATACTATAGGAAGATCTAGAGATAATTAGCGCGTAATTCATACTAGTAGAGGACACTAAAGCCAAGTACGGCGTCCACGACGACGACGTGTACAACTTTGATAAGACTAGCTTCTAGATGGGCGTTATTGGCTCAATGAAGGTTGTTACAGGCGCAGAGAGACGCGCTCGACCAGAGCTAGTACAGCCCGGCGATCGCGAGTGGGTTACAGTCATCCAGAGCATCTGCGCTGCTGGGTACGCGACCCCGCCCTTTATCATCTTTAAGGGACGCGTCCACATCTCAGCGTGGTACGAGGAGGCACATATACCGCGTAATTAGAAGCTCTCAGTATTAAAGAACGGCTAGACTAATAACGCGCTTAGTCTAGAGTAGTTAAAGCACTTTAACGCGCATACAAAGACGCGCTAGGTAGGGGTGTACTAGCTACTTATTCTAGACGGCTATAAGAGCCACCTTAACTAGGGTTTCAAGGACTACTGCCTTAAACATAAGATTCTAACCCTCTACATGCCACCTTACTTATCGCACATTCTCTAGCCGCTTAACGTGGTCTACTTTTCGCCGCTAAAGCGCATATACTCCTAGCGCGTTAGAGACTTAGCGCGCTAACGCGTCTTCTATATTAATAAGGAAGGCTTCCTCCCCGCCTTTAAGGATGCGTTTTTTAACGTATTTATAGAGAAGAACTACTATAAGGCCTTTAAGGCGTTAGGGATAGTCCCTATTAATACGTAAGTAGTATTAGATCGCCTTAAAGTATAGTTACGTACTCTACTAGAACCCCTCCTCCTAGAAACGCCGTGGCAGTCGAAGACCCTAAGCAATACGCACGAGTTTGGATCTTAGTCAAAGCTCGTACGCGAGTCTTTTACTCGCTCGCCTATTACAGCCCAGGCTGGCTTCTCCCAGCTTATAAAAGGTAGTAAGCTAATGCTACACTAAAACGCGCTTTAAGCTGCTCGGATCCATGAGCTTAAAGAGCAATTAGCAGTAATAACTAAGCGCAAAACGCGTAAGCGCAAGCGGATCCAGCACGGCGGCACTATAGAGTATGGAATTGCAGCAGCGCAGGTAGCCGCTGAGGCGTCCGCAGCGCCTCAGCGATCTAAGAAGGCTCGTAGTAGTAGTGATCAAGAACCAGCCCAACCAGCTCTACGGCGCTGTGGGAACTGCGGCGGGATAGGGCACAATGCGCGAACGTGCAAAAAAGATATAGAGTTATCTTCTAAATTAGATTTAGGTATAACGTACGCAGGCTCTTTATTTAATAGCGATTAAATTAAAGATGCGCAATATAAGTTGGGGCTGCCAAGCATTTTTGACCAGCTCGGTGGGTTGACCAGCTTGGTGGTGGTTTACGTTATAGTTAAGTCTTTAATAGAGGAGTTTAACTTTACTATAAGTAAGTAGTAGCTACGCTACTACTACTATATTCTTAATCTAGGCGCGTAGTTAGTAATTTAGGGTAAAGATCGTAGCGCGTATAAGAATAACGCCGCTCACCTTAACAACGAGGAGAAGTACATAGATAAGTGGCGTAAGTACGGCCCTATTAGCGTTCTTTTTAACGTAATCGCGTCTATCTGCACGCCGCAAACTCGACAGCTATTAGAGCGCCTGCAGCATGACGAGGCATAGGCGATAGGCGTTATAGCTAACATCTAGCAACTTGTTAAGCCTGTTAAGACGCGCTGGAATAGCTATTTCGACACTTTTGTGCGCGCAGCCGAGCTACATGGTCCTATCGACAGCTATATTGAGCTCAAACTCAAGGAGCACAGTGCCGCAACGGCACCATCACGACGCCGGAAGAACCGCGAGCAGCTGCCTGCTGCCCAGCCGCGACTATATGTACGCGAGGGCGGCCTAAGCGGCAAGGATTGGGCGACAATTATGGAGTATATTCAACTCCTCGAGCCATTTGCGGAAGCTACACGGCTGCTTGAAGGCCGCGGCCGACATGGCCGCCACGGCGCTATATAGGAGGTTCTAGTAACGTTTAAATAGCTACTTAACTAGCTTAAGGCTCTTAAGGACTACTTTAAGGATATAAACTATAAAGACCCTAATACGCCTAAAGACTATCTTATTACGCACGTTAACCTTATATATAGTAAGCTTACTAAGTACTATAAAAGATTAAATAACGCGCTTATTTACTATACTACTATAGTCCTCTACCTATACTATAAGAACTATCTCGCGGCGCTCTAGAAGGTGCCAAACACCTATATTACCGCCTATAATAGCGTCTACTATCGCGACGGCTAGCTTAATAATAACTATTAGGCGTTCTTGCGAATATAGCAAGAGCGAAGTAACGCTATAGTCGACGTAGCCGACGTAGTAACGCCGCCGCAAAAGAAGCCCTAGCTAGGGTTGTCAGCGTCGCGATTAGCCTTTCTATAGTCGTCGATTAAGACTAATCTGCGATAGATAGAGGTAAGTCTAAAGAAGGATAAATATAAGATCTAGAAGTAGTAACTAGCGTTAGCTAAGAAGAACTAGCTCTCGCTTAACCCGCTACTCTACTAGGAGTTAGTTGCTAGATAATTTCTAGTACTCTTAAAGTTTGCTATTAATATACTTATAATACTAGTAGCAGTAGTAGACTATAAGTGGATATTTAGTAAGCTTAGTAATATATTAGGTATATAGAGACTCTAAATAAAGCTAAAGCTGTCAGGCGGGCGGATTTGAACGGCCCTCGCTGAGTCAGCAAGGGCTATATAGGCTTACTCTTCGCTATCGTGGCTCGATAGCGAATCGTCTCTAGTCAATGCAGACCATTACAAGCCGTACTATGTGACATTAGGTGTATCTAGTATCGATCTATTTATATTTCTAGTATTTAATTCGCTCTACCCTATAATACTCTCGTATACGCTAATCTATCACGATGAGCTTAAGCGCGGTCCGCACGAGCGCACCTGCGCGCAACACGAGAGCTACTATATCTAGAGGACGCAATATTAACAAAGTCTCTTTAGCCTAGGACCCTTTAAGCTCTTAAGTATAGATACTAGATATTCTAGACTATAATAGCCTAGAATAATCTACTCTAGAGATAATAGACTTAATCTCTTCTTAATTCTACTAACCTAACGACTCTTAACCTATAGTAAAGGGTGATAACCCTCCTCTAGAGGCTATAGCACAAGAGCTAGCGGAACTCTAGGCATAGCGCCTAATAGAAAAAGACCGCCATAAGTTAAGGAAGCTTAGAGAGCTAAAGCGCAAAGTCTAATAGGGCGACCTCTCCACTCTTGATAAGGACCTCGATCGCCTACAACCTCCCCTAAGAGAGTATAGTTACTTAAATATAGGAGCACCTCGCCCAAAGGACCTAGAGGTGTTTAGTAACCGCGATCGCTAGTAGTATAACTACTAGGTACGTAATTGCGAGGGGATCTTTCGCGGAGCACCCCACACCTTTAAAAACCTAGTCTAGAAGGCTAATTTTAGAGCTAGATTTCTAGATAAGACTATAAAGATAATTTAGGAAACTTACTATAGCGACGAGCTTAGAAAGAATCCCTCCCAGAGCCCCAATTAGGACCAGATGAAGGCAGTCATGCTCAATTGCCTCGGTCCTGAAGCAGTACGTCGCCTTTCAGCCCATAACGCCCTAAAACGCATCAAGCAGAGGCAAGACCAGGACCCAAACCAGCTTCTCTCTAAGCTCACCACCCTATGGAGTGAGCTCGGCAGTCAGATCTTAGAGGAACAGCGAAAGATAGACTTTCTAGGAGCCCTCCTTCTAGATATCTAAAAGGAACTGCTGCTAAGAGACCTAGACGACTTTCCCACGGTGTCAACCCTTAATACTCTCGCCCGTTACCTATAGAATAAGAACAGAAAATCTAACACGCACCTAGATTAGCTAGGCGCGAAGATAGAAACAGTACCTAAACTAACAACTAAGAGTTAATAGGGCCCCTCTAGGACCTAGAAGAAGCTAAGGCAGAGCTCTATAGCTCTAGCTAATAGGAAACTACCTAAGATAGACTATACTAGCCTAAAAGAGATTAAAGTAATTTATTAGAGGTATAATTAGCTAAGTTACTATAAGAATAAGTGCCTAAAGTCTAAGAATACCCTAAAGAGTCCTTTTACTTCTAAGCTAAAAAAAGATAATAGATAGAAGAACTAAAGTCTTTCTTATCTACCTATATTACTTATTTAGAGGACGCCTAGGACTTAAGACTCTTTTATAACTTATTATATTCTAAACTAACTAAGCTACTAATAATTAAGGTAGCTATTAGTATAACGACGCAGGCAAGACAAGAGATCCGAACTTAGCGTGGTCTCACTTAGAGGCATATAGGAGTGCGTAGGAGAATTATAACCTAAGATCTATTAATACCTATAGGTCTTATATAAAAGAATTATAGAAAACTACTTTTTTTTTTTTTTTTTTTTTTTTTTTTAAATCATTTACATTGCACTACCTATTGCTAGCATAAATACAATGATGCTCATGCAGCCCGTAGGGCTATGGAGCGCTGCGCATGCTTCGCTAATCCCTCTTTCCTAGGGTCCACGCTTAGTGCTATCAACTGCAGTCTTTCACCTGCGTCGTGCATTGCTGCCTCTCGTTTCTTCCAGTATTTGTTTGTAATTTTGTTGTGGACGTCTTCGGCTCTTAGAGAGCTCCTGCTGCTAGCAGCCAGTTAGCTATAGCAATCTTTGTTTTTTCTAGGAAGGCTACGAGAGCAGCGCTTCCTTTTGCCGTAATAAACAGCAGTTGTAGCGTGAGTATAGGTGTGTTGAGCGCGTCTTTCATCTTCCCTCTCTCCTTCGTGTAGTGCTTACAGTGTAGGAGAAGGTGCTTAGGTGTCTATAGAGAGTTGCAGTTACTAAAGTATTCTCCTTTATCGTCTTTGCCTATAGCCTTAGAGAACTACTTAAAGAAGCCTTTCTCTAGCTTAAGCTAGTAGTATATAGCCTATATTTTCTTTAGCCTAGTAAGTAGCTATAACTTATATAAGACCTTTAGCCTATCCTATATTACTATAGTATAGGCCTTTCTCTTCTCTTCTTATTTAGTATCCTTCTACTCTTACTTCTAGCTAGCTAGAATTTCCTCTTTTACTTTCCTCTTAAGGTAGCTTAGGGAGGTACCTAGGTTTACTACCTTCCTCTTAAGGCTAGCCCTAGCTAGCCTATCCGCGTATTTATTACCTTAGATCTCTCTATATCCTAGAACCTAGAATATATAGATCTTATTATTTTAGAGTAAGAGCGTCTTATAGAGCT
Source organism: Stemphylium vesicarium (assembly GCA_004380135.1). NCBI lineage: Eukaryota > Fungi > Ascomycota > Dothideomycetes > Pleosporales > Pleosporaceae > Stemphylium > Stemphylium vesicarium. Next base: position 6,296 of record QXCR01000143.1, on the reverse strand, counting down.
TAGTAATCTTATAGTAGACTCTCTAGTCTCCTATTAGAGTAATCTTTTAAAGTTATTTTAGGGCAGCTTAGCTATCTACAAAGACGTGTATTTCTTCTCCCCGTACGTCTTAGCTCGCTAGATTCTGCAGGGCTTGGCAGATTACTGCGAGCTCTACGTCCATAATCTCTAGTTTCTTTCCTAGGCTAATATTCTTTACCTGTGTGTATCTACCTTATGCAGAGATCTAATAGTAACCTACGGCTACGTCTTCTTCTATCTTAGAGCTATCTGTGTATAGCAGAATAGGTTCTCTTATTTTGTCTTTTAGGCCCCGAAGCCATTGTGTGTGAAGCTCTGCTGCTTCATCTTTGCTACTACTTGAGATAGTAAGCGTAGCGTAGGCTGAAGCAGGTTTGCTCCACGGCTTAGCGAGCAGAATAGAGATCTCCTCCTAGAAAACTACTTATCTATATCTAGAGAATAGTAGGCTTAAATATATATAGGCTAGAGAGAGCTAAGTTAGAATTAAGTTAGAATTAGGTCTAAAGTAACTTAGAGTTAACTCTAAGTCTAGTCTTAGCTATAGTTATAATAAGAGAGGTAGCCTTATTATATTACCTCTCTCTATAGAAAATAAGTATTCTTATTTATTTAATATTATTTTAGTAGAGGTTATCCTTTAATTATTATATATTAAGTCTATATATAGTTTAATGCCTTAAAGAGCTAGTATTTAGCTAAAATCTAAGTAAAAATAGCGTTAAATATCTAAGTAAAGGTAGCGTTAAATATTAAGGTAAAGGCGGCGTTAAATATTAAGGTAAAGGTAGCGTTAAATATTAATTATCTTACAACTTAGCTACTTCTATATTCTTCTCTCTATTCTTAAGCCCTTCTTTCTTTATTCTTTACGATAATAATATATATACGTTCTTTTACTCTAATAGGTTTTAGTTACTCACTCTATATAGATCTCACACCACCACAACACACACACACACACTATGCCTGTGCGCTGCCCTGTCGGAGCGCTGCCGGCGGCCCATCGGGTCATGTGCCTTCGGGCGGCCAAGGCCATGGCGAGAGGCCATATTGTCGAGTATCGGTTTGCCTCGCGGGGATCTAAGAAGTGCGCATACTACACTAAGTAGAAGAGTTTATATAACTTAGTAAGTATCTAGTACTAATTTATAGTACTTTAACTTACTTACTCTAGATTTCTATTTATATTAGTAAGAAGTTTATAGCTCTATTTTAAAAACTAGAGGCGTATTAAGAACTTTCTAATAATAATAATAAGTAGATAATAGGTTTAGTAGAAGTTTTAGAGATAGCTAAGTTACTAAGTCTATATATCTAAGTAACTTAGACTTAAAAAAAAGACTTAGATACTTTAGAATTATTAACTACTAGTTATTATCTTCTAGAATAGATTCTTAAGTAGGTCTTTATTCTAAATAGCTAAGTCACCTTCTTAGAGACGCGAGTAAAGCGCAAAGGTAGAAGCTATAGTAGAAGCTAGAAGAAGAAAGAGAGAAAGGAAATAGTAGTAGGTGTAGAGTTAGAGAGTAACCTCTCTAATTTAAGCGCGGAGATAGTCTAGAGTAAGGGTAGTAACTAAGGCGTTTAAGAAGTAAGGGTAGATAATTAGATATAAATAGCTAGAGAGAATTCTTTTTATAGTATACTATATAGTAACCTCCTCTTATACTACTAATTAACTTAATTATTCTCTAAGTAATTTATATTCTCTATACCTTTCTTCTAAGCTTTAATTTACTTATTAAGCGCTTATAGGGGGCCTAGCTAGTCTAGATACTTTTTATAAAATTCTTATAACTTATAGGGGGATTCTATAAAGTTAGAGGCCTTATACTAGATAGGATCTAGATTATATCTAATCTACTTAACGCGATACTTAAGAGTAGATTAATATAGTTTACTAGTTAAAATCTCTTCTACTTCCTATTCTTCTACGCTATTTATTAGAGTTCTAAGTAGTTTTAGAGGCTCCTATCTTAGTAAAGGGTCTTAAGGGTCTTTATATAGTAGATTAGATGCGAAGACATTATAAATTTAAGAGCTAAATAGTAGTTCTAATTAATAAGAGTTTCTAATCTATTTAATAACTTTAAATAGGCCTATCTACTTATTAGATAGTTTTTAACTTAGATAAGAGAATAATAAGTTTTAAGTATTAAGAAAGACTATATCTTCTATACTCTAGTCTATAGGGCGTTAGTACTAATTAATAGTAAATCTTATCTAGTCTTACACTTTCTCTATATTAGTTTTAGCAATCTTCTAGGCATTATATATTCTAGTAGTAAGGGCTAGAGCGTTCTTATAGTTTACTTTATTAGTAATTATTTAATACTTAGAAGTAGTAGGCTAATTCTAACTTTACTATAGCTTACTTCTATATAGTATCTAGTATAGAGATATACTAATAGTAGAGTATAATAAAGATATCTAAGCTCTATTAATTAAGAGTAGGAGCGTACTCTAATTATTTTAATAGAAGAATATAAAGGGTTGTAGCCTCTAATTAATATACTTATTTATAATCTTAGTTTATCTATTAGTTTCCTTATAGTAGGCGGTTAATAGCTTAACTTTTACGCCTAGGATCTAATAGAACTTAGACTAGAAACTAGACACGAACTAAGGACCTCTATTTAAGATAATAGTTTTAGGCGTATAGCTAAATTAGTATACCTATTAAATAAATAAGTTAGCTATACCTCTAGCGTTAATAGTCTTATAGTAAGGTATATGTGAAGGTCCGTCCTTAGAGGGTCCTAGGGTTGGTTCTCGGGAATGAGCTAGGCGCGTGATAGACGAGATAAGTTAAGTATAATATAAAGATTAATAAATAACTTAAAGATTTAAGAATTAAGTACTAATTCTTAAATTTTAAAGTTAAATATAGCGACTATAAAGGTGCGCTATCTAGTAGCTATATACTTATATAATAGTTATATTAACTTCTAATAATAGTAGGGCATAACTTCTAGCGATAGTTATAATAGTCGTAATCACTCCTAGCAATAGTTGCGGTAGTCGTAATCGCTCCTAGCAATAGTCCTTAGCGCAGTGATCGGTCACGTGACTACTAACAGTCAGCGTTTTGCAGGATCGCTATCCTAGTCTTGCTCGTGCGGCGCGGTTGCGGCGTGGTTGCGGCGTAGTTGTGGCGTGGTCGTAAGCGTTTTAACTTTAGGTCGTAATACTATCTTCCCCTTCTAAGAATTTATTCTTAAATTATCTAACTTTAGTAGTTACTTAGCTTATAAGTAGAGTTACTTTATATATTATTATAAACTCTAGGGTTTACTATATTATCTAATTTCTATAAATATTAAATTTACTTAGCTTAGAAAATTCTTAATACTAATTTTATTTCTAATATTACTTATAATAAGTATTTTCTTAATAATTACTCTTATTATATTATACTAAATTCGCCTCTTAAATATGCGGAGTATACGCGTCTTAGCTAGTTATATATAAATATGTTATAGGCCTCTTTAAATAAAACTCACAAAGAGTATTAAGCGAAAGTAGATACGGATAAAAAGTTATTATCTAAAGTAATTGCGCGGTTATTGCGCAATAAGAAGATTCTAGCGCAGGCTAATAAGCGCGCGCAAAGGAAAGCGCTCTGCCTTGCGTCGGAACTAGAAGCGGAGGGTGAGGATGTTAATGCGCAGTCCTTAGATTGTCCAGCGGCGTCTATCGGTATCGCATATTCGCTAATAATGTGGTCTACCTTAGGTGGTATAGACAACGTAGTTACGACCCTTAGTATTACTAGTCCTAGCGGCGCTAGTAGTGCTAGTAGTAATAATATAGAAGCTATTAGTAGTTTATAAGATTTATATCTAGCTCCTAAGTATTATTACTCTTAAGGTAGCCTAACTATTTAACTAGGTATTCTTTACTATTACTCTATATTTAGTATATAAGAATTCTCTTAACTTTAAATTTATTATCTTTTTTTATTTTATAGTAGAAGGTTTTCTAGAGTAGTATTTTAAGGTCTACTAATTCTAATATATTAATATAGAATCTTAGATATATTTTTATATTAGATAGAAGATTAAGTATATAAGTAACTAGTCCCTTTTAATTAAGAATTAAAAATAGTCTAATTTTAATATTATCTAGTCTCTTACTAAGTTATATAGTGCGAAAGTTCTTTATAAGTAGAAAAACTTTATCCCCTCTCTTTAACTAAGGTACTATTTTTTATTTCTTATTAATATATAAGATACTCTAGTATTATACCTTTTTAAGTTCGCGTTATAGTAACTCGTATACTAACTTTAGCTTATTAGCTATAGCGATAGCTACTTCTATTTTTAGGCTTAGTAATATACGTATAAAGAGATTTAGGTGTCTCCTATAGTTTGCGTAGAATAGAGTCTATCCTATAGACTCTAAAAGCTTATTAATATAGGCTATCTATACTATAGGTAGTAGTAAAACCTAGTTATTTTACTAGTAGTTAATATAGATTTATAGGTAAGCTTTTATTATGTAATTTATTCGCTCTATTTATCTATCTATTTGTGGATAATAAGCTATTAATAGCTTCTTTTTAATACTAATTATAGTAAGTAATACTATCTAAAAGTTTAAAGTAAAGAGCTTATCTCTATTATTAATAATTAACTTTAGTATACTATAATACCTTATAATACGATTATTAATAACGTACGTAAGTTATACTACCGTGAAATCTTTATAAAAGGCAATATACTTAGTTTACTTCGTAAAATAATTAACTACTATAAGAATTATATTATATAATACTTTAGTAATAGGGTCTCTTAAGACTAGTAGGCCTATAATAAAGTTTATAGAGATGTCTAACTATAGTATATTAGATAGCTCTATTACTTATATTTCTCTATAGGGTGTGTAGGTACTATATTTATTCTTCTAATAGTCTACGTATTTAGTAATAAAAGACGTAATCTTATTCTTTATATATAGAAACTTATAGTTTTGCTTAATAAGTTCTATTATTTAAGTAATACTAGGGTAATTATATATAGAGTTATTATAGTATTACTTAATAATTACTTCTTATAACTCTTCTAGTACCTTATTAGTAATTTATATAACTAGGTTTAGTATTTTTACTAGTTCTAATAATTTATTATTATTAATTTTAAGTATTATAGAGTCTATAATTTTCTTTATTCCTATAATATTATATTTATAGCTAAGAGCGTTAGCCCTACTATTATCTTTTCTTAGTATAAATATAATCTTAAACTTATACTATCTTAATTCTTATAACTATTACACTTATTATTTACTAAGTACTTTAGTAGTTATAAACGTAACTAAACTTTTATAATCTAAGAATATTATAAGTTCTAAGTAACTCTTAGTATATACTCTCTAATATTTTAGGTAAGTAATAATAGCTAGTAGCTTATTATTATAAATATTATAGTTTTCTTTTAGTCTTAAAAGCTTATATAAATAATAGGCTATAGAATACTATTAGCCTTTATATAATTAGCTAGTATATTCTCTTAGTATAAGATCTAATAAGTTAGTTTTAAAGCGTAGAGGTTACTCTAATTAGAATATATAGAAGTATAGTAGTATTATACTTATAGTTTTAAGTATCTAGAAGGCGTCTTCTACTTCTTTACTCTATATAAATAGTATATCTTTTCTTATAAGTTTTATTAATAGAATAGCGATTTTTAAGTAATTCTTAATAAACTATTAATCAAAATTTAAAAATTCTAAGAAGAATTATATTTCCTTAACTATCTTTAATAGTAGCTATTTCTTAACTACTTTAATCTTTTCTTTACTTATACGTACTCTATTAGCTTCTATAATATATTTTAAGAAAGCGATCTTTTTCTTATAGAATTTATATTTCTCTAGCTTAAGTTATAAGTTAAACTAGTCTAGGTATCTTAGTACTATATAGATATATTTAATATATTCTTCTTTATTCTTAAAGTAGATAAGAATATTATCTAAGTGTTACAGATAACAAGCAAAGGCCTCTCCCGAACGAAGGATGCGATGTTGGCAGCCAACAGTCGCACGAAACGAAGGATAATGATCAGCGCGGGGCGCGCAGGTCACGTGATTGACATCACGCCAAGACCAACCATCAGGCGCTAGTATGTGATGGCAGCATCCAAGTGATGGCAGCCATCAGAGACATCAGGCAGGACAAGGATAATGTTGTGATGGCAGTGATGGCAATAGACTCAGCGATGAGGATATAAGGATGGAAAGGTTTCATTGTTTCTCTCGTTGTGGTCAACTCT
>QXCR01000142.1:0-74176 GCA_004380135.1 Stemphylium vesicarium | reverse complement strand
TATCTGACACAAACCAAAACTTCGTCTCCGGGTATACGTGTGCTTTATTGTTGTTGGACTTACGAAGATACCCGGAGACGAAGTTTTGGTTTGTGTCAGATAGCCGTTTACAAACAAGTTACGCAATTGAGATTCACAACGATTCAAAATTCCGATCTTCGACTCGTTGCTATCTTTGTTGAGTTCATCTGACAAGTCCACTTCGTTACAAGACTTCAGGTCAACCACCTCGCTACTGTGGCCATTCCTACTATCCTCCCAACTTTCACACCTCCTTCCAAAGGCCATAACACCCACCCCTTATCTCTCACACAAATCCACCTTCAAAAGTCATCTAACTCGCATCCGCCAACCTCCAACAGACGTTCACCAACGCGGCCGTAGCACTAAGATGCGCTGCACTCCTCGGCACGGCCACATTACCCAGGTAAGCAGGATAATGCACCATCAGCTTAGCAATGACGTGGAAGCCAAGTAGATTCACAATTTGAGCATCATTGGGAGCGAGGACCTGAGATAATGCGGCTGCGAGTGCGAATGCTGGAGCGTGTTAGTCACCTGATCTTCACCAGAACTGCACGTAGGGAGGCGATGTTGCAAGGGAAAAAACATACCAGGAAAGTTCTCCATAAGCGCATAATGCGCGCTACGCAACCGAAGTGGTAAACCATCCAAATCATGGACGTGCTTGCGCGGATGATCGTTATCCAGCCCTTCTGAGCGGCCCATGGCTTGGCCTGCGGCGGAGAGGGCGCCCGAGGCACCGAAGGTCCAGAAGAGGTACAGGGCGCTGAGAGCGGGGATGGCGCGGCCGGATGTTATTGACGCTGCCTGGGGCATTGATAAGTAAGGGGGGGGGGGACGGGGGAGGGGAACGTACGGTTACGCCTGGGAGGAGCTTGATAAGGGCATGGACGAGGGATTGGCAGACGCTGTCTGGTTTTGTTAAGTATGTGCTTTTTTGGCTGTTAGACTGTTTTCTTTACTGGTTTCGCGGTAGCGTATGGTTGCGGGTTTAGAGCTTGATAAGGTGTGATATCGAAAAGAGAGAGCGGATGGTACGTACGTGACCGGTACGAGGGCAAGGTACATGGGCGCAGCGCCCATCAGCATTGCGCCAGACGGGTTGATACTATCGAACACAGTCAGTACATTCTCTCTTCCATGCGACTCTCATCCCTATCATTAAAAGATGAGCATAGCCTCGAGGGAAACAACCTACATCCCATTCTCATCAGCCTTACGCTTCGCCTGTTCTTTCTTATCCTCAGCCATATCTGTTCTCGTAACGATATCAATCAATTGAGCAACTTCAAGCTCCCAGTCTAGACGCTAAATAAGATGTGCAGCAGTCAAGTCTACAGTATATATACGAACAAGCCAAGATCTTCGTTTGCACACTTGACACGCGCCTATCGATGACGTTGCGTTTTTCACCCGGCCGACTGACGCCCTGCTCCACCCCACCCACACACACGCCCGTATGCAGGGCGAACGGGTGGTGATGTGAATGCGTTCAAGTGCGCAGCGGAACCATGTCCCCGTTGAGCTCATTGGTCCGATGCGGCGCCGAGTTAGATGAAGAGCGTAGGCCGGGCCGGACCTGGTATCTGCGGGGTTTGGCGCATGGACTGCTGTAGGCGCGGGCGCGGTATTTGGAAGCAAAGGAGACGATCTTCGGGCTGTTGTAGTTATACGTGTGGCTTCTTGGGTAAGTAGACCTTGCTAGTCCGGGTATGAGCTGTGCGCCTGTCCTGCTTTGTAACACCCCTTGCGTAAAGAGGTGGCGTTAGCCGCAGCCCTACGACGGCGCTTGTAACCATGGAGCATCGACTTCAACTTGGCAGTTTTGTGATGCGACAGACGCGCGCACTGATTTTTTTCTTGCAATGTATGTTGCTCGTCAGTTTCGCCTGGATTCAAAGACTGGATATGGACTCGTGATATGAAAGTAGTGCAGATTGCTGCCTAGAGAGATGCTCTTGAACAATTCTCCATAGCTTGTATCCATGTCAACCTCTATTCTAAAATTTAAGATGCTGGAAACATTCTCCTGACTGTCTAATGAATTCAACGCCGTTCATCCTGTTTGCTCGTCTGGATTAAGAGCTCTTGTAGCGTCATTTGTATCTGTGGCACGAAGACGATTTGCATTGCAAACACTAGATCGCGGCTGACATCTCTTGAAAACGTTCACAACGAGCTTTGCAGTCGCTGTGGTTGGTCCGCCGTCTCTGAGCTGTTCGTTCGGTGTCTTCTCATCTACCGGGTATATTGATTTACCCAAAAAGAGAAGAAGCTACTGCTCTTCCCAGGTGAGATTGAATCGTCCAGGCGCGTTCTCATACTCCTTCAAGCATGTGACCACCTCTTCGGCATTCAGAGCCTCGGACAGAATTCCGGCATTGGTGGGTGCGATGAAGCCGCTGCTGACAGCATTCTTGACCCATTCAATCAGACCAGACCAGTATCCATCTACGTTATAGACGATAACCGGCATACTGTGGATGCCCAACTGGTTCCATGTTGTGACCTCCATTAGCTCCTCGAATGTTCCGTAGCCGCCAGACAAGGCAACAAAGCCGCCACCAGGACCACCCTTGATGACTTCCTGTGCCATCATCTGTTTCCGTGTGTGCATGTCTTTGACGACAGTTGTGCGGCCGTATATCGTTTCATCGATAGAGTGCCCGGTGGGATCGGAGGGGTCGTGGTTCTGCTCTAAGCGGGTGAGGGCGGCGGGGATGATCCCGTGCACGCTATCGGGGCCGGAGAGCGATACGAGCGTGCGCGCCACCTCTCCCATGAGACCGACAGTGCCGCCACCGTAGACGAGCTTCGTGTTGGCCTTGTGTAGGGCGTGTGCGAGTGAGCGAGCTGCCTCCATGTGCACGGGCGATGTGCCGTTGGATGCGCCACAGCTTCGAGAGTCAGTATAAGATGGAGACGGAGTGTACTACAAGCCGATACATACAATACACAGACTACGGGCTGCTTGGTGGTACCATTGCTGGCAGTTGTATCGTTGTTTGCCATCTTGTCTAAATGCTGTTGGTGTTCGGAATGAGAAGGCTAGGATCGGAACGAAAGTTGTCAAAAGCGTCGGACTTGATAAGAGGGGCAGCAACACACGACTAATACAGATAATCCAAGGCAGTGAAGGAGAAATCTCTTCCTATATATCGTCAGGGTGAAGTCAGCAAGAAACGCACATCATGGCCCACGTTTTCGCCGACTCGACTTAAAGTTGCATAGCCCTTGCGGCAAGACAGAACGGGCATGCAGTTCGGTAAGCCGCATGGCGTCACTCGGTGTACCGGGATATCGCTCGCCCATGTGGCTAGACCCTGAAGCTAGCTGCGGGCGGGCCTTGGCGAACCCCAATTCCTCCAGAAGCCGCTCCAGGCCATGTGTTCAGACCTCATCGCGACTTCATCTCTCGTAGAGACATAGTAAGCTGCTCAAGACGGAACTCGGATTCCGCAAGTCGCCATTATGTCTGAGGCACAAGCAGCCGCACCGCCGGCCGAGCAGGGCAAGAGTGTAAGTTGCCGAGGCGCCCCTCTGCTTTGCGATAGATAGACTGACATGAACTACAGGTGATGAAATCCATCGCCCAGAGCGTTGGTATCTTCATGCTCGTCCAGGGTGGCATGAAGTATTTCATGCCTTCAACCCCAAAGACCACGCCCTCCGTCGCCAATCCCTCGCAGCTAGGAGCCGTCGCTGGTGCCGCGAAACCATCGGGCAATGTCGTGATACCTGCCTGGGAGCAGCGCCCGCAATCCCTCGAGCCGGGTGTCCAGTGGAGTCCAGTTCCATATGCCGTTGCGCCCATGTGGCCTATTGGCACCGAAATGGACATTGCCATGTACATCTCGACCTCCGTCGCTATGCCTCCGCTCACATCGGTGCCGAAAGAATCAATGTTGATTGAAGAGAAGAATTTCAAGTACGGAGACTATAAGGAGAACAGGGAGATTCATACCGAGTTCAAGATTCCGAGGGAGGTGCAACAAAATGCGACTCTGCTAGCCCACTTCTACGTAGCCCAGAGCGGCAGCGTGCTTGATCCCACCCAACCAGGCTACGACACCAGCAAGGCCTACCACTTCATCCGCCCATTGTCGCAATACCAGCCCAAGAAGAAGATCGCCAAGACAAGGAACTTGCTTAGCGACATGCCTGAGAGAGACGAGGTAGAGACGGAAGAAGAGAAGAACGCGCCCAAGATTGTGGCTTCGTACTACCACCCCAACTTTACCGTCTCCTTGATCCCCGATGCAGGCACCATGCAATACTCCAACATGCACCCCGGCCCTCGAAGGTACATCACACTCGACGCCAGTGGCGCGCGAGATGCGACAGGTCAGCATGGCTGGTACTATCCCATCGTCTTCACCAACACCTTCTGGCAGCTCAAGAAACAGATGATTGAGCTGAATGAGACCGTCACCACCCTCCCGCTCAATGTCAAGCTCAACAACCTCGCTCACTGGAAGTATAACATCTTCGCCGCAGTAGACGAGAACTTGAACGCAAACGCCCGAGCCGCAGCTGCAGGTCAATCCACCCCTGGAGGTGGTGACGGCTCCGAGATGGAAATGTTCAAGGAGATTCTCATCGACAGTAACTCCTACCTCCTTGCCATCACTGCCGTTGTCTCTGTCTTCCATATGATCTTCGAGATGCTCGCATTCAAGAACGACGTCCAACATTGGCGTACCAAGAAGGACAACGTTGGTACCTCTGTCCGCACCATCCTCGCAAATGTCTTCATGCAAGCCGTCATTTTCCTCTACCTCATCGACAACAACGAAAACACATCGTACATGATCCTCTTCGGCCAAGGCATGGGCATGGCCATCGAAGCCTGGAAGATCACCAAATCCGTCAACGTGCGCGTGCGCCAAACAGCACCAGGCTCCATCCTCCCCTACACCATTGTCTTTGAAGACAAGCACGTCCTCTCCGACACGGAAAAGAAGACAGAAGAGTACGATGCCATCGCCTTCAAATACCTCTACATGGTCGCCGTGCCCCTCCTCATCGCCTACGCCATCTACTCGCTCATGTACGAAACCCACAAGTCATGGTACTCCTTCATCATCACCACGCTCGTCGGCTCCGTCTACGCCTACGGCTTCCTCATGATGGTGCCCGCCCTCTACATCAACTACCGCCTCCAATCCGTCGCACATATGCCCGGCCGCGCAATGACGTACAAGTTCCTCAACACCTTCATCGACGACCTGTTCGCTTTCACCATCAAGATGCCTACCCTGCATCGCTTGGCTACCCTCCGTGACGACGTTATTTTCTTCGTCTACCTGTTTCAGACGTGGAAGTACAAGGTTGATTATAACCGTGTTAATGAATTTGGGCAGGGCGGCGATGATGAGGAGGTCGAGGAGAAGGATGCTAATCAGCCGCTTAAGGCGCATCCTGACGGTGATAAAAGCCTCAAGGTTCCCGATCAAGAGAAGCTGGAGAAGGTGCAGAAGGAGAAGGCCGAAGGGGTTGCTACGGGTAGTCAGAAGAAAAGCGGTGCGACGAAGAGGAAGTAGAAGATACTTTGATTTTACAGGGTGTGGACTTGGTAATAGGAAAGGGGGGTTGTATCGTCCTGTAGAAGTGTATCGCAATTGAATTATGGAGAAATGATTGCACCAACATAAGACAACAGAGGTGCATTTGTGAAGCCTTGCCATTCATTCTCGGAACGTATTACCAGCCCCGCTACTAAGCAATATATATATAACCATCGAAGCCTAAAATCAATGACAATCATTACACCGAAAAAAAGGCTAGTCTAAAGTAAAGCCCTTGACGAAGCAGTGGTGTTTCGCCAGTCGCATGCAGTATACTTGAGATAGTCGCTACCACAACGCCTTGCAATGCTTTTTCGAGAGACATTTGATGCAAATTCCTTCGCTGGAAACGTATGTTAGGGTATGTCGTAATATGGGGAACGCACAGAAACGTATATGTATGTGTGAATGTAGTGCATGTCGGAGAAATCCGCATGGGAGACCTACTTTCCGTCATTTACCAGCAGTGAGCTATGTGGTCACTCAAGCTCTGATGCTGGGACCGAAATGCGGTACTGGGAATTGTTCATGGCAGTGGGAGTCATGAGAACCCTGGGAGCTGAAAGCCGAAGCCAGGTACCGCAGGTGGCACTGCAACGCCCTGGTCAGGTCGTGGCGAGACGTGACGAGGGTCATTAGCAGCGCGCTGCTCGTGCTTGCGGAACTTGTGCTGGCCAGCATTTTCAAACCCGCCGCGCCCGCCGCCAAAGTTGTTGACGTTGTTGTTGTTGTTATTGTTGGCTCCGAAGTCTGGGCGCTCGTTGAAGTTTTCACGACCGCCAAAGTTACCACGTCCAGCATGATCGCCACGGTTGTTGAAATCTCCACGTCCACCAAAGTTGCCGCGCCCGCCGCGAGGGGCATCAGTCGGTACACGTCGGCTGATAGCTGTGACTTGTTAGTGCTGTCTCAAGTAGGGCGGCATTGCGCTTACCTTTGGAAGAGACACCAGCACCGATTTCGATATCCGGCTCCTCGATTACCATTCCTCCCTCAAGAGCGCGGCCACCAGTACCACCATGTTCGGCGGTTAATGCCCATTTACGATCAGCATCAGTAAGCCGAGAAATTGGTACTACGCTAATACCCGACTGGTAATCACTGCAATCACGAGGGCCAAAGCCGACACCCCATCTCGTCTACTGTTGTCAGTCGTTTGCGGCGCTAGAGGAATCGAGTTCTTACCTGACGCGCTTTTGACTGTGCAGCAGGATCATTCAGGTTGTCCATACCCTGTTTAGCCGCGACAGCATCAGGGCGTGTCAACATCTTGACGAAAGCGTGGCGCTTATCTTGGTTGACGATGCACGTTTGCACTCTACCGAAACGAGAAAAGATGCTCCGAATCTCACCTTCTGTTCCGCCAGCACCGCCTACGAATAATGTACGACTGAGAACTCTGATGTGGTCGCGCGGGAGTGTCTCATCCCATTCAATATACTTGGACTGACCATAAGCTGCCCTAGGTGGACTTGGCTGTCGTCGCGGTGGCGAGCGTTGCCGATACTCATTACGATCATTACGACCTCCCCTTTGCTTACCACGGCCGCGACCGCGCTCACCTCGCTCAAAGCGTTGTGCATTGCCTTCTGGGCCGGCATTTGGGTCGTAAACACCATACGTTGGGCTTTCCCGACGGTTTGGGTTGGGCGGAGACCTAGGTGCAGGCGATCGACGTTGAAATTCAGGCGATCGGCTACGGTCTCGCATTCTACTGTCGATTGGGTCATACCGGCCGGGCTGGCCACCGGTGTTTACAGCAAGTGGAGCCTGCGGCGGCGTCTGCGAAGCAACTGGAGGCTGTAGAGGCGGCATGGGCATTCCGCCATTTTGAGCTGTGGCTAATGCATTTAGTACCTGTATGGCTTGGTTGGGCTGAATCGAGCCAGCGCTCATAGCTTGCAGAATCTGGCCTGCAAGTTCATTCATTCCAGCGGGCGCCACAGGTAATCCAGGCTGTCCCGTTGCTCCGGCAGGTGGTGGTGGCACAAACCCGGGAGGGGGAGGAGGTACCATATTTTGTTGAAAAGGAAACGTAGGGTGTGCTGCGGGTGGAGCATTAGACGGAGCATTCTGCTGGCCCATGCCAGCGAGGGCGGCAAAGAGAGCATTAGGATCCTGTGATGTTTGTGCCTGAGCTGTCGGAGCGGGCGGCTGAGAGTTAGTGTGGCCATTGAAAGCGGGGGCTGAGCCATTGCTCTTGGGTGGTTCTAAAGGTGCTTGCGCGCCTGGATTGACCATTAGCTGCGCGGAAGGCGAATAGTGAGCCTTTGACCTACTGTTCTGGCCGCTATTCAGCTGCTGTTTGAAGCTTGCGAGCATGTCGAGCGGGAAAGTCTGGCCACGCTCCCAGATGTCTAAAAGTTTTGAAATCTTTTCCTTTTGGGTACCTGGTGCTGACTGGATGAGGTTGATCATCATGGCCGGTAGCACATCTCGCATCATCTGCACACCCGAAGCATATGTTCCTGGCGTAGCGCTCTTGGACACGGTCTGGCCGGCCTGCTTAGCCTTCTCAACCCACTGACGGGCGACTGCATCTACGACGTATAGCACTCCTAGCTTATGTGTGGCGACGCTGCTTTGAAGCTGCTGGGCGATCTTCTGGACGATAACGGAATGGGACTACAAGTGAGTTGAGATCCTTAGTACGATGTCCAATGCACGCGGAGAGAGTATTGAAGACGTCCTGGCGACTGGGCATACCTGAATGTTGTCGACGCACAGCTGCGTTATGGCTTTGATCTTGGTGGGCGTGACTCCTGGGGGCTTGAGCGCCTGGAGTGACTGCAATTGTGTGCCTAATTCGTCCATGGCTGCCATGACTATGTCTACTGTGCCTGATGAGACTTGATGCGAAAGGAAAACAGGTCCTCGGCAGTGCGCTATGACAGTCAAGTGTGTGGTGAGAGAACCGAGACGGCAAACACGCGACAGACTTTACTCGAACCAGCACGACGACAGCCGAAGCGAAGAGATCTAGGTAGTGCGAAGACTGTAAGAGAAAGGTGCAGATGCGCGAGTTGAGAGCGGGCTGCAATGCTCAGTGGGGCGATTGCGCTGAGTTGTTTTGAGGGTAAGGAAGCGAGCTGTTGTTGCGCACGTCAACCTGAGATGCGAGCGCGCGGTGAGAAGGGAATGCGCCAGCGATTTCACCACAGAGAGCGAGAGTCGCAGCGAGCCTGAGAGTCAAGAGAGCAGTGAAATAGGTCGCGAAGAGGGCGGGAGTAGTCTACGTCAGGGGCGCAGTTGCAGGTGAGTAAAACCTGTGACGATGCCAGAGGGATGGTTGGGTGCTTCCTTCCGTGCCGAATTTGATAGGGCGGCACTAGTGGGGCACGTGACGATGCGAAGGAACTGCCCAGGTGGTTGATTGCTTCAGCTTCCAAGCTTTCATGTCTAGGTACCGCACGCACGCCCGATCTGTTCACCTCGGGGCCAACACGTGCACGCATCGACGAGCCCTGCATGTAGGGGTGCACCGTCGTCTCGCACCCTATAGACTTCGTACGAGTAGCTTCTTGGGTGGCTGTTGATCCACAGTGGAGCAGCATACGTGCAGAAGCTGTGCCTTGCAGAGTATTCTTCAGCTCCGGCCATTCCCAGTCGTCAACTATGGGGCTCCAGCCCGGCCCCAACCTTGAAAGGCTCTGCCGAGGCGATTGCATGTCCCACGCCTAGTACTCCATGATATCACTCGTCTGTTACAGAGATACAGGGCGCGCGGCAGTAGCGGCAATGCTACAGTCTGCACAGAGAGCAAGCACAATTGATAGTTCTGAGACTTGTCTCACCGCTTGCACATTTCCGAAAATGCACATGTACATTTTGACGCGCTAATGTACATGTTCCTGAGACTTGGTACTTGTTGAACATCGGAAAAGAGGGACCTCCGAATGTTGCCCGCGCGGGTAGTATTCCTTTCGCTGCATGGTTGCGCGGGCATGACGACCGTGCTGAGCTCCACCGATATTTTCTCGCATCGTTCCGACGCAACCTTTTAACCTCTTCCCACCCATCCGACCTCTTATCATTCCTCACACATCATCACAATGGCATCTGCTCTACGATTGTCGGGCGCCCTCCGCGCCGCCACTCCCCTGCGGACCACAGCCTTCAATGGCCTCCGCTGCTACTCCAGCAAGACCACTGTAGGTGCACTAGCCGTGCTGAAACCAATGCAAACGCTAATGAAATCAATTGCAGTCGCTGAAGGAGACCTTCGCCCAGAAGTTGCCCGGCGAGATCGAGAAGATCAAGACCCTCCGCAAGTACGTGTTACCAATGCCGTGCCCGCTGCAAAAACACTCGACTGACATCATACCCCAGGGAGCACGGTAACAAGGTCATTGGTGAGGTCACTCTCGACCAGGTCTACGGTGGTGCCCGTGGCATCAAGTCCCTCGTCTGGGAAGGTTCCGTCCTCGACTCTGAGGAGGGTATCCGTTTCCGTGGCAAGACCGTATGTGCTGGCAATTTTGACAATACCCACAAACTTAGCATTAACACACGATAGATCCCCGAATGCCAGGAACTCCTCCCCAAGGCCCCCGGTGGCCAGGAGCCTCTCCCAGAAGGTCTCTTCTGGCTCCTCCTTACTGGCGAGGTCCCCTCCGAGCAGCAAGTCCGCGACCTCTCCGCCGAGTGGGCTGCCCGCTCCGACGTGCCTAAGTTCGTCGAGGAGCTTATCGACCGCTGCCCTAGCGACCTCCACCCCATGGCCCAGTTCTCCCTCGCCGTCACTGCTCTCGAGCACGAGTCCAACTTCGCCAAGGCCTACGCAAAGGGTATGCCCAAGTCCCAGTACTGGGAGCACACCTTTGAGGATGCTATGGACCTCATTGCCAAGCTCCCCACCCTCGCCGCAAAGATCTACCGCAACATCTACAAGGACGGCAAGGTCGCTCCCATCCAGAAGGACAAGGACTACTCGTTCAACTTGGCCAACCAGCTCGGTTTCTCCGAGAACAAGGACTTCGTTGAGCTGATGCGCCTGTACCTCACCATCCACACCGACCACGAGGGTGGCAACGTTAGCGCCCACACCACCCACTTGGTTGGATCCGCTCTTAGCTCCCCCTACCTCTCCCTGGCTGCTGGTCTGAACGGTCTTGCTGGTCCTCTCCACGGACTTGCTAACCAGGAGGTCCTCGTCTGGCTCCAGAAGATGAAGAAGGCTATTGGCAACGACCTCAGCGACCAGGCCATCAAGGACTACCTCTGGTCTACCCTCAAGGGTGGCCAGGTCGTTCCCGGATACGGCCACGCCGTCCTCCGCAAGACCGACCCCCGCTACGTCTCCCAGCGCGAGTTCGCCCAGAAGCACCTGCCCGACGACCCCATGTTCAAGCTCGTCAGCCAGGTCTACAAGATCGCCCCCGGCGTCCTCACCGAGCACGGCAAGACCAAGAACCCCTACCCCAACGTCGACGCCCACTCCGGTGTCCTCCTCCAGTACTACGGCCTCACCGAGCAGAACTACTACACTGTCCTCTTCGGTGTATCCCGCGCTCTCGGTGTGCTTCCCCAGCTCATCATCGACCGCGCCGTCGGTGCCCCCATTGAGAGGCCCAAGTCTTTCAGCACCGAGGCCTATGCCAAGCTTGTTGGCGCTAAGTTGTAAACACGTTACTGCTACGTGTTGCACTTTGATGAGAATGTGGAGGAGTTTACTTGAGATTCAAAGATACCTAGTCCCTTGTAGATTTTGAAATGTAAAGATAGGGATGGAAGCGTTACGGCGCTATAAGACTACATTTTAGTGAACGACTTGCTGTAATTCTACGTATTCATGAAGACATCTTCTCTCCGTTCAGCCTTGTTTTCTACGAGCATTTGCAGAGTGACGGTGAGCAGGCCGCGGAGCTAGTAAAATGCGCAGGGTCTGTCCAATCGAAGGGGCATAAAAAGCAACCTAAGAAGAAAAGTAACCGGGACGTCGGGGTTTGACCGCGGGCGTTCGTTGAGCGTTGGGGAACCGATACGGAGCGTTGAGCTGTGCGATGCGCGCACGGAATTCCGAGACCCGACAACAACGACTTGTCCTACGCAGAGATGCAATGTATCATTATCTCAGAGTGCATCTATACGAGAAACAACACTGGGGGAATACAGCGTGCTTCGGTAGATTTCGTGGTAGAGGCGTAAAAGCAATACTAGTTTCGCCGGCACCGCAGTCGCGGAAAGGGCCAGTTGCCGGAAGCTCATGCGCCAAGGGTAGAGCCCGATAGCCTCAGGGACGACCCCAATTATAGCGCCGGTCGGCGGTCAACCAGCAACACAGACCACCTTGCAAGTCCATACCATCTTTTCATGCATCCCTTTCCTCTCTTTTCATACACACTTGATACCACTCACACTTGCGACGGAGCACCCTTTTGCCTTGGTCAGGCCCCGTATCTTCGACAAGAGATCCCCAGAGAATGAGTTCCACACCTGTTACCGGCGTGCCTGGCATGGGCGACGCTGCGCCGAAGCTCGAGAAGAAGCCGGTCAAGTTTAGCAATTTGTTGCGTGAGTCTTCAGAACTGCAACAATGATTTGTACACTTGCTGATTTCGCTGTACAGTTGGTGCTGGTCTCAACATGTTCGAGTAAGTGCACAGCCCACCTTGACACGAAGCCCCACGGAATCGATGCTAACTGAGGGAACAGAGTGACAACTCTGGGACAGGTATGCCAATCTCGGCGCACTTCCACATGAGATTCAACTGACACCGTGGATAGCCGTTGGAGGTCACCAAGACTACCATGGCTGCCAACAGGTCTGAAGGCTTCGGTGGTGCCATTGGCCGTATCTGGGCGCGTGGTGGTGTGCTTGGATGTTAGTATCCACAACTCCAATTCCAAGTCCCCCATCTGACGAGAATGATGTACAGTCTACCAGGGCCTCATTCCATGGGCCTGGATCGAAGCCTCCACCAAAGGAGCCGTCCTCCTCTTCGTCGCTTCGGAAGCCGAATACTACGCCAAATCGTTCGGCGCACCCGACTTTCTTGCCGGTATCTCTGGTGGAATGACAGGTGGTCTTGCGCAGGCCTATGCCACCATGGGATTTTGCACTTGCATGAAGACTGTCGAGATCACAAAGCACAAGGTTGCAGCTACTGGTGCGAAGCCACCAGGCACGCTTGAGACCTTCATGGGTATCTGGCGCGCCGAGGGTCTCCGCGGTATCAACCGTGGTGTCAACGCCGTCGCGGTTCGCCAGGTTACCAACTGGGGTTCCCGCTTTGGTCTGTCCCGTGTCGCGGAGACTGGTATTCGCAAAGTCACGAAGAAGGAGCACGGCGAGAAGCTCAGTGTGATTGAGAAGATCACCGCTTCCGCCCTTGGTGGTGGTTTGAGCGCATGGAACCAGCCCATTGAGGTTATCCGTGTGGAGCTTCAGTCCAAGACTGTTGATCCCAACCGCCCCAAGAACCTGAACGTGGCCTCTGCGTTCAAGTACATCTACTCCAACAACGGTATCAAGGGCCTCTACCGTGGTGTTACTCCTCGAATCGGTCTTGGCGTTTGGCAGACGGTCTGCATGGTAGCATTGGGTGATGTGTATGTTCTGCCCTCTCATTGGCAGTTTGGATATTCACTGACAACTTTCTAGTGCCAAGGAAGCTGTCGAGAAGCTCACTGGCGACAAGGTTACTGCGAAGCATTAGACGGCGTTCGGATGAATGATCTAGCAGGCTATATGCCCAGCCTACCATATATGTGAATGTTACAACCATGACATGACGCATTTTGACATTCAACATTACGGAGGAGAGCATTATTAGGGCTTTCCCATACTATGAAGCCGTTAGCGCAATAAAATTATAATGCCTTGTATGGCCGAAATTCACATCGCTAAAACAATCCCTTTTTGACTGTCCCGAATTCGAACGTGGTGTAATCTGGTCGTGGGATTCGTCATTGACGTTTCTTTCCAGCATCACAGCAGGGAGCTTGTTACCCAGCCCAATCAGGAAGTGGCGCTCGGCGCTAGCTCACGTCACACACGCGGACCATTGACCTTCTGCAACTCTAGTCTTGCGACACACATTTCGCGTTGGACTTTCCAGCTCAGATAAACATGCTGTATACATCATGGAGAAACACGTCGCCTGTATTGCCACGGGCGAGCATCGTGGAAAGAGTCGGGTAAGTCTGACAGCTTCTTGCCATCTTGCCGTAGCTGTCCGTTGCGAAAGGATGCGCCGGCAGTCCACCAGGTCAGCAAAACATGGCATGCCACAGACGCAAGTTTTGAGCTACCCTCAAACAAGTCCATGGCCACTTGAGCACCCTCCTGCGAAGACGTTAGATCACGTGCTGACCTCACTCAGTTTCCCACTCGTCACCCATCCACAAATTTGAAGGCATGGCGTTGCGACTTGACCGCATTGTCGCATCGGCATAATCTTTACTTTCTTGCATCCAACACATCTCTTCATATCTATCAGCCAGGTTTTCCTGATCAGAGTCTTGCTTCAGAGCCTGACCTCATCCTCCATCCGCCTATAACCGGCCATGGTGGCCCGGGTATCGATGGGCGGGACCCTCACTCTATCAACCGGGTCCTGGTCGACTACCTAGGTCATGAGGAAATCGTTATTGTGGCTTGCGACGACGGTGACGTGATGGGTTATCGCACCGTAATGATTCACCGAGCTTTAGAACGACAAAGTCGCCGACTTGAGCCTGCCAGTGAGGACGATGTTCCCGTTTTTCTCCGCTGTAATGTCGGTGCAAGCGCATGGGGCCTGGCTATACATCGAGAGGCTCGTATCATTGCCATTAGCGCAAACACGCATCAGATTACCATTATCGCATATGCGCTCTCAGATGACGATGAGGAACTGGATATCGAGCATCACAATCGCGAAAGACCCAGACTAAGCACGCAATTTCCCTTCTTGAGACAAGAGGAAACCGTGTTCACTCTCTCCGCGGTGAACAACCTACCTGCATTGTCTTTTTACGGTAAATCGGGCCGTTGGCTTCTGAGCAGCTGCGTCGATGGCAAGACCGTGCTGTGGGATCTTCATACGAGACAAAAAGCAGCCACGTATCAACTAGGATGGTGTAAGAATGCGAAATACCTTTCGAAAGCGCCTCCATACAACAGCTTAGGATGGGGATTTACATGTAGTTGCCCTGCTGCTTCGAGCGTTCTCCACGGAGCCTGGGGCACCCTGGCGCTGGATACACGATCAGCGTACCATTTACCATTGGCAGAAGAGCAGAAGCTGGGGCCCGAAGAAGTTGCTAACAGATTTTGGGATGTCACGGCACAGAAGAAGCGGTTTACTGTTGAGAAGCGTAGCTCACCGATACCGTATGTAGAGTCGATTGAGAGCGAAGACGAATTCAGTGACGGAGAAGACGATAACGAAGATGAAGATGCCACACATGATCAACCACAACAGCTCGATTATTTTCAAGTAGATGAATTCGCTCAACTGGTAGGTGATATCTCCAAGTCCCCCCAAAGCGAGTGGCAGGATGACTGGACGACGAGTCTCCACATTGGCTTCCTTCTTTCTCCTGTGGAAACTGTCAAAGCTAACGACAAGGATAATCACAGGAAATACTTCAAGGCATACTACAGGGGCATCAGAATCTCCCAGATATACCAGGCCTGATAGCGAGCATAGCGCCTCAAGCCAGTGCACGGCTCCCTCCAATCTCAGCACCATTACCTTATTGCGCAATCAGCAAACACCAACAACCCACTAGTGAAAATATCTACGTACGACGCGCTCTCAATTCCAATGATCCCTCTCAAGCTAACCTGCTACAGGCCGAGGACAATGTTCAAGACCCCTTCATAATCCTCACAAAAGAAGACGTCTTCCTAGTCCAGCGCCCCTTCACAGCAGACAACATACAAGACCGAAGCGACTACATCGTCTCAATGCGACGACCGCTTCATCCAGGTGATCTGACAGCGCCTCTCTCATCGCCAGATCGGCACTGTTTCTTCGCCCAGATACCCGAGCTGGGGGTCTTCGTCGTCGGATCGCCCATCGGTCGCGCGGGCGTGTTTTCACTCTACTGGACCCTGGACGAGGACAGTCCGCGCCGGCGGTATGGCTTTAAGTTGGAGTATTTGTTGCCTTTTAGGCAGGATGATGAGAATGAAGTTGCGGGAGTGCCGCAGGCGAGGAGTGAGGGGCTGATGGTTGGTGTTGCGGTAGCGCCGGTTCAAGGTATGTGATGTTTATGTGGTGTTCGTTAGCGTTCTCTACACTCTTGATTGAGCAATGTTTCGACTGCGTAGGTGGTCGCTAACAGTTAGACTAGGTATGCTCGATGGGTCATGCGATCGCGGGCAGGATATGCAACAGCCGAGGAGGTGGCGGGTTTTGATGTATTATATGGATCACACTGTGCTGAGCTTTGAGCTGTCGAAGCCGAGGGTGGGCGTATTGCCCGTTTTGAGCGAGTTGGTTGTGTAAAGTTTCCTGGGATCGGAATATTTGTCCATAAGCCATTCATTTACAAGGGCTCTGTAGGCCGTACTAGTTTACAGCAGGAAGAAGTACATCTTGCATCGAATGCTGTTGTCGCATCCAATGTCCCCGTAACACTAATACTTCAAAACGAAAAAGAACCAAGAACTCCCTTCAGCCATCTAAACTCTCATGCCCAGGCACATGCAAACCTTAACAAACCTACCTTCAAGCCCCCAATCTCAGCTCAACCTCCACAATCCTCCTCCTAGCCCTAAAAGCCATCCTCTCCCTCCCCTCATCCTCTCCCTCCCCCTCATCATCCGTCTCCTCATCCTCCGTCTCCCTCACAATGCCCTCCACCATCTGCGCCATCGCCCCCACACCCGAACTCCCCGCCTTCAACGTCTTCTTCACCCCCTTCCTCAACTTCGCATCATTCATGCCCAAATAAAGCGTCTCAAGGCCTACATACGGCCTCAGCACAGTACCCATGCGCACGTAATCGTCGCGGGCACTGTAGGACACAACGACGCGCCGGATGCGTTTTAGGTGGTGGGCGGGAAGGATGTCAGTAAGGGTGGATAGACGGGTTGTTTCTGTTGTTGTGCAGCAGGCTGTGAAGCGGAGGGGGAGGAGGAGGATGTCCCGGGAAAAATTTAGGTAGAAACCTAGCTCTCTCCCAGCCTCCTCCTCTCCTCCTCCCGCACTTCCATCTCCCCCAGCATCGATCTTCCGCCCATAAAACGAGAACACAGTACCTGTCACATCCCGCGTGAAACTCACTACTTCACCACCCTCATATCCGACGCTCAAAGCGCGCGAGGCCCGGCAGACGGAGAATAAAGGCGGCAGAGGGGGGATGTAGCGCAGGCAAGGGATGTAGTCTATGCTGTTGTAGGTGTGGAGTTCCAGGAAGCGGGTTCGTGGGGTAGGTGCGGCGAGGGTATAGATTTTGTTTTGTAGGTGGAGGGAGAGACGGAGGAAAGGGTGGAATGTTTGGGGCTCCGGTGCTGTGGAAGGCGGCGTTTGTGTGGTGGGCTGGAGACTGGTAGCGGTTGATGATGGCGATGAGGCGAGATGCAAGTTATCGGTTTGGTTGATTAGATGCAGAGCCGACGGCGACGACGATGCGGGTGGGGTATTGAGGTCGACGGCACTACCTTCCGAGTCCGAGTCGCAGCCTGAGTCCTTGTCCTCGATGTCCATGGCGCCGGAGCCGGTACTGACGAAGCTTTGGGTGGGCGAGTCGAGTGTCATTGCGGTCTCTCTAAATAGTTTTTTAACTTCCATCATTGTGTCGAAGGATCTCTTCAAGATCATGAGATACAGTCGTGAGTTGTGTTACTCGCCTTGGAGCGCGGGGTTGTAGTGTTGGAGTAGTGCACAATGTCAGAAGTTGCAATCGAGGTCGAGGTACGGTTGGGTTGCGCGACGTATGGGCGTTGCTTCGTGTGATGAGTGAGTGGCCCGAGGCAGCAGGTCGCTGCTAAAGGCTGCAATGGCGGCGGTGGCTCGTGAATTGGGCTCTCAGGTGGTGTTCACCCTCACCAATTGTGCTAATAACACTACGAAAGTTAGCCCAAACCGACCCGAACCCTTCATGTTGGAATTCACATACTCGAGAACTAAAATCATATCACTGTAAAAACTTCAAGCGTCCATGAGCAGGGCCTTCGGTCACCCTTCGATCCTCGGTCCTACAGCCACATCTTTCACTATGACTCGAAGGGTCTTGCCTTCCAGCTCAAGTCCATCAACCCCGCTGATAAACTGATCAAGCTGATCTTTGCTCCGAAAGGATACTCACCAGTATCTGACGCTGTTTTCTTTTCCCTTCTTCGATTGTGCGTTGCGCGCGACGCCCTTAAGTCCTTTGTGTTTCGCGAAGAGTTTGTGTACTCCGTCTGGTGTCCGAGGAGGAAGCCAAGTACCATCACCAGTCGTAATCCGAGCCGTAAAGCGATGAAACTCCTGGTTGATTATCGTTTGATAGTTTCAGGGTAGATATAGGAAGACTTGGACTGAGTTCGGGCCGCGGCATTTGTCGGAGTCAGAAGCAATACCGTGAAAGAGACCGGAGAGTACCGTCAGAGACTTGACACAATCATTGGCTGCGATATGATTCGCATAAGGTGAACAGTCATGAATTCCCATGGATCTGGCGGTGCGTATGAGAGCGGGTTGTAAAACCTCTTCGCCGTGTCCTTGGCATATGCTTTTCTGAAGCTGCATTACCAAGTCTTGAACATCGCACCATTCCGTGAATAAATTTGAGAGTTCGGGATATGCGGATGCAATCCATTGGAATTCGTGTCTCAGATCCCAACCCAAGAGAATGCGTGGGCTTTTAATGTGATTTAGGGCGTTGTAAAGCGCAGAGCCTGCTTTCTCTGGTCTGACGGATTTCAACGTTCCCACAGCAGGGACGCCGTTGCGCGGTGATAACCGTAAGGTGAAAGCCTCTATGTTGTTTTGCTTGTAGAAGTCGAGACAACTTGTCGCAAAATGGGGAATTCTCTCATTAGGTCGCAAAATTGCCACACCAAGTTCACTGGCGTCTTCGCCATGTGGAGTCAGTTCATTTAACCCTCGCCCAACCCCTTCAGTGTCAAATGCAACGAAGGTGCAGTCTTGGAGGCGTTTCTGAAGATCATTGATGTCGCCGATTTTCTTTTCCAGCAAGCACCGTACATTTGGGTTCTCGGTGAGTTTGCGCATGGTAGGTGTGCTCTTCATCGTGGTGAAAGATGATAATTGTGAAATTGGAATGTATGTAGTTCTTCTGGACAAGGGGCGCGAATTTCTTGTAAAGATAGAGGTAGGAGAACGAGATACATATCGAAGAACATGACTGCAGAAGGCGCTGGGCGAAAACATGGCTTCCCAATACGCTTCGATACCTCTACCATGGTTGCGCTCCCCTCAAGGTATCATAGTTTTTAAATGCCTTCGTTTGTTTCAACAAACATCTCGCATGTCTTATTCTTTATTCTTCAACGTCTTGCGATTTTCAAAACATCCAAGCAATCACGGTCAAGGGTTTGAGTCCTGTGGCGGTCCACAAACAGCCTGCAAGACCGACATTGCTATGCGCAAACAGCCCGCTAATGATACTTTCCAAGGCCGCCACTATCAACGTACATCTTGCGTCTGAGGTAGTCGCCACGGATGTGAGCCCGCTGCCACATAGAAGATGGTGCAGAAAATGGTAAGACATGTCGTTGAAGAAGATGTGGCTGGTGTGAAGACGTGGGTCTGATTTCGTGGAGCAAGCGACGCATCATCAGTCCTCCAAAACCGCGGGTTTCCAGAACACCCAAGCAATAACAGCCAGCAGCTTCAATCCCGCAGCGGTCCACAAAGAGCCTGCAAGACCGACATCGCTGTGCGCAAACAGCCCGCCGATGCAGGCTCCCACGATGAGCGCCAACGGCGCACCAAGCCTCCTGTTCCGTTCAACATTCGAGAGCTTGAACAGCTCCGGGTCAGAGAACAAGTCGCAGTAGTTGCTGGTAAGCACCACACTAGTCAGCCCATTGTACTTCAACGCACGCGACGTAACCGCCTGGCCGCTGGACTGGAAAGCAACAGAAGCAAGCGGGACAATCATTTGCCAATGCAGTCCTTCCTTTGTATCCTTGCCGACCGTCGCGATCAAAGCCGCTACAGCGATAAGCAGCGTTTGAAAAGAGTATGACGCAATCAGCACCCATCGCTTGGCAGGCGAGAAGTAGCGGTGGAAGCGCGCAAAGCAGAAAGACCCAATGCAGAAAGCAGCAATAGATACGGCAGCCTTGATCCAGCGGATGCCCTCAGAAGGCGCGACGATGCCCAGACCGAGGTAGACGGTGTTTCCTATCGTCATGTAAGCTGCTAGTTCAGGTAACATGCTGCGACTTGCTCACCCGTCTGCATGCTCACGAAGGAACCCCATATGAAAACCGCGGAGCTATCCAGCAAGCCCGTAATCATGTAACACAGGATCAAGACGATGTCAGCCCAGTTCCTGTTGACATCGCTCTGCAAGTGGCGCTTCATTCGCTGGACGGTTCCCAGTTCCGATTTTCCGCCGGCGGCGCCATTTCGGCCGAGAAGTGGCGTTTCCTCGTCTGCGCCGCTGCGTGTGGCGCCTCCTCTGTGTGTTACGCTGGCCATGGTGTGCGCGTGGGGAGAGGGGTGTGGATCAAATCCTTGAAAGTGCGCGAAGGGAACCGGTAGATATGTTCGATTGGAGCGGGGTGCAGGTTTTGACGTCAGCAAGCAAGCCGGGAAGACGCGCTGGCAGCGCTGCAGATCGTCAGGAACCTCGACTCAAGCTTCAGTCAAGCTTTCGACCTGTTGAGAGCGGCAATTGCAGGATAGCGCAGGAGCAGCGTTGTGGCTGACGTTGAGACCTTCCTGATGGGAGCTAATGACCGCTGTTCGATGTGTTTCGCATGTACAAGCAATGCGTTTGAGGTGCGGGGAAAGGCTTGATTGCGTGGGTATGAATCGTGAAAAAATGGCGGATTGGCAGATTGGCGTGCGGAGGTGCGGGATGCTTGCTGAGTGATGTTTAGAGGCCTGCAAGTATCAATAGCAAAAATTGTCTGCATCGCGTCATCGGAACGCGGCATTGGTGACGCGCAATGCGCTCGGGCAGGTCAAAAGCGCGGGCTTGCCGGCTGCACAGAGTTTGCACTCTGCGATCCTCTTCACTTTGGCGATTAGCTCTTTCGTTGAAGCCATCATGCATCTTCCGTCATTGCTTGTGGCGCTGACTATCTGTGGCGGTGCTGTTGCTGCCCCCTTTGAACAACAAGAACCGCTGGTGGGTAATGCGGGGCACCATGCCGGCCCGCACAAGGTCGACAACCCGTATAAGCCGGGCGCGAACGACCCCTACGACAGAAAGATTGACTCTCAAGGCGACAAGCTTCAGCCTCTGCCATACGTGAGTATTCACTCTCCGCGGAGCATCCAAGATGCAGTCATAGACACGGCTAACAGCATCGCAGCGAAATGGCGATGGCGCCAGTGTCCTAGGGCCTCGCAACCGCGCCCGCGAACGTCAAAACCCAGATCTCGTCCGCCCACCCAGCACCGACCATGGCGCGATTCCCAACATGCGCTGGTCCTTTGCGGACTCTCACATCCGCATCGAAGAGGGCGGATGGACGCGCGAGACGACTGTCCGTGAGCTAGGTACCAGCAAGGAGCTAGCCGGCGTCAACATGCGTCTCGAAGAAGGCGTGATCCGCGAACTTCACTGGCACAAGGAAGCCGAATGGGCCTACGTGCTCGAAGGCAAAGTGCGCATCACAGCGCTCGACACCGAAGGCGGCAGCTTCGTCGACGACCTCGAAAAGGGCGATCTATGGTACTTTCCCTCTGGCCACCCGCACTCGCTCCAGGGCCTGAGTCCTAATGGCACCGAGTTCCTGCTCGTCTTTGACGACGGCAACTTTTCTGAAGATTCCACCTTTTTGCTCACCGACTGGATGAGACTGACGCCCAAGTCCGTCCTTGGCGAGAACTTCCGCGTATCCCCTGAAGTCTTCAAGGCTATCCCTGACAAGGAAAAGTACATCTTCAAAGGCTCGGAGCCGGACTCCATCGACAAGGAGGTACCGAGCGATAGCAAGGGGTACAAGAAGTCGAAGCTGCAATTCACCCACAAGATGCTCGCTCAAGAGCCAGTTAACACAACAGGTGGCCAGGTCCGCATCACCGACTCGACAAACTTTCCCATCTCCAAGACGGTGGCTGCTGCGCATCTGAGTATTCAACCTGGCGCGATTCGCGAGATGCACTGGCATCGTAAGTTCACTCACCCAAGCCATATTCACGACTTACCGCATACTAACACCTCCTTCCAGCCAATGCAGATGAGTGGTCCTTCTTCATCGCTGGGCGCGCCCGCGTCACCATCTTCGCCGCCAAAGGCACAGCCCGCACCTTTGACTTCCAAGCTGGCGACGTAGGCGTCATCCCCCGCAACATGGGCCACTTCATTGAGAATCTGTCTGACGACGAGGACGTCGAGGTTCTGGAAATCTTCCGCACGGATAAGTACCAGGACTTCAGCTTGTTCCAGTGGCTGGGCGAGACGCCGAGGAGACTCGTCAAGGAGCACTTGTTTGAGAGCAGTCCCAAGGAGGCTGAGGAGTTTGAAAGGGCGATTCGCGATGCTGAGAGGGATCCGATCAAGGATGTTGATGTTGATGAGGAGGACAAGGAGGAGTTGTGAGGGTAGAGACGGGAGAAGATGATGGAGATGAGGTCGGAGAGAGTTCGGTGGTTGAAGAAATGGAAGGAGCGTCGTGATGGCGAAGGATGATAAGATTCATTTGCGCACCCTGTATATTCTACCTGTCAATCTGCTTGCTTGCGCTTGATACCAGACGTCGTGTTCACGTTCCTCTACAAACAAATCCGGCGTCGCAATCAAGATGAACAATTTCCGTCAGTTCATGGTCGGATGAACTCATAGTCCCAATTACCCCACCTCTAGTCCATGGTCGGCTCACCTTATAAGCCATGGTCAGCCGAGCTCGTCCAAGCCATGGTCGGGTGAGCTTTTAGTCGCAATTAGTTTACCCGTTTTAGGCTGACTATTCTTACAACTGCCCATGACCTTGGCTTGGGGTTCGGTCGGCGCTACTGCTTGGCGGATGGTAGGGTCAGCCCTGGTCATGGTCGCGTCACCTGTAGCCCATGGTCGGGTGAGCTATGTCATGGTCGGGCCAACGGTTGCTATTGTCGGGTTACCCTAGGTGCCTACGCGCTTACATTGTTGGGCGCGTTCGTTGATGTAGTAAGCGGCTTTGGGTTTATACGTCTGTATCATGTCTCTTAATAGATCTTATCCCGCAGACATCCATACGCGTATTTCAATTACGCCCGTAGCTTACGAGCGGGTGTGCGGAAACCGATCGGGCTTACAGCTTCGTGGTCGGACAGATAGCCTTCCGATTGCCCTAGCGGTTTACTGCTGGTATAGAGTTCACGGTTTGTAATAGTCACAGCGACATCACATCGATGACTTTTACACTCAGAGCCGCTCGTTTCCGGAGCATGGTATCCCAAAGAACGACAATAGAAGCTTAAATGACCTCTAGGAGGTGATACTGCAGGTCGCAGCACCTTGCAGCTGGCATATCCCTGCGTGAGGCGTCAACGACAGAACTTTGTTCCGCGATCCACTCCAACAGCATCCGTTGAGCACTCAGATGAACGCCTCTTCTCCAGGCTCATTGCGCCTCTACTAATCGCTAAAGTATGTTTCCGTCATCCGGTTTCGTTGTACGAGGAGTCGGTCAATTTGGGGTTTTGCTTCGTCCCGTCATGTTAGCCTTGACTGCCGGGTCGTTCCGTTGGAGTACGAGAGGCGCAGGTAGGTGTATCGAGGGCGTCTCTAGGGGGAAATTAGCTGCCGGGCTGTCGGTCTTCAAGTCGAGAGCGTATTCAAACGCGCTCGCCGTGCGCAATCGTCATAGCAGGTGGGCTCGAGCTGATTATGTACGCTTGGAATGCCGGCCAGCCGGAAAAACACGCTTCTCCGCGCACACGCCCCAGCCTCTGCTTGTACACGTCGTGTCTGTACACAACACGCAAGCGCCTCATACGCAATATGCTTCTCAAATCTCGCAGATTCGCAGATCCAAAATTGGGCCGCTTCAGGGTCTTCGTCTCGAAGGATGATTACGCCCGCGATGAGGCCGTGTCATATTTTGCGAACGATTTTCTGCCGACGTGCCGCCTTCAGCTGGCCCCTGATTATCTATCGATAACGGGTGTTGATAGACGAAGCTGACGAAGCTAATTCTCGACACGGGACGACCTCGGGGAGGAAATTGACAAGGTGTTTGATCTACAGATACAGGAGTGGCGGACCCGCTGTTGGAAAAGCATGAGGTACCAATGTGGGATGATTTGGTTGAGAGCACGTTTGATGTGCGGCTGCTAGACATGTCGGAGGAGATTGTTGCGAGTACGCGCGGCGTTAGGCTTGTGGAACGTCTGAATATAGCGCATGGGGATCGATACGCGATACGAACTAGGCTGGCTACTGAAACTCCTTTTACGAGTACGCTTGTGATGAGCCAGATAAGCGGCGGGGTAGGGTGGGCTAGCGCTGCATGAGGTGGCGATACCACGGAATTGTCACAGGCTGTAGCCCTCGGCAGGTCGCGCAGTCACCGTCTCACATGTGCGACCCGACGGCAGCAATGGGTCGTGGAACGGGTTGTGGTTCGAGGGTGGTGTGTGTGTGTGTGTGTGTGTGTGTGTGGAGAGCAGCGAGCAGCGATGCCAACGGCAGCGTGGGCTCGGAATTATTGGTGGACGCGATCCAGACCCCAAAGCTCCAACCACAGCAGTTCCTTCTTGCGGGGCGACAGTCCCGTCTCAGGGTCCAAAGGGTCCATGGAGCTGGGATGCTGGCAGCCGCCAGGCCGCATCTCGCTCGTCCGGGCTTGGCAGTGAATACATCTAGGCCGGCGGGTATTCGTTTGGCTGGCATCCCAAGCACTTGGCGTACAGTGTGCGGATTGTGCTGCCTTTGCACCTGCCTATCGCGGGCCCGTTCGTCGCTGGAAGAGCGTAGCAGGCGTGCACCCTCCTATTTTCTCGTTTAGTCGTCAGGGAGCGCGGCACTCTATACGTTGCGCCGCGAGATTGATCACCGCCTCCGCAGGGTCTCGCAGGTCCTTGCAGGCCCAAGTGCTACCAGTGAACCGTCCTAGTCTCGGCACGCGCGCAATAGCGGGCCCATCGTAAGCCTACAGGGCCTTGGTCCGGTCCATGGGACGGCACGTTGAGTGTCTCCTTTGTTGGCCTCCCAGTCGTTGGCTCTTCGGCATCTCGCGTGCGTATGCGTGCCACCAAACTGACGTACCGAGACTGCGCCCCCTTTGCGACCAAACGCTCCAGAAGCTGGCAGGGCTGCGATCCGTGCGCACGGCGTAGGCGGCTTCTGTCCCCAAAAAAGTACTCACGTTCGCCTTGGTCGCCAGAGGGTAATCAGTCTGCCGCTCCCGTATATATCCTGCTGTCCCGCTGATTAGCACACCCGTCAACTCCTACCGTTCTCAACCAGCGCCATCAAGAAAAATGTCGCGACACAGAATCATCGCCCCCGCCGAAATCAAGCGCCAGATTGCGCAAGGCGAGCCAGTCGTGATTCACGAGGGTTATGCCCTGCATCTCGGAGAATGGATCAATAGGCATCCGGGTGGTCGTCTTGCCATCCTGCACATGGTTGGCAGAGATGCAACCGACGAAATCAACATGTAGGTAATGCGAATGCGGGACTCGTCTATATAGCACTCATGGACATGCCGGCTAGCCCAAAGCCCGAGTGTCCGGCCACACCATATCGCCGGAAGGCTGCGGAAACGGTTGTGTGTCAGCACCTAAGATTGACCTCAGGCTGACCTCACGCCAGCTATCACTCCAATAAGGCCCTGCTCATGATGACAAAGCATCGCATCGGTCGCGTGCAGCTACCCTGGGCCAACCTCGAGCCTCCAATCCGCTCGCCCGACTACTACAAGAACCTCGAGGAGAAGAAGCGATTGGGTGCGGCGACAGAGTCCGAGAAGCAACGACGCGGCAGAAGCGTTGATCTAGGATCCGTGGGTCTACCCCACGCACCATCACCTTACCCTGATCTTCGGTGCATGCAGCCCTACCTGACCTTGCTGACATATACCCCAGGCCGCTGCCATAATCAGCAAGAAGCTCATCGGAAAATCTGACACTTGCGTCTACAGGTCAAGCAGCCGACCCGCAAGCGACCCCGAAAAGCTTCCTCTGATCCAGGATGATGTCGAGGGCCCGACCATCACCCCCGCAGAGCAGAAGAACAGGCACCGCGAGCAATATGCCATCGAGCAAGAAGAGAGGGAAATTGAAGAGGGCATTCGCGACAATCCTTCGCTTGACGTCGAGACGCAAAAGGCCATCATCGACAACTACCGTTTGCTGCACCAGCAGATCAAGGACGAGGGCCTCTACCAATGCCGCTACTCCGAATACGCCAAAGAGTCTATCCGATATGGCTTCCTCTTCGCTGCTTTCCTTGGCTTCCTATACATCAAGTGGTGGATGACATCCGCAGTCTTCTTGGGACTATTCTGGGTATGGCTCGTTCCTCTGCTTGACTCAAGCAAAAAGCTAACCGCGCCGCAGCAACAAATCATGTTCACAGCACACGACGCTGGTCACCGCGGCATCACAGGAAACTTCGTTACCGACACACTCATCGGCGCCTTCATCGCAGACTTCTGCTGCGGTCTCAGCATCGGCTGGTGGAAGTCTAGTCACAACGTGCACCATCTCGTCACCAACATGCCCGAGCACGACCCGGACATCCAGAACATCCCCTTATTCTCAACATCTCCCACCTACATCAAGTCCATCCTTTCTTCCTTCTACAACTTCCGGTTCGTATGGGATGCCGCATGCGACGTCATGGTCCCTTACCAAAAGTACCTCTACTACCCCATCATGGCATTCGCAAGGTTCAACTTGTACTTCTTGGGCTGGTTGCACCTGGTCTCGCCCCGCGCGGCTCAACTAGGTGCTGCCTGGTGGACACGCCACGTTGAGATTGTCTTCATGTGCTGCTACTGGTACCTTTTCGGCTACCTTCTCGTCTGGGTAACACTGCCCACTTGGCCCATCCGCGTCGGCTTCGTCATCATGTCGCATCTCGTCACAATGGTCCTTCACGTACAAATCACCCTTTCTCACTGGGGCATGCCTACCTCTGACCTTGGACCAACCGAATCTTTCCCGCAACGCCAAATGCGCACCACCATGGATGTCGAATGCCCACCCTGGCTAGACTGGTTCCACGGCGGTCTGCAATTCCAAGCCGTGCACCACCTCTTCCCCCGCGTCCCGCGCCACAACCTCCGCCGAGGCCAAGAGCTCGTCCGCGAGTTCTCTGAAAAGACGGGCGTCAAGTACAACTGCTATGGCTTTGTGGAGGGCAACAAAGTGGTCATTAGCCGCCTTGAGCAAATCTCGCAAATGGTCAAGGTCATGGTCGAGTGCCAGAACCACATGGCTGAGACTGGCGAGAGCGGACTGCATTAGTACGCGCGGGCGCGGAAGTAGTCGTCTTTTTCGTCTTTCCTTTTTATTTGGAGCGTTCAGTTTGATATGACGATGTAGACTTGTACACTTTGTACACAATATCCCTTTTGTAATCATACCAAAAAGTAACCCTAGAAAGGCATAGGATGATACGAGGAATAAATACGAAAGGACTTAAACCTGCCCAATCCATGCTTGTGAGACATTTGATGGAGACACTTGTGAACGTGATTGGATAGCGGGTATGATCCTGGTAGCCGGTTCGCACTTCACTCCGCACTCCGCTGTCCGCGCGATATCTGCTGCCCCGGGCCGGACTCTCGCTCGCCAAGACCCCACTATCGGGAACTTGTTCACACGAAGAACGGTCCCTATCAAGCTAACCTGCTCACCTCTTTGAAGCCATGTCCGAGTTGCATATCGTGTACTTAAGCATTGTCGAAGGAAGGCTTATTGATGGCCACCCGCTCTCCTTGAAACAGCAGTCGACGCACGCTCCGGCTTATCATGCGCAGTACATTGATTCTTCAAGAATAAATTTTCTCAACAATCAGCCACTCCAGCGCGTTACACCCATTGGAAGTTCCCACGTTGCGCCAAGCTGCAGTTGCTGAGGGGAAACCTTGTAAAGCGGTCAGCTTCAATATGGACCTGATTTCGACAGCAAATCCACTGCACCGCCGAACAGGTACAACAGGATGGGGTTCCAATCACGAGGCAAAGATGAATACTTTCTGCGGCCGAAAACTCGTTCATTTGCGATGCGGACTTGCAGACATCTGCCGTACATACGCGGTCGGATATAAGAGAAGGCATTATGATCACCTAGTCTCAAGATTTCAAACAACACGCCTTGGTTGTTGTGATTCATCACAATTGCAACAATGGCAATAACATATATCATCATTTTGCTGTACTGCATCCTCAATTTCGTATACAGCTACCCCTCCACAATCGAAAGCGCAAAGATCCTTAAGCGAGCCGATCAGATTCTGGAAGAGTACGATTATGTAATAGCTGGTGGTGGTACAGCAGGTTTGACTGTGGGCGACCGTCTCTCTGCGGATGGTAAAAGTAAGCTATACTGCCTTCTTCACGATAGTCAACTAACGAGGTCACAGATTCTGTTCTAGTCATTGAATATGGCGATTTCAGTCCGTCGCATCACTTTCCTACCATCCACAGATTGCTTTTTGGCGCTTTAGTAGGCATGCGCTGCAATGACACTAATCGGTCACAGCTGTCGGAAACTACACAATGGACGCGGTCCGCTTCAACACCCTCTCAGTCCCACAACCGGAATTGAACAATCGCACCATCGCCAGTATCATTGGAAAGTCTGTCGGAGGATCATCAACTATCAATGGCATGCAAGTCTTCCGTGGCACGAAAATTGAGTACGACCTCTGGGCAAAGGTTGGCGGTAATGGATCAACGTGGGATTGGGATGGCTTGTTGCCATACTTCAAGCGAGGCATGCACTTTGTGCCGCCTCTAGACTACCTGGCAGAAGATTTCAACATCACTTGGGATCTAGATTACTGGGGCCAAGACAACGATACAAGAGTTTACGCCGGGTATCCCAATTACCTCCCACCAAGTCTAAGTGAGAAGAGTCAATTGGTATAACAGTAAGCACGCGCTAACAGGAGGCATCAGAAACAATGTATGAAGGTATGGCTGCAATGCCGGATGTAGAGACACCAAAAGACGGCAACGCTGGTATAGCAGATGGCCTATACTACTACCCGTCTAGCATCGACCCGATGACTTATACTCGCTCTTCTTCTCGAACCGGCCATTGGAACGGTATCCATAGAGCAAACTATCACATTCTAATCAATTCGGCCGTCAGGAAAATCGTCTTTGATGGCGATTGTGCGATCGGGTTCTCTTATGTTTCTGTCAACAGTAGCTCTGCAGAAGAAAGATCCGTTCTGGCCAAGAAAGAAACCATCCTTGCAGCAGGCACTATTCATACACCCCAGATCCTCCAGCTATCAGGTATCGGACCTGAAAAGGTTCTTACCGCTGCAAACATCTCCCAGAAGGTCGACCTCCCTGGGGTAGGCGAGAATTTCCAGGACCATGGCTGGTGGAGGAACACCCTGTTCAATTGGACTTTTACCCCGCCAGAGCCCCCAGTAAACACTTCAGGCGACCCTAGGACCCAGATGACACTGAATCTAGGGCTCATCACTGGCCTCCCCGTATTTGCCCCAGACAAGGTTGAAGAACTAGCGCAATCTTTCGAAGCTCAAAACGCCGCCGACTACCTCCCAACGGATATTCATCCGCATGTGCTCGCTGGCTACCAAGCCCAAAAGGATGCTTTTTCGACTATCTTCAGCGAGAAGAATGCAGCCTGGATGTGGTTGATCCTGAGAGACGTCCCCAATTTCGGGCCTGCGAATCAACACCATGTGTCGAGGGGCTCGGTCCATATCAACGTAAGCGACCCCACAGCCATGCCTACCATAGATTAGAGAGCTTTCTCTAATCCAATCGACATGACTGTGTCGATTGAGATGTTGCGATACATCCGGAGATACATGGCGTCAGACTACTTCAAACCCTACGGACCGTATGAGATTGCACCAGGTCCCAACGTGACAACCGACGAGCAGATTGGAGGCTGGCTTAGACAAGTCTACGAACCAAGTCTTTACCATCCCGCCGGCACTGCCTCGAAGATGCCGAGAGAACTTGGTGGTGTCGTCGACGAGGAACTATTGGTGTATGGAGTCCAAAGGCTCAGCGTTGTGGATGCAAGCATCATGCCGATTCTACCGGGGGCGCCGACACAGTTTACCACTTATGCTATTGCGGAAAAGGTGAGTGATGGCGGAATCCCTAGCTCACCAGTTGTGGCAAACGTCCATGCAAAACTGACCACGAGCAGGCTGCTGATTTGATAAAGAAGCGGACATAGTGATGGACTGCCGGTGGTACCTGCGTTAGCTCTGATGTTTTCCTCGGTTTCTGGGAATTGCTGATCGACTCGGAGTTCGCCTAGTATTCGGCGTTGTAACTACGCCCGTCGATACCTCGCTGAGGATACTCGCCCGGCACATTTCTTCCACATGTAGCAATCTAACATGCCCACGGGAGAAAGCCAGAGAAATTCAAAGAGAGCTGATCTTTCCCCATACACTGTTAGTTTTTCTTACGTCCTCGTTCGACTACGCGGTCGGCCTTCCTCTTCCGTGGTCCCAAACTCCACCACTCCACCACCACATCCCACATGCCAAGCATCAAGGCCGACCCCAACAGGCTCTTCCACGCTACTCCAACGTCACATTCGGCAAGTCCGCCTGTTCAAAGCAACCGCCCACCAGTAATTTGCGCCGTGGAGCAAGTTTTCCAGGTCTTTTACGGGACTTGAGTACCGCAATGTCCATCGCCAAGGACATCCGCCGCCTTGGCTCTGCGCCCAGACATGTAGGTGTATGCCACTCGGACGGCGAGAGAATATAAAACTTTCAATTCATAGGTACAAAAGTGTTTCTTTCTTATCTCACTACCTCGCACAAAATAACTTGCGCCGAGTTCCTGGGACTGATCTTCGTTACTTCCTACACATACCTAACTCGACAAACCAACACCCGGTCATTACTTCCAAGTCAACATGAGGTTCTCAATCACCCTTCTCTTCGCCGCGGCCGCAGCCGTCGTCGCACAAGACACCCTCTCCGTGACCGCAGGCGGCGAGTGCGAGCCTCACTCCGACCACTGGTAAGAAAAACTCCACTACCATAATATCCATGTATCTTCCTACCATATACTAACCCCACCAAAGGCACTGCCCAGACGGCGTCCCAGAACCCACTACACCTCCTACCCCAGAGCAGCTCGCCAGCCACTCCGCAGAGGAAGCCGCCGAGGACTCCACCCCAGCTTCCACCATCGCCTCCACCACCGCCACCGTCATCTCTTCCGGCACCATGCTCGTCACCGCTTCACCTTCAATGTCTCACTCTGACGAAGACGACCACGACCATGAGGCTACCGCTAGCACATGCGAGCCCCACGGCGACCACTGGCACTGCCCCGACGGCGTCGCTGAGCCTACTGTTGCTCCCGACGCGACTGTTTCCGGTACCGCTACTGTTACTGAGTCCGGTGACGCTGCGTCTGCGGCTGAGAGTGCGGCGCCCGAGCAGACTGAGAACGCGGCTGCGGGTGTGGCTGTTGGACGGGTTGCTGCGCTTGTTGGTGCCGCGGCTGCTTACTTGTTGTAGGTGAGGGTTTAGGTGCTGAAGTTGCGGTTTGTTGGACTTGACGGTTCATCTTTGTACATAGAATACCCCTGCGATAACGGATTGCATGAATCAAAGTCCTAATTTCGATCACTTGAGTCTTTTTCGACGCTTTGGTGGAAAGGGTGTTGCCTACGCCAACGTTGATGCGTGATTTACATTACAGTCTTTTACAGTTGGGCGGGCCTTTCGAGCATATCATATCTGGATATTTCATATCACTACTAGATTTGTTTACTTTGCTTATTGGCTATTCTAGCATTCCCAATTTAAACGTTTAGCTACATCTCACGGCATAAACTCCAACACGTGTGCTTGTAAGGATGGGTTGTGATATTGTATTAATTCCCACAAGTACACGGTATTTATGTCACGTGTGCCATTTTAGAGGAAGAACAAAGAAAGAAAAAGATCAGCAACGGTAGAAGTGGCAGATAGGTCTTTGATTCCAGTCTGTTCCACTAAGAGAAGGACGTAGCAAGAGAGAAACAGGTAGAGGATAACAGCACGTCGAGCACTTGCACCAATGCCAAGGATAGAATCAAACGATTCTCCCAGGGGAAAACGACTGTTTTATTTTCTTATATGGAAGAAAAAGATAGCGACATCAATTTTACCCATGAGAAACGCAAGACAACGACATCATACAATCGATCCATCTCCCTAGCAACCCTCCATTTCAAAACCCGCATCATCCCACTGTTCCACACGTTATCACAGCTCTCCCAATCTCACCTCCCCATCATCCACGCCGCTGTGTTATCGAAGGGAAGCCGTCAACTCCACGCATCGCAATAAGCAAGGGGAAGGCAAGGGGGGTCTCAACAACACCTCACCTCACCGCACTCCCACCCCTTCGCCAACGTGCCTACCAAGCTCATTGCACGACACCTTTTCTCTTCACGGCAGCATCACAGCATCTAACCGCTTATCCCTCGGCCTCCACATGCGTTTTGCCTAGCATCAGTATCATAAGTAGGCTACGACGCGCCCGCTAACGCGGCGCAGTATTGACACTCCATCAGTACCGTATCTTTGGGCTCTTTCCCCACAACGAAAGGAAGCTATATATCACCGCAGTCACGTATCCAACACGTTGTACGGACGAGAGAAGCGTGGTGGTTGGATGGATGGATTGTTGCTGTCGTCGCTGTTGTCGTTGTTGATGAGGTGAGGCGGTAGTGCGGCGTCTGCATGATACATGTGGAGGAGCGCGGTTATGCGTACGCGAGGTGAGCGGTATTAAGGGAAAGGATCAGAAGAGTGGAGGAGATGCTGGGGGATCGGTATGGATGGATGGATGGATGGATGGATGGATGGATGGATGGATGGATGGATGGATGGATGGAGGGTGTATATAAACCACACACCATGCATCTGTCTTTCCACCATCCACTATCACCACCCTATCCAAATTTTCAGAACTTCAAATCTTGAAATCTACTATCCACATCCAGCCCTTTCTCACCCAAATACCCACAAAAACCCGTCAACTCTTCACAATGAGATTCGCCCTCATCTCCGCACTCCTTACTACTACGACTCTTGACACCGCAGTCCCCTCTCCCTTACAAGCACCCGCCGCAGCGTCAGCCGCCTGCGAAGGCTTCTAATGCATCGTGTACCCGGAGTCATGGAGTGCAGCGCGCCGAAACGTGATTGTGGATTGCGATACGAACACGATTACTGAGTGGTGTGTTGGTGAGACGCCGGGATGTGTGGGTGGGGTTTGTGTTTGAGTGTGAATGTGAATGTGAATGTGCGTGAGGGAAGAGAGGTATGTTGAACTATAATAGGAGAGAGAGGAGGAGAGGATGAATTCAAGTGCGAGTACTAATGTTGTGGTTTAGGGGGATGTTTGGAAGGGGGTTGCGGTGGGATGAGAGGTTGAAGATGGAACGACGGATAGTAGGGTAAAGCGCGATTTGATGTATATTAGTAATAATAGAAAGAAGAAGAGAAGAGGAAGTAGAAAGAAAACGACTGTTCATTCCTTCCCTATTCTCCACATCCAACATCTGTACTTCTCATTCTCCATCCACGCAAAACCGTACCAAGCCAAACCACCAAACACACATCTACCCTACCCGTGAACATTTCCTGCTGCTAAGCTAGCCATCCCAAACCCATCCTCCAATCGCGATCTTACAACGCCATCTTACACCCCCACTTCCCGAGCTCTTCTCTTCATTCGGTGCTTTGCACACCGCACACCGCCGCATGGAGCCAGCCATGTACCGACCGCGCATCCAATAAATCATGATCCGCATCCGTGTTATCCGAAGAAGCAAAAAGCATGGCGGTGATGGCGGTGATGGCGGTGATAATGGCGGCGATAGTGGTGGTGGTGGGTATACGTATATCCAGCTGAACGAACGCGTATGGCACTACGCGGCCACGAAACCTGCATGCGTCAGCGCCGTAACGCCTAATCCCCAATGCATCGAAGCCACGACCACAGACGAAGAGACGAAGAATTTTAGAGAAATTGGTGTGTTCATAATCATATACTAAGTAGCCCTAACCAAGGGAAACAAAACGTAAAGGGAAAGATGGGGGATATATGCAAAAAAAAAGACTGTCTCTTTGTACACCCAAATGCTGTGACGCGCTTTGCCTCTTGTCTCCACAACTGTTTCGCACATAAAAACGCCAGTGATGCACTTATGCATGGCTCTTCCTCAACCAATGAAAAAATGAAACCTCGTTATGCAGGACAGACATCAAGAAAAATGTTGGGGCAGGCGGTTCAGAAGCCATTGAAGCCCATCATGATACCGGCGCCAGCAAGCGCGGCCCCGCCAATCCATGGGTTTGCTGTTGCGGCTGGTAGGGCGGCGCCGGTAGAAGTCTCCATACCGCCGCCAGCAGAGCCGGTGATGCTGGGGCCGTTGACCCTGGGACCACCAGTGCCTACTGCAGCGGTTGATATCGCATTGGGGACGTCCGAGGCGTTTGGAACGCCGTCTGCACCCTCCTCGATTTCCTTGATGCTTGATGAGGTGGCGTTGAAGTTTGTTTGTGCTAGAGAGATTTCGTTGTTGGAGAGGTCGTAGACGACGTATGCGGAACGCAGGAAAGTGTCGCCTAGAACGGATAGAGAGTCGCCAGCGGGTCCGACACCGAAGATGCAGACGGGTCGGCCACGGCTGATGGCAGCAGTGATGACGAGCTCATTGAGGGGAACGGAGATTTTGACACCGGAAAAGTCAAAGTCGAGCGAGCCTTGCTGGTTGGCCAAGTCGCAGTCAACAAAAGCGGCGCCTTGCGATGAGTCGTACTGGGCGTCGAAGGTCTGGTATAGCGCGCTGGCGACCTGATCGGGAAGGTACATCAATGATGATCCAGAGTCGAGTAGGACGGGGACGTTTTGGTTCTCAAAAATAGAGCCGTTGTTGCCGTTCTGGCCCATACCGGTCAAGGCGATGATGAATTCGGCATAGGTGCCCCGTTCCGGGATGATGGGTAGAGTCTGGAGTTCGCCGTCAAATTTGTCGGTATCCACGCCACCGAACAGGATGCTTCCAGTGGATGCGTCCAGGTCGTTCAACCATAGCGAATATGCGTTCGACTTGATGGCGCCGTCGTCTTTCAGTTTTTGGGGCAAGTTGGGGTATGGCTCCAAGCCTGCGCGACCGACGGCGACCTCGTTGATAGCGTAACCGATACCTAGAATGCCCTCTGGGGAGCTCGATGTATATCCGATGCCGAATTGCAGGTCTTTTACTGTCTGTCCACCGAAACGGAATGTGTCTGTGGCGTAGTCGCCCGATGCGCCCGATCCGTCTACATAGGAGATGTTGAATACGCCGTTGACGTAGTTGTATGTTGACGAGTCGTTTGCGTTGTATGTGCCCGACTCGCCACACTGGTTGCCGCCCTGGCTGCACAGATTCGAGTTGACTGAGTTGACCCAGAGATCGCTACTGCCCGTGTCGATGTGCAACCGGAAATCTTGGGCCGGGGTGCCTAAGCTGGCGTTGGCGTAGTAGAGCGTCTCGAGGTTGTCGAGCGTCTGCTGAACGACGTCCTGCCTTCTGCGTAATTGATCGTGTGCAACTGGATTGACGACATTTCGGCGCTGAGTATCGAGGCGCACTACTCTAGGGTTCTGTGATGGTCAGCGTCTTTCGCGCACATGTATGCGCACAAGCGCGACATTGACGGCGTCCCACCGGGGAGGATTCGCTTCGCGGGTCAAATGTTGGGGTAGCCAAGAATCTCACTTACCTCGCGTGGAGTAAGCTTCAGAGCGAGTGTTGACGCCGCCAATTGCGCCGCCAGGAACACCGAATACTTCATGATTATGACTCTGGAGATGATACCAGGGAGGAGGATAGGACCAATGTATAGGGCAACAATGCAAAAGACGCTGTGTGGCTTGGTGGAACCTGATGCGCGAGTGGTCGGAAGAAGTTGAGTGTGTTTGGGAGTACCAAGGCTGCAATGCGGAACGATGTGCAGTCGCGGAGAAAACACTAGGAAACAGGGGAATAAGAAAAGGAGATTAACTGGTGAATATGGACTAGGAATACAAAAGTGTGAAGTAGATCGCGGGCCGTGGAGTTTTTGACGCCGAAGGGGGCGTTAGAGGCCGACTGATGACGACGCGTGTGATGAGGTCAAGTCTAGAAGTGTTACGGATCGAGTGGCCGTAGTGCAGCTGCGCACGTAACGAACTTGGGCAACCGCCCGGCCTATCCGGGCCTAAACGTCAGCAGCCAACAGGACATTTGCTGATGGAGCAGCACGGCGTGGCGGTGCCCCCGTTGCCAGACGATTTGTTCTGTTGCTGCTTGCATCGCAGCGCCCAGCGTTTGGTGCCGATCGGACAAGAGCCGCCCACGGGAGAGGCTGCAGGGCGGAAATAAGGCTCAGACAACGTCATCCCTGCCGCGCTTTCACCGGTACGACAGGGACATGATACTTGACCGCGGCTGATGCAAATTGACCAGACCATCATGGAAATGGGAGCTGCATCATGGTGTACTGCCTTGACACGCCTCATACGTCAGCACCTTGACCATCGCACTCTCCCAGCGCCGTCGTTGCCTGCTAAAAGCTAGCGAAATATGCTAGTTAGGGCGCAGTGACGAGTGATCAGATGGGTGCTCCCCAGACGCTCGGAGCCAGGGACGCCCGAGCGGTCTCGCCATGTATGTTCCCAAGCAATTCTTTGCTGCTCCGAAGACGTTTGAGGCTGAAACCACCATCCATGCAGGAACAGGTGTCTGAGAGCAAACCCGTGTGGCGCTCCATAGCCACTGCCACTGCCACCTACACATTCTGAAGCATGCTGGCCTCAGGTCTCGAGACAGAGACTGCAAAAGACAAACCCCTCACCATGCACATGATTGCGCGAAATTCGTCACAGCGACTTACGACGACTGCATAAGTCGTGTACGCATACGCTAATACGCCTCTCGCTGCGTTTAGCTATGTTTAGGCTGAGGGGGCCTAATGCTTGTCTCCACGCCCGTCTGCCGGTCGATCATACACGTGAGCGCTAGTTCCGAAATGGACGACCCGTGAAAGCGCGTTTGCAGGCCATCGCGTCTCCCGCGTCGCCCCTCCACGCCCGCCATCCACACGCCAAAATGTCCAAAGCCGAATCGTCCAAAGCTGCCGCCAGCAATGGTGTGAAGCCTAATCCCAATGCCGCCGGTGGTGCAAACTACGAGCTGCCATGGTAATTCACCGCTTATGCCTTCCTATCCTGTCGCAAACGCTGACACCTGAACAGGGTAGAAAAGTACCGCCCCGTCTACCTCGATGATGTCGTCGGCAACACAGAAACAATCGAGCGCCTCAAGATCATCGCCAAAGATGGCAATATGCCACATATGATCATCTCAGGTATGCCAGGTATCGGAAAAACAACCTCCATCCTCTGCCTCGCCCGCCAACTTCTCGGCGACGCCTACAAAGAAGCCGTTCTCGAGCTGAACGCCTCCGACGAGCGCGGTATTGATGTCGTCCGCAATCGCATCAAGGGTTTCGCACAGAAGAAGGTCACACTAGCGCCTGGCAGGCAAAAGCTGGTCATCCTAGATGAAGCCGACAGCATGACGAGTGGTGCACAACAGGCGCTCAGGAGGACCATGGAGATTTACAGTTCAACAACCCGCTTCGCCTTTGCTTGCAATCAGTCCAACAAGATCATCGAGCCGCTACAGTCTAGATGCGCCATCCTCCGTTACGCCCGCCTCACCGACGCCCAGGTCGTGCGCCGCATCATGCAAATCTGCGAAGCCGAGGACGTCAAATTCTCCGACGACGGTATTGCCGCACTGGTCTTTTCTGCTGAAGGAGACATGCGACAAGCCATCAACAACCTACAATCAACCTTTGCTGGTTTCGGCTTTGTAAACGGAGACAACGTATTCAAGGTGGTGGACAGCCCGCATCCTATCAAGGTGCAATCAATGATCAAAGCATGCCACGAGCAGCGGATCGACGACGCCTTGACAGCACTCAAAGAGCTCTGGGATCTCGGATACTCATGTCACGACATTATCAGTACCATGTTCAAAGTCACAAAAACAATCGACACGTTGAGCGAGCATGCCAAGTTGGAATTCATCAAGGTAAGGATACAGAAACAGTAAGCTTAGTCAGAGCTAACATTGAACAGGAGATTGGCTTCACACATATGCGCATTCTCGAAGGTGTACAGACTCTGCTTCAACTGTCCGGCTGTGTGGCGCGTCTATGCAAAATCAACATGCAGCCTCAGCTATTTGTACTCCCAACGAAATGAAAAAAAATTCGAGCTATGTTTGTAGCATTTAGCATGGCGTTCGGCGCACTCATTTGAGTCTATTGAGAGAACATGGGTAGAGTACTATGGAA
Source organism: Stemphylium vesicarium (assembly GCA_004380135.1). Taxonomy (NCBI): domain Eukaryota; kingdom Fungi; phylum Ascomycota; class Dothideomycetes; order Pleosporales; family Pleosporaceae; genus Stemphylium; species Stemphylium vesicarium. The sequence goes on along the minus strand of QXCR01000142.1, from coordinate 35,953 downwards.
GTTTCCAACATTCTACCTCGCTTTGTGTTGTCCTCACTCCTCCGCCATGTTGTTCTTATTTCCTGATCCCGCTTCCGCCCACCATCTTCACTGCTTCTCTACTCAGCTTTCCTAATAATCTTCTGCAAGAGCTCCTCGCCACTTATGCTTCACCCTTCATCCCCTTCCATATCATCCCTCAGCCCCTCCATAACCCTTTCCTGATGCGCCCCATCCCGCGTGCTCAACAGCGCCCTCTGCACCGGCGTCAAAAGTCTCAACACATTGTACCACTCGTCTTCTTCGCTGACAATTAACACCTTTGGGTCGATGACATCACCAGCGAGGATGGCATCGTAAGTATGCTGCAAGGCGAAGTCGTTCAATGGGCCGACGCGGGGTGTGTATGCTCCTTGTGCAGTAGTATCCAATGTGTCGAACTGAGCAGGTGGTGTGAGTTGCGCGGGTGAGGCTGTTGAGCTGCTGCGTGTGGTGTCGATAGGCGAAGGCTGGTTCTTCGCGTCTGGCTCGTTGGCTGGTTTTTCGGCTGGTACGTCGTTGGCCTCCTCTTTCTCTTCATCCGCATCCTCTATCTTGACGAACTTAGGCCTTACAGCCCCTCTAACCATGTGTTCTCGTGCGAAGATGTCTCTTGCAGGATCTCCCCTTGTCCATCCCCGCCATCCGCGCAGCACCAAGTACACACCGACCAGCACGGCAACACGGCAACCCAGCGTAAACAAGATACGGTGATACTCGTGAGTTGGCTCCGATTTAGATGCTACACCCTTTTCTGGAACCTCTTGTGGTTGGGCCATCTGGTAGATTCTCATGTTGAGGACGATGTGAGTGGATTGTGAGAATGTGGGGTGGTATGTAGATTGCAAGGGAGTGCGTTGGGTGCCATGACTTTAGTATTCAGATGTTGTTTGCTGGAGATGGATTGAGAAGGGAGAAGAAAGAGATATTGTTGGATAGTAAACATGACTTGGGACGGAGGGTTCTCGATACCGCTCGTGTGTTGGGGAGAAGAGCGGAATCAATCTACCTTGCCCTATGTCATACTGCAACATGCTAGCATATCAACGCAACGACTCACTTCACCATCATGGATTACCTTTTCGGGCCGAAACCCAACGCTACGGGCATTCCCTGGTTACCGACAACTTAGCAAGGTTAGCACGCATCCGATTCCAAGAGTCTCACGCCTGGGCAATCTGATCCGCAGTCGAGCGGGTCTGAGCGGGTCTGAGCGTGATAACAGGACGACGCATTCGCTTATTATACGTCGTTTCTACTCTCTACCTCCAGATCCCCATTCTTTCGCCTTCCCGTCATGTCTTCGCCAGCCAACGGACGAAAAGCACACCGGCGCCCCCACAGGAAATCGCGCCACGGATGCAGCGAGTGCCGGAGACGACGCATCAAGTGCGATGAAAAACGGCCTTGCTGCTCATCCTGCATGAACCGGGAGGCTAGCTGCCAGTATCCAATTATTGTGCCCCCACCCAGCAGAACCTATGTCGAAGCCTCCGAGACCCCTTCCCCTCATGCTTCCATTTGGACGATAGCACCACGTCCCGGCCGTGGCAACACCATTTCACCCCTGTTTGGCACCTCAGCATGGGGGCCCACGGAGTCCAGGGAGCTAGAACTGATGCACCACTGGTGCACGCGAACAAGCCACGGCTTCCCATCGCATCTAGTCGAGCACTTCAAAGACGATGTGGGGAAAGAAGCACTACGCAACGACTTTCTGATGAATGCTTTGTTCGCCCTAACCGCATTCCACGTGGCCATCGAAGCCGGAAATGCAGTCACAGCTCGCTCCTACACCGCTGCCGCACTGCACTACCAGCAGCAGGCCACATCTGGGCTGAGGGAAGTTCTGCAGAACATCACGTCATCGACGTGTAACGCAATCTTCACTGCTTCCGCTCTACTCGCCATATGCGCAGTCGTAGCGCCTTTTCTCAACGCTGATACAGAAGATGGGAACTCGGTTCCGGAGATGATCATGCCAGTGATGGAGATTATGAGGGGCACTGGATCCATTATTTCTGCGAGCCACCGGTGGCTTTTTCAGGGCCCGTTCAGCGGCGTGATGCGCGGCTCCGTGACGCGGAGCCCGTTGCTTGCTACCGACCCATTTCCTGTGCAGGAGTTGCGGCGACTAAACGACATGTTTACCGAGGATGAAAGGAGTGCTGCATTTGAGACGGAAAGTGCGCATAGCAAACACGACGTCTTCGAAGACGCGATCCAGAAACTCGAAGATGCGTCTAGGAAGGGTATATCGATGCTTCCATGGCTGTTGAAAGTCGACGCGAGGTTTTTGGATGAGCTGAAGAAGGAGGGCTCTTTGGCTGTGGCGGCTCTCATGTATTGGGGCGTCCTTCTCAACCGCTTGGATGGTACATGGTGGTCTGAATATGCTGGGAAGATGGTCGTGAGGAGGTTGGCTAATTTACTTGATGGGCGGGGGGATGCTTGGGATGGGATTGTGAGATGGTGTCGATTGCAAGTTGAGCTTAGTCCTTTTCGCAACCATAATTCTGATGTTTGATCTTTTTATGTTTGCCTTCGCTTGTATTCATGTAGCTAAACACAACTTCTTTTTTTTTCAACCCGCAGAGTTGGTGCATGTCTATTCTGGATGTTCAAGTCAATATCATAGCATGCGATGCTGTGCGTACGCAGATGCTGCGTCCAGATTCAAGGTTTCGTTCGTGCTCGCTCGTTCTCGTATTCGTTCCCGCTCCCAGTTACTCAGCCCCCCCTTTGCCAAGAACCGCAGTCGAGCGAGCGAGCGAGCGAATACGACTGATGTAAGCACTTGGACTACTTCGTTACAAAAACGACAACAGCATCTTGACAGAAAAAGATGTGTATATATGGCCTACGTTCACTGCAGCAAGGTGATCATCTTCCAAACACACCTACAAAACCACCTCTCTCCACTCAAAGCGCTCTGAGCATATTCTCCTAGTTTTCCAGCATAGTACTCTTACTTTACAAATTCCTCAGCCCTATATCCACTTTCCAGCACACACTCCACAAGCCCCTTCTCTTCTAAGCTTCGCTCAACGCTACTTCCACACCATGTCAACCTCAGAATCCTACTACGACTACACCCCCTCCGTCGCCGCAGCCGGAATATTCGTCGCCCTATTCAGCATAACAGGCCTATTCCACCTGTACAAAACCGTAACAACACGGACATGGTTCTGCATCCCGCTCGTCGTGGGCGCACTCTGTACGTCCGTCAGGTCAGAAGAGGACCAAAGAAAACACTCTCACACCCTATCTCACCCTTCCATCCTCCCCACTCCAGAACCATCCAACCAGTCTACCTACCTACCAACCAACCAACAACCCCAAAACACGTGCTAACACTCCTAACTAGTCGAAACAATCGGCTTCTTCGCCCGCGCCCTAGGAAAATCATCCCCAACATCCCTTCCCCTTTACATAACACAATACCTGCTCATCCTCCTCGCCCCCATTCTCTTCGCCGCAACCGCTTACACCTTCCTCGCCCGCATCATCCTCGCCACACCCTTCCCTTCCTACAGCCTAATCCGCACGACATGGCTAACCAAGCTCTTCGTCGGCGGCGACGTGTTGTGTTTTCTGGTCCAAGCCGTTGGCGGTGGGGTACTCGCCAGTACCAAGACGGCGTCTGGGGCTGATCTGGGCAAGGGGGTTATTCTCGCCGGCTTGTGTCTGCAGATGGTTGTGTTTGGGTTTTTTGTTGTTGTGGCTGCTGTGTGGCAGGCGAGGATGAAGAAGCGTGGGGCCACTGGGGGGAAGAGGAAGGTGCAGTTTGACTGGGAGAGATATTTGAAGATGTTGTATGTGGTTAGTGGGCTTATTACGCTGAGGAACTTGTTTAGGGTCGTCGAGTATGCTATGGGACGTAAGTTGGCCTTTTTTCTTTTGATTATGGGATACATTGCTGACTTGAATCCTAGCTGAGGCGTACCTTTTGATGAATGAGTGGCCAATTTACGTCTTCGATGCGCTACTCATGCTGTTTGTGTTGGTCGTTTGTGGATGGTGGTATGTCGGTGATGAGATGGAGGCTGTGCGGGGTGAAGGGGGAGGCGTGGAGATGATGCTTGAAACTGATGCTAGAACTGTGTGAAGACGGAATCCAGGAAATAGAAGGGTGAACAGCTTTTCATGTTTCTGTTGGTAGGTAGATGGAGCGGACGTCATATACATTACTTCTCAATTGCATCAAATGTAGACACAAAGACGCATTAGTCGTTGACTTATCTTCTGTCATAACATATACATTCGACATGACTGCATCATGGCTATACTCGAAACTCTTGTCCAGGTCACCCAAGCTCATGTCCCATCGACCCAAGCTCTTCCCAACCAACTACTAGACAGGTGTAGCCGTAGGGTAAATAGGCGACGGGAACTCCTGAACAAGCGACGAAGTCAACGGAACAAAAGAATTCGTGTGCGTCGCATTCGCAGGACCGGACGTCGTAAGATTGGCTGAAACCATCTCTTCACCAGTTGCAATGTCATAGTGGTACAGCGTGCGGTTGAAGTATGCCAGTGCGGCAACAGCTGCGAGGTCAAAAGTCAGTATGATCATTCCGAGAGCGATGTAAATACTTAGAGTATTGAAAAACTTACGCTGGTAGTAAGGAACTTCATGACCCGACTCGTAAATACGAGCAAAGCTAAAGTTACCATACTGGCGCACCTCGCCATATTCAGTACCGTCAACAACCATAGCCTCGTACCCTGCGACTTGGAACTCTTTGCTGTGAGTGTAGTCCATTGCCAGACTGATTGCTTCACCGCCGAACCAGTTGCCTGAGATCCTTTAGCTACGTTTAAACTCAAAAAGTAGGATGAGTAACTCACAGATGTAGTCAGCATCGCCATACGCCAGACTAACACGGACATCCTGGTCAAGAAGGTACTCCAAGTCGAGCCTGAAGTTAGGATAGATGAAATCTCCAGTATTCTGGAACGCGTAGTAGATGCCGTTGGTACCAGAATAGTTCAGCGTAACACCGAGCGCATCCTGAATCTCGGCCTGGTTGAGGTATCCGGGGTAGTTGGAAGGCGGCGTCGGGTCGTCGTAGGGGTGGCGGATGTCATAGACTCCGCGTCCACTGTAGTAGTAGTATGGGGACTCGACGTTGTCACGGCACATGTCTGCGGCTTCGTTGCAGACTTGCAACTCGCCTGGAGTCAGTTCCGACTGGGTGATTGGGGCATCAACATGGTAGTAGGTCGTATTTCCCTCCGCAGCAGCGCGGCAGAGAGCAATCTGGTAGAGACAGCCGTTGTACATGTTGTTCGCGAACTTGGCGTAAGAGTAAACGGTATCGTTGTACGCCTTGATGCCGTAGGTATTGTTGACAGCAAACTCGGGGTAGTGCTCTGCCTGGACAGACTCATCGATGATACCGTTGATTATACCGAGAGAGTTGAAGTTCATCTGGTAGCCCGGCATGCTTCCGTTCTGGATCTTCAGGTTCTGGTTGTAAAAGTAGGTGAAGAAGGAAGGACCGTAGTGACCTCCGTAAGACTCGGTGAAGAGGTTGAAGTCTCGGGCTGGGCTCAAGGCACCAAGTTTTGCGTCGAACTTGGGGATGGTAGCAAGCAGCGCTTGGAAAACGTGCTACACAAGATGAATCAGCTAACAACCCAGAGTCGGGATAGGCTCGTTGAGACTCACCCAAGTTGCGACAGCAGCAAGATCAGTAGTATCAATCGTGCCTTTGTTCAACGGCTCTAGAAGCGGCCATCGACCCGTAGCCGGCCACTCAGTGGAGTTGTAGTGGAAGTCTTCGGAGAAGGAGTTGAAGCTACCAACACCCTGCTTCTGGTAACTGAAGCCCGTTCCCACAGGCTGTGAGATGTACAACATATTCGAAACATTATTCCAGCTGTACGGATTGTAGACCGCTGTGAGATTGTCATCAATCATACACGGTCCGTTTTCCTCAAAGAGACCAATAAGCGAGTCAGACCCCGGCCCACCGTTCAACCACAACGTGAACGGGTCGGACGCCGGATCATTGCGGGATTCGAAGAACCAGAAGAAGACGTGGACCTGTAATGTTAGAAAGGTAGATCGTATTGGAGAATAATACGCACATCGGGTGTGAGGTCCACATATCCAGAGTAGCTTTCTACACCGGGAGTCGTCTCGCAGATACCAGGGTTCTTGTAACGAATGGTGACATTGTTCGGCGCAGTAGCCGTCTTGTAATCATCAACCTCCTTGGGCAGGTAAAGATGATCGCTACGCTTGCTCCACTGCTTGTGCGAAACAGCAGCGGCGTGCGACGCGAGCGACGAAAGCGCCAACAAAGGCGTTGCTACCGACTTGGTCAGCATCATGAAAGCAACTGCAAGACCACAGCAGGCAATGAACGATGGGAAAGCAAGGACAAGAAAGAAAAAAATGTCGCAGACATACCTTGGCGTATTTAAGCAAGTCTTGGGCAGAAGGCTTGTCAAAGCTTAGCTATCGCCGCACGGTTGAGGGCAGCACTATCAGCACCTTCTGCGGGGTTCGTCGAGTGAGGTGTTCCCAGAGTAGGCTTGGGCTTGCGACAAGGATCGAGAGCTCCTGCCTCAACGGGCTTAGACGGCGTCGTGGAACTTCAAGACCATGCTTCAAAAAGTAAGCGGGACAGTCGGGTCTTGATGCGCGAAATTTATTGCCGGCGATAACTATCTTGCCGAGTGGAATCGGTAGTTCTGGAGATAACGTCACGGATGTCTGGCGGGATGATAGGGCCGAATGGATGAGAGACTTAAGTGGTAGGTGGTTTACCGGATACCCGGTATCAGTCACCGCATCATCGTTAGATACAGAAACAGTTTATGTATTGGAGACATATAGCCGGCACTTTTATTTCAGGACTGATTTCAGCCAAAGTAGACGTAGTAGTGGTAGTCTCATTAGAACTCTCCAAGATCATGTTGTAAGGTACTAGCTGGAACATCAGGCATGAAGAAGTTCTCGTAAGTAGAAGATATTAAGATACGACTGATCAATAGAAAATAACCCCATCCAATTCATAAAATTCGTTGCCTTCGTATATATGTACTCTGTAAATATCGTCAAGAGAAAAGAAAGAAGATTATGCATCCAAAAGAAACACCTCCTTTTGACGACGGATTAGAGAAAAGATGGGGAAGACGACAGAAGACAAAAGACAAAGAGTCGGACCATGCCAGCCTCACCTTCACTGTTTGCCAAGACAGAAAGGAAGGGAGAAGAACAGCCGGTGCAACGACAACCCCGAAGAAAGAACGCCTTCCAAGCGCAAACCTCCACAGCGCTATGCAAACGCCCCTAGAAAGAAAAAATGACAGAAACCAGCAGTCAGCCAGCCATTTACACATCAAAAGATCTCATGTCCCCAACCCCCATATCCATCATCCTTGCCCTCCCTCTCCTTAACCGTAACCCTAACGCCCTTTCCCTCCAACTCCTTGGGAATACTAGGGACATCAGGCACGCCCACACCATCGGGCACAACGGTGACAGGCCCCTCCTGCGCAGCATCCCTCAGACTACCCCTCGAGAACCTTTTCGTCAGCCTAGAGCTCGCGCGCTTACTCTTACTCGTCTTGCGCACCACCGAGCTCTTGACGCGCTTGATAGACCGCTCAGGGACGTTGTTTTCCGGCTCAGAGACTTCAGACTGGCCGGAGAGCAAGTCGAGGTCGGCTTCAGAATCTGTGGGTATGGGCTTGTACTCTGCGTCTGAGTCGTGGGTTGTAGCTTTGCGCTTTTTGATGATTTTGCCTATGCTCTTGCGGGGTGTTGTTGTAGTCGCGACAGAGGCGTCGGACATGAGGGTGTCGTCGTTGGCGTCGATGGCAGAGGAAGGGGATGCGAATTCGTTTTCGCTCTGGGTGCGGTCGGGGGTTGGGGGAGCGAATTTGGGGACGGGAGGGATAGGAGGCAGGTCGTTGTAGAGAACGGTGTGGAGCTCTTTGCGGGCAGACGCGAGCTTGAACTCGAGGTCTGAGACGCGTTTTGTGAGCTTCTTTTGCTTGTGGAGATCCTTCTTGCTGGGCGTATGGCGGAGACCGGGCGTGCGAGGGGTGCCTGGTGTGCGCACTGGCGTTGCTGCTTCGGCCAATGCTGCTGTCAAGCCCAGCTGCATCTTCTCGGCTTGGTGCACTGGGGTTCGCGCAGCCATGCCTGGTCGGACGAAGATCTTCGGTGTGGGCAGGAGGCCGAGGTCCTTTGCTTCGTGGTAGGCGATCTCAGCGGCCTTCTTGCGCTCGTCTAGTAGCTGTTGGTGGTGCAGATGTTGCGCCTGCTGTTCCCTCTCCCGCTCCGCCTCCATAGCCCCAGCTTTCCGCTTTCCCAGCACGCTGCCAAACACAGAGGCGAATGCGCGCTGCAGGCGCGCATAGGTTCCCTCGTTGGGCGTAGACGCCGAATTGGCAGAAGCTGCAGTCGACGTCGCCGAACCGGAGGCAGCCCTTGAGAGCGCAGGCTTAGCGACCCTCGGCGCATGATTCGCAGAGCTCTTCCTCGAAACCGGCGGCTTCGCATTTTCCTCGTTGAACTGTTCGATCAAATCGTCGATTCCAATGTCTTTCCACAGCTCCTCGGGCGGCGGTCGTATGGTGCCGTTCGTATTGGTGTGCTCCTTGAAGCGCGACGCGCGCGGGTGAGTCGCATCGTCCATGTCCTCGCTCATGGCCAGCGCAGTTGCGCGTGTGACTGGCATTCGCGCTGCTTGCTTGTCGCTAGTCCAATGAGACGGCCAAGGGAAAGGTAAAGGGTTTCGTAAGGGATTGCGAGGGAGCAGGCAAGGGTTGGAATGTCGAGGGGAGGAATGTGGGGAGAGAGCGGCCTGTTGTTGTTTGGCTTCCAACACACAGACGAACTTTGGAAGCGTCCGTCGCAGGAACGGACACTACTCAAAAACAACTATGGCCCCGAGGTGATGAGGACCCTGCGTCACACATGACTTGGCGCTCACTGATTGCTCGTGCTATCGCGCTACACTCCACAATGGTCTGCGACACGTTGTTGCCAACCCTTCACCGCCTTGGTTGCTCTTCACTTTATTGGAGAGTTCATAATCTTCACCGAACTTCACTGCTTGGGTGCAACAGAAATTTCATTGGGGACGCTGGAATATTTGTACACCGACGATCTATATGCAGTTCCGTGGTACATGTGCCGCACGGGAAATAGGACATCTGCGCGCTAGGAAAGCAAATATGCACCTGGCCATTTGACGGCACCAACGCACCAAACATGCAAATGACTTCTCTACAACTTCGCCTTGGCTGCCGACTCCTCAGCCAGCGCCTCCTCGTAGCAGTCGTCGAGGTGCTGTCTGAACGCCTTTACGGTCTGCGGACGCTTCAACTTCAATCTACATCTTGTTAGCGCCTGATCCATTTCACCGACTTGGGCTAAAACTTACGTTGGGGTCAACAGCTGGTTCTCGATGCTGAAGGGCTCAACAAATAGCCTCACGGCCCGTACGCGCTCATAGCTGTTGAACTTGTTCTTTCGTCCCACCTTGTCTAGGTCCTTCAAGACTGCCTGTTGGACCTTCTTGTTGTTGCATGCCTCCTTAAGCTTCTCGACATCGCCGACAGCAATGTTCTCGCCGAGTACCTTTGACGCAAACTGCGGGAACAGATCCGGTGCAACACCGAAGATTGCAACCAGGAAAGACTGGTGCGAATCGCCGTGGACGTAGCCTGCAGCGAGGTAGCTGCAGTTTGCAAGGTAAACATTCTCAATACGCTCAGGTGAGATGTACTCGCCCTGCGCAAGCTTGAGCACGTTCTTCCTGCGGTCGATGACCTTGAAGCGGCCGAGTTCATCAACCGAGCAGACATCGCCAGTATGGAACCAACCATCAGCATCGACTGCCTTTGCCGTCTCCTCATCGTTGCGGAAGTATTCCCGGAATTGCGAAGTCGACCGGATGACCAGTTCACCACGGGGATGCGGCTTATCAGTAGAGAGGTACTCCATGTCCGGCACGTCGACCAGAGCGCATTCACTGTTTGGTCCGACGCCACCGCAGTTGCCGGCGGAAAAATCGCCCTCATGCTGGACTAGAGCAACAGCGTAGGTTTCTGTCAGACCGTAACCCTGCGTGAAGTTGCTTCCGAATACGACGCGCAGGAACTGGTGGAGGCTCGGGTCGATAGGCGCAGAGCCGCTGACCAGAACCTTGCAGCGATCCAAACCTAGACCAGCGGATACCTTCTTAGCCCATATACGGTCATAGACCATATGCTTGTTGGTCGGGTTTTCCTTGTCGTTGATAGCCGCTAGCTTGGTAGAAACCACATGCCGGGACAAAGCCCCCTTGACACCAGTTGCCTGGACCGTGGCTTCCTTAATCTTGGCTCCAAACCGGTTGTAGAGCCTGGGAACACCAGAGAAGATGGTCGGTCGCAGCATCTGGAGATCCTCCACAAGCTCCACAATGTTTCCATGGAAGTATCCAATTGCTGCACCGGCTGCGAGTCCGCTATGCTCGCCCAGACGCTGGTAGATATGCGCAAGGGGTAGGAAAGAGCAGATAACATCACCAGGTTCGCTACCCATGAGCACCAAACTTGTGCATGTCGCAGCGTGCGCATTGCGATGGGTTAGGACGACACCCTTGGGGTTTCCGGTCGTTCCGGAGGTGTAGTTGATAGTAACGATATCGTCTGGCGTAGGCGGGTTCATCGGAACCGGCTGCTTCTCGCCCAAAGCCTCAACATCCCGGATGTAGTGAATCGTAACGCCTTGCTCGCTAGCCAGCGAGTTCAAGAGGTCTCCCTTGGACTCTCCAGGCAGCTCGCCAGCCGACAGCGGGTCCAGCACAATGATGAGCTTCAGCGTTGGGAGTCGCGGCTTCAGCTTCAGGAGCGCTGTAACGTGGTTCATTCCAGCAACCACACACGACAACTCCGAATGGTTGATGATATATTCGGTAGTATCCGGGCCGAGCGTATCGTAGATGGACACGGTGAAGAGGCCTTGCGACATACACGCCAGGTCGGTAATCTGCCATTCAGGCCTGTTCTGACACCACAAGCCTATGCCGTATTTCGGCGCAGTCACACCGGCCTGCTTGTGTAGGTGTACCAGACCAGCACCAAAGTCCTTTCTCCGCTTCGCGATTGTCTCGTAGTCTTCCCACACGTAGGAGCCAAACGTCTTGGTGGCGGCATCGTAAGGGCGGTGGCCGAGGCACCTATTCTTGGGCCATTTCGCAACCGAGTTCTCGAACGCTTCATGAGGTGTGGAAATCTGTCATTTGGTGTTAGCCGCGCATTCAAATTCTCAGGACTTGTGTATAGCTCACTTCTGGTACCAATTTGTCGAGCAAAGGCTTGTCGGTGAACCTCCAATGCCTATAAATGGCGCTCCTTCCCTCTGCTGCCGAGCCGGGCAGCGGAACGCTATACGGCTGTCCCTTCGCAGGCGGCACATGGAACTCGTTTGCGCGCTCGATCTGGTCATCTGCGCGTCCAAACATGTTTGCGAGCTTCTATGTATGCGGAGAGCCGGAGTGGAGAGGTTCGAAGGTGGACCGGTGTACGAGTCGCTCGGGCGGCGCAATCAACAACACGCTTTCGTCAGGCGTGAAGGTGAAGGTGAAGCGAAATAGAGAGTGGAGGTGTATCTGCTCCATCACAAACGTCAGCAAATGCCCTAGTTATCCAACCAGCAAGGCGAAAGTCGGCATGTCCGATCTTCCCCAGCTTCCACATGTGCAGGTGACAGCCATACCTGGGGCTTAGCGCGCCACAACGTCCTTTCCAGCCAAGAGGGTTCACAAGATACAAAGCGTCTATCAGCTGTCAAGCAACGGCAATCCTTTCAACAAAACAAAGCTTCAAGAAACGGATCGATAGAGAGATCCTAGAGACACAGATGTAGAGATAGAGAGAAGTGAGAGAGAGAGCGAAACGACCCCAGAGCAAGGGTTAGACCCAACACAAGAAACCCACATTTCCCTCTTGTGCCAAAAACGTGCCTCGGTAACTTGTCGCGAAACCACGCGCCAATCGTCCATCTAGGAATGAATGAAAAATGGAGACCTTTTTGCAAGCTTGTGCTTTCGGAAGCAATACCGGTCGCAGCTGCTCCAAATACAGCTTCCAGCCCCGAACCGACGCCAGAACAACTCCTCCTCCCACATTTCCATATCCATCTTTCCCCGGATTTCAAATCACAAGTCCGTCCGTGGTATCTTCGTATCCCCCTCCCCCCCTTCGCGATAGCTTCCCTGTGCGCGCGGTATGTGTGCCGACGGATGCTTGGGCGTGTGCTGCGCATGTGCGCGTCGTACACGGACTCGATGGCATGTGGCAGCTAACGTCTGCGTCATGCGTCAGCCAGAGATTCCCGCGCCCTTTCACATGTGTCGGCGGACCGCGGAATCTGGGGAAACTAACCCACGCGGACAAAGGCAACGGCGGTGCGGTGATTGGTCGGCACGCGTGTTTCGCATCAGGTCCGGACCGAAGTTTACCGATGGGGAAAGTGCCGAGGCTGGTTTTCTGGCCATGGATGGCGGGATTGGGGCACGTAGGTAAAGGACGAGATGGGTTCGTACGAGGCACCGACATGTTTTTATGGTGGGTATGTGAATAGCATATGCGATTTGGAGTTGAATTAGGTATTACTTTCGTCATGTTGCCCATGTACATGCTACGATTCCCATGATCAACGCATCCCTGCCGCAGAGCCGCTATCGGCGCTTCTATGAGAACCCTCAAGTCTCGACTTTTTACGTGGCACCGGACAACGACGCAGAAGGCTGACCGTCACCAGTCTTGTCTGCATTCTCCGGCTTACCCTTTTCCTGAGGTTTCGTCGCCGCTTGCTTGAACGACTGCTCAAAGTCTGCAATGATGTCGTCAATGTGTTCTATTCCGACCGAGATGCGAATCAGATCCTGAACACGCGTTAGCAAGTCACACTCCACCATGGGCAAATGCTTGGATACTCACCTCAGTAACACCGGAGCTGAGCTTCTCCTCGTCGCTCAGCTGCTCATGTGTTGTAGTCCAGGGGTGGATTGCGAGTGTCTTCGCATCACCAACATTAGCCAGGTTGGAAATGAGCTTGAAGTTATCCACAACTTGGGATCCTGCTGCCGCGCCCCCTGTGACGCCAAAGGACAGTACGCCTCCAAAACCGCGGGGCAGGTACTTCTTCGCTAGCTCGTGGGACTGGTGGCTTTCCAGACCTGGATAAGAGACCCAGCTCACGTTCTCGTTGTTCTCCAGCCACTTGGCCAGTTTCATCGCATTGTAGGCATGTCGCTCGGCTCGTAGGGAGAGTGTCTCGATACCGAGGAGGAGTTGCTGCGCAGCAAAGGGATTCAGCGCTGCGCCTAGATCGCGCTGGATTTCCACACGCGCCCTGATGATGAAGGTGATGGCGCCGAAGGTTTCCCAGAACTTGAGGCCGTGGTAGCCTTCTGATGGCTCGACCATCTGCGGGAAGCGCTTGCCGTGCTTGCCCCAGTCGAACTTTCCGCTGTCGACAATGACTCCGCCGATGGTGGTTCCGTGGCCTGAATCAGTCAGCTTCTTTCTGAGAAGATGTGGAAACGCAGCTCCGTACCTCCAATCCACTTCGTAGCGGAGTGCACAACAATATCAGCGCCATGATCAATCGGCCTGACAAAATATCCCCCCGCACCAAACGTATTATCGACAACCACCGGAACACCAGCTTGATGTGCAATCGCTACGATCTTTTCGAAATCGGGGATGTTGTACTTTGGGTTACCGATGCTTTCAAGCTGTACACATTCCTCGTTAGTCCTTGCCATCTCACCACATCCCTCCCACCAAAGCAAAAGCCGAAAAAAAACTCACATAAATAGCCTTGGTCTTGTCGTCGATAGCAGCCTTGAAGTCCTCAGGTTTGTCTCCGTTGATAAACTTGGTATTGATGCCGAGGCGCGGGAAGAAAACTTTGAGCTGGTTGTACGTGCCGCCGTACAAGTTCGAGGTGGCGATGATGTTGTCGCCTGCATGTGCGAGAGCGGATATCGCGATGAATTGTGCGGCTTGACCCGAGGCTGTTGCTAGTGCCGCGACACCGCCTTCTAGAGCTGCGATTCTCTTCTCGAAAACGTCTACGGTCGGGTTTCCGATGCGGCTGTATAGATTGCCGAATTCTTTCAGCCCGAAGAGTCGGGCGCCGTGGGCGCTGTCGTCAAAAACGTAAGACTGTGGGGGGCTTAGCTGCTGTGCTTGTAGGGACCCGGGTGTAAAGAAGAAAAACATACTGTTGTTGCGTAGATAGGTACAGCGCGGGAATTTGTTGCTGAGTCTGGTGTATGGCCTTTTTGAATCGCACTCGCGTTAGCAGCAGTCACTTCACCATACCATCTCCAGGAACAGCTCACCAGCATGCAATTGCAGCGTCTCGAAGTTCTTGGATAATTCTTCAGCCATCTTGTGCTAACCTTGACCTCGCTGTCTGTAGGCTTCAGAGTCTGCTGTCTTTGAGCTATGTCGATACCGCTTGGTGGAGTATGTGCGAGTAAGTCACAATGGAATCGCAAAGAGAATGAGTGTAAAGGAAAAAAGAGGGGAAACCTACACACGAAGGATCACATCTGCACGCGGGACAATCGCGTCGGTCACGTCATTTACGCCCACGCTCGCGTGTGGTCAAGTACCTCAAAGAGTGGTCCGCGGTACACATCCTATTCAGGGTCGTGGTCTTACGCATTCGTACTAGCAAGCTTGTTACAAACCCCACCATCTTCGCCGTCAAGATGATATCGAGTTAGTTGGTATTGGAATCGGCGTTACCAAGCCCTTCAATACCCTCGCATTGTGTAAAAAACATCTGTCATACCCCCGTCCGAGTCTGAAGATCGTCGCGTGCGAAGGTTCAACTTTGCAATCACGCAATTTTGCGGTCGTGACTGGCGCGCGGGGTAACTTTCGGTGATGGGGGAGGGGTAAGTACATGCGTGTGTGTGGGCGGAAATCTGGAGATGGGGACGGGAGGAATGACGCTAGGCGAGGCGAAGTGTGCAACAGGAAGTTTGCTCTGCGGACTGAGGGAAGAGGATTGAGGCGATTGCGAATGGTGATTATTACTAAGGATGCGGATGGATGGTCTGTGCGACTCAGACAATCTGGGTGAGTATCGATGCACTGCACTTCAAACGTCAATTAGGAACAGGGAGACCATTACAAGACGTCTGGCTATTACCAATGTCTCAACCCGCCTCTGTGTACAGCAATATATTGACATCCCCAAACCCCATCTCGTGGATTTAGCCGCCATGCACGCCAGATCTCCCGGTACGTATCTGCACACCACTGTGCCCAGACGGATCGTTCAACGGTCTCGCATAAATGCATGTAAATAGCAGCAGCTCCTATGACGAGGTAGGGAGATGGCGATGTAACCTCGTGAGATGTATGATGGCGGGAAGAAGTAGATTCATTGGGTTGGCAATAACATTTCCGCTGGAACAGTATTGCCTGCACCACACATGTCAGTATTACGAAACGCATAGCACAAGTTGTATCACCAGGTGCAAGCAGAATATAGATTAATGCACAGCGTATGCCATTGGATAGAAAAAAGCTTGAGCCTAACATGCGGGAATCTATATAAACAACACGCAAGCCTCCCTTGTTTACCGTGGAACGGTACACTTTTTGTTCCTATTCATCCCACATTCTGGGGTTAGGCCCTGGCCGTCAAGCCGTAATGAATGATCGTGAATTTTTTCAGCAAAGACAATTTCCACCGGGTGACTTGAACCAAAAGGAAAAGATGATATGCGACTCATGACAATGAGTGATTGAGTCATGTCCTATGATCCAAGCAGACAACCAATTTACGTAATAGCAGCAACAACAATGAAAGGAAAAGCGAGGAGGATATGATGCCTCTGCTGGGGTATGTGGGTATGCGAATATGTGGTGTGATGTTTGAACAACAACAGAAAAGCAAGAAAAGGAAAAAGGTGGTGTGCAGCTCATCGACTGACTTGTGTGACAATAAAGCATAGAAGGACAGGAAGCGTACTAGAATAAACAACAACAAGGTTGCAATAGGCAGAGGAAAGATCGCCGTAATGAGAGATCGCCAGTTCTGCGTACTCGAGGGGGTATATGGATGATCGGAGCACATTAGATCCGTAACAGGTTAACACAAAACTCCGTACTCCAACAACAGATACTTATGCAGATATTTGCATGCAGGCGGCCGTGTTCATAGTGGATGGATGGCCGTCAGCAACGGACCAAATTTAGACGCCGACTTCAGGTACATGCCGTTGTCGTTGTGTGCCGTCTGCGCGCCTATACATCATAGCAGCCCGGTCCATTGGCTCTTCCATGTCAGGAGACTCGGGGTCGTAGTTGTATCCAGCACCCGATGGTTGAGGCCTGCTTCCAGCGACCATGCGGTCGTTCAAGTGACGAGAGTCAAATGTGCTGGAGAAGGAGCGCTTGTTGCTTGATGTAGCTGACATGGGCGGCAGGCCTTGCACCTGAGGGTTGAACTTGGGTAGAGCGTAGTTCTGGCTGGAGCCATCTGAGTTGACAGACATGGCGCTAGGTGGGGATTGGTACGACGGAGAGACAGGGTCTAGCTTGTCGGCAACAATGGGCCTCAAAGACGGCAATGGCTGGTGGCTGGGTGTGTGCATGCCACCAGGAGCCGAGGACGCGTAGGATTGAGGCGACGTGTGCAAGGGCTGGCTCATCTGCTGCGGTCGGCTGTACTGGTCCATAGGGTTGTATGATTGCATTGGGTGGCTAGGAGCAGGATATTGCTGAGGCACCGCTTGTGTGACTGATGTCCGGCGGTAGTCTGCGGGATGAGCGTACTCAGAGTGCATTTGCTCTTGTCGTGTGGGTGCTACATGCTCGTACTGTGGTTGTTGCTGATAGCCGGAGTATCCGTACTGTTGGCTGATGGGCATTGCAGGTTGAGCTTGATGCTGGCTCGTGTAGCTGCTGTGTTGTGGGTGCTGCGAGTAGGGCGCCGCATGCTGCGGGGGCTGTGGAGGCTGCATCATCGGGGCCGATTGTGGAGTTTGGTATTGCTGAGAGTACTGATGTTGGTTCGAGCCATACGATGGCATTTGTGCGTAAGCAGGGGTCTGTGGGGGAGGCATTTGCTGTTGGTAGCCGTTGCTCGCTGGGTAGGCGTGGGCCATTTCTTCGATGCTGGGACGGCGCGGCGGTGCTAGCGAAGGGTTGCTGGCATTGGACAATGAGCGCGGTCGGTCATCGAGAGGAGCACTTGGTGGTTGGCCGTAGTTGTCAGGGGTTGCGGTGCCTCGGGCGCGATCATAGCCTCCTCCTTCCTCATCGTACTCGTCCCATTCCTTGGACGACTTGTTCTCGCGGCGCCTCATCCTCACATCGCGGCGGATACGGACACGGCAACCTTGCTCGGCGACCATCCGGCTCAGAGCGGTACTCTCGGACAAGCCTGGGAATTTCTTTGCAGAGAAGACGGTGAAAGGTGCGGACTTGACCTCGCAGCGGTGGCTGACGAACTGGTTGCCGTCGTAGATGACGTCGGGGTCCTCAGGGTCTAGGTCCTTGACCTCGGCCAGGTTCTCGAAGAGGGCAAAACTCAGACGGTACTTGCCCTCATGGCGGACCGACAGGTCAGGGAAGATGAAGTACCCGGCAGGTGTCGGGCGGTCGAGGTAGGCCATGCCTGCAACGGGGGTACCAGTGAGGACGGGGAAGCTTGGGCCAGCGGTGGATGCATTGCGTCCAGGTGCAATGGTACGCGCATTCTCGAGACTGGCGTGGAGGAAGAAGTTCGCGTTGTAGGCAAAGGTGATTTCCTGGTCGTTCTCGAAGACGCGAAGCTCGACAATTGGGGGAGGGTCGACTGGACGTCGATCGGCACTGGACTTCGCGCCGCTACCACAGGCACGGGCACGCTCCGGCTGCTGGATTACTTGAAGATTGTAGCGAATTTGCCTGCCATCCTTGGTTGTGCGAACCGACTGGCTCTTGGTCTCGTTGGTAACAACGATGTTGGACATGGTGGGTGGTGGGTGTCTAGGACGAGTCAGCATGCCGCGTGGTCGTGGAGTCGGAGCGAGTCGATCTCAGGGACTGCCACGCTCCACCCGCTGGGAAGGCGCACTTACGTCGGTGACCACAGTGCTGGACCTCTGGGTCAACTAAAAGTACAATTACGTTTTGCTCGACCACGGAATCGAAATGTTCTGGGCTTGTCAGTCAATGCATTTGACAGTGCCATCTGGCAAACCTCGTGGGCGCGGCAGGGCAATGTCCGCATCGCTGGCTGACCCGAGCCCAAGCTGCCGGCAACCCAACGACGCGAAAATGGGCGACTGGAAAAACATACCTGTGGACAATTGGAAAAGAGACGAAATGAATGCGCAAGTTGATGTACTGTATTGTTGAAGAGGGTTATGCAGTTTGTGGGCGTAGAAAAAAATAGGTGACGGATTGCAGTTGGTGAGTGGTGAGTGGTGGTGGTGCCGAGGGTGAGGTATGCTGTGCTGGGGGCCAAAAGAGACGCGACGGCAAGGCTGACAGCTTGCTTGGGGGCGGGATATGAGCGAGAGTATCCTATACACGTATCTGACAGAGGAGCGCCAGTCGTCGAGTGCCGCAGTTGCAATGGCTCGCTCGAAGTGCGTGGAGGTCGAACGCAAAGTCGGCGATGGATGAGCAGAAGAATGGGGAGAGCTGAGGGCAGCCGGGTATGAGAGGGGACGGCTGGGTGGCCCGCTGGGGCAGGCTCATCTGCACTGACACTTTTAGCCGAACTAGAGCAGACAAAGACAGGATAGTTCGGTGTGGCCATTGGTTTGAAGCCTCTCCCGCTCCCAGGTAGCATGCAGCCGATGGATGCTCCGCGGATGCGTCGCTCGCCCACTTGCAGCCCTAGCAGCTGGAGCGCATGGCGCAGCCCAATTCTCACGAGAACTACGGCGGCCGATATGGAGCCAGCGTCTGCACCTTGAACGTCGTCGCTCCACCTGGGCCAGCCGATTAGCAGCCTGCTTTCGCCCTCGCGCAGTAGACTCCCACAGAGACTCGCGCAGGGACTCGCGCATCAGACAACTGGGCAGCCAGCTGCACTGACTCGTACGCCTCGAAGCGAGCACCAGGCGGGAATCGAAACATATTGGCACGGGTCTTCACAAAGTTAAACTAGGTCGCGGCTGGCCCACCGATCACACGGTTCCATCCAACCCCGGGGGTCATCGATAAGCAGCGACAGCGTCGCTCCATGACAATCTTATAGGCGCTTGGCCACAGTCAGCGCCCGAAGATGCTGCCATGCCCTCTGGCTCTGGCTACATTGGGACCAAGATGCGTTGCAACAAGGACTCGGCACGCGCACGCAGAGACAAGATGCCACGACGTCGGAGGCGCTCAGCTGGGTGGCGCGCTGTCCTGGAAGTGTGCGTGTGTGTTGAGGGGCGGCTTCGTGTGGTTGGTGTATGGGGTCATGCATGGCGTGGGCCGCCTGCCAGGGTACCCGGAAGATACCGCCTACTGCCAAGTTTGCGCCGTGCCGTGCGACTGTGTAGCTTGCTAGTGGCGCACACGACAGGAGGAATCGCCTGATGCCCATGATTGCACTCAACGCAGACCTGAATATCGATTCCTCCCTTTTTTTCTAAATTGCAACCTCGTCTCTACGTGGCATGTTGCAGTGCGGGTTGCTTCTGCCAGGGCGGCAGCCGTTGGCGCGAACGGTTCGCCCAGCAGTGCTTTTCTCTGGGACCGATGCTGACAGACTGCCGTAGCGGGTACCAATGGCCAGCGAGGCGGATTTCCAGCACCGAGCAGAGGGCGAGAAACGGTCCACTTCCAAATGATCATCGTGGCTGAAAAATCCCTGCCGGCCCTGTGCTGAGGCGCCAAGCTGGAACCATCCACCCGCCATTCCAGCCACCTTGATTTGCTGCCCGCTCGTCGGAAGCATGCAGCCCCCAATCCTCAGTGGATCCCACAACGGCCAGGAAGCGCAATCTCCCGTTGAAGCCATCCACGGAGCCTGGGGGCGATCAGATCCGCTTCACGCTGCTACCAACATCGCGAGCCCTCCCTCTTGGTGTTGAACGGAACAACTGGCTTGAGGAACACGATGGCATCTGTTACTGCTAGCTCGACGTTGTGGCGCTTTGCCATGAGATCACACCTCGAGTCCATCCGCTTTAGCCGCACCCGTACCCCAATGTGACTTGCCAAGGAGCAACATAGACTTTGAAGGTAACGGAGGTTTCACGCTTCATTGATTTGGGGACACCGAACCCACCACACGCATGTCAAACGCTCCGCTGGAGCTGCGCGGGAGGGACGTTGTCGCACTGTGGACTCCGACAAATCCTCCGGGAGTTACCAGTCGCATTTCCCTGCCTGGGGCACGGCATTGAGAGCCTCAGCAACCATGCATTCTTCCATCCCAGCTACACAAGGATACACGTCTCGTACAGAGCCGTGCCATCATGTGCAGCCTTGCGCTCAATTTTCTGCAAAGGACTTCCAGCAATGTGCAGCCTGAGGCACCCAGCGCGAATACATTTGGTCATCGTCACGAGTCTGGATCTTCCACATGCGTTTCACACTTTAGCAGCTAAAGCCGTGCTGGCGAGATACACCCCTGCTATAACAATAACTTGCAAGACTGCACTGCTGCCCGCAACAAACTTGCCTGCGTCAAATCGCGCCAGGACGTAAATTGCCTCGTGACGGCCATGGTGCAAACCATGCAGCCTTATCGTCAACGGCTACGTCACAATCGTGGACATGCCGCAGTTCCTGACATGAGCACTATTCTGAGCCCTGCCTGCATACTCGAGACCAGACGTGCAGCATTCTTCATCGTAAGGCTCAGTCTCAGTATCAGGCCACTCAAGCTACAATTCCGCGCCTCTCGAAGCACCATAGAGCCACGTTTCTCCCTAGCACTCAACTGGAGTATCTTGACACGACCAAGTGCAACCCACCCGATCAAGAGGGTCGCCAACTCAGCGCCCTGAGCGCCTCATGAACACGGGCGTCACACTGGTAAAAGCCACGACGTACGCCCTGGGTCATCTCGAACAATATGCCGCAAGTAAAGTGTGTCATCATGAAAGAGATTTGTCTTTTGCCAGGCAGACCAAAGCTACGGTGCGCCCCGATACCCGGGTAGAGCGAACGTAATGGCCTGATACCAGTTGCCAAGTCTCTTTCACCCATAGCAAGATACAATACCCATCACGTGCGATCCCCAGCATCGTCCAGGGCTTACCATCTACAAAACGCTAGCATAACCGCACGACCTCTACCCCTCTTACTCGGCGTCTACATCAAGCACCGAGACCAGCCGAAAAAATACGAAGCTTGAAATAGATCTATACACGTGCATGCAAAACCCCAAGGGGTACGATATTCCCGCTCTTCTGGAAACCGTGCCTACCATTCTAGAAGGCCCAAGGGAAAGAAGCCCATGATCGTCTGATCGGCCCTTGGTATTTGATGCATGAAGGGTTAAGAGCTTCATTGGCAGTCGAGCTCTCTCGCCGTGACTGAATCCCCCTTGCTTAACGCGGGATTGCCGGCTGCTGGGCTGAAGGTTGGGTCTGTTGGGTTGCGGACTTGGGGCATCTGGCTTCCTATCTCATCAGCTGTGCAGATACAAGGCTAGGAATAGTATCTGGGTATGTAGATCGTATTGGTCAGTTGTACGCATGGGTTTAACATGGATTGATGGCTATTATGGGGAGAGGAGAACGGGATTGGCGCGAACATGGCGCTTGGGTGTGTTGGATTGGCTAGACCAGCGTCTTACTAGACTGGTGGACTGGTATGCGAATGATAGAAGGATATTAATTTATTGGTGGAGTGTTTTTTCCGATCTCTTTCAAGGTAGAATACGACAATGCGATACTACCTTCGAAGCAGTGCACGTGGCTTATCGCTGCCTCACTTGACACTACGGGTAGACCGCTACGTGCGATGGATGTCCCTCCCTCCTTTCTTTGTCTGGGTTCTACCTTGTAGCGAGATACGAGGGTTGAACTTTATTCTGCTGCTCTATGTGCGCCATCTCGACGAAAATCTGCGGATAACCATCTGGTAACTTACGCTAGGGGCGATCCTTCCTCTTGGACTTCAAACTACCTCTTCTCATTCTGCACTCATGATATCAGTAACTCCTGCAAGCTTCAGACATGCCCATCGACTCCTTCTTTTTGTCTGCTAACAAAGGCGGCAGTATGCGATGTTACAACAGCGTGAACCTTGAGTACAACATGCTTATTGAGAGAGATCCACTGCCCCATTTGATATCGCATGCCAGCACAAAACACATCAAACTGCGTGTTTAGTGCCAGCTGTCACCGTCTCCAATCCCACCACACCACCTTGACGACTTCCTTGCCTACTCCTCTTGCTCTTGACTAGATACCGCCCAAGATGTCCCCTCTCACCCCACAAATAGAATGGATCCAACAACGCCCTAACCACACCTCTCTTATTCCTCTTCTTCTCCAATCTTGCCGCTTCCAACTCCGCATCACTCATGTCCCAGAACATCGTCTTCTTATCCCTCCCCCTCACCAACCCCCAGAGATCAAAAGGATCAAAAACCGTAACAATCCACGGCCGATCATCCCCCCAGCCCGGTCCCTTCCGTTCCGTAACCCCATCGCGAGCCAGAAAAACCTCATTCAAATGCGGAAGCCGCTTACCCGGATGCCAAACATTAAGCAGCACAGTGTTCACCAACATAATCCCCGCCTCAAAGACCCAAAACCAAACCTCATTTCTGTAAACCTGCGAATCCCAGCCAGAAAAGTACTCAACAAGGCGATAAATACAGCGGATCGTCACGATGGCAGCACTGACGTACATGACATATAGCACAACACGCAGCTCCTTCTTCAAAACACGCGCTTGCCCCGCGCGCCGATGGAACAGCGCAGCCAACAGTCCAAACGCACCAAACAGCGCAGCCTGCAAACACAGCGATGCGCTGACGAGATTGGATCCGAGCTGCCGCTCTACATCCGAGGAGCTGGAATCAGCCATCCGCCATGCCCCTTGGCCGATCAGGATCTCGCACACGGCATCGAGCCCGATGAATGTCGTTGCCACGCGGCCCGGGTGCAGAGGCGCGAGGTACGGGATGTAGTACAGGAGTCGGGAGAGGATGAAGTAGTTTATCAGAGCGTACACGGGGGGACCGGATAGGATGAGGACTGTGGAGGCGATCAGGTAGCGGAGGGATGTCGGGTCGTGGGACCCGGCTAGGCGCAGGGCGAGGCCGGTTATCATGAGGAGGGCGGCCCAGGGGAGGAGGAGGGTTGTTCGCCAGGATTTGTGCTTTCTGTGGAAGGCTTTTGTTAGGAGAAAGGAGAAAGAGGAAGGGGAGACGGGGAGGGGTACGGACAATGTTTGGTAGATGTGAAGGGTGCCGGAGATGGAGAAGAGGGTTATGAAAGTTATAGGGGCTGTCTTGTTAGGCGTGTAGTACCAGACGCTGCCGGGGGTGTAGTCTCCCATGCCCATGATGATGAATGATTTTCTTGCGAGGTTGTTGTTGCAATATCTCACGCTGTACTTTTTCGCTCGGGAGGTGCTTGCGATGCGGACGCGAAAGGCGATTGTGCAGTTGTAAGTGACTTGAAAACGATCGGTGTGATCAGGGCTTGGTATTTAAAAAGATTTGAGATGCTCAAGAAAGTTTTATAGAAGAATTAAAGGCTGAACGCTCATTGTAATTATTGAGTGATGTGGAAACGATGCGACGGATGCGAGGTAAGGCTCCCTAAAGGAAGGTTTAATCGGAGAGACAAGGCATATTGGAAGATCGATCAAGAACATCGGGGCCCCCATAACTGAATGTGACTATATAGATCTGGAAAATGGACGGAAACAATCCAATCATATGGCGATCTGTGATGGAAATCGCAATGCGAAGAATGCGACGCGTATGAGAAGTGCGCCTGAGCACCTCAACTCGGTGCCACGAAGCATCGCTTAGCGATTTGCAAATCAAGTACGCACGAGATGCAAGGCCAAGCGATGTAGATTTCGAAGCTCCACAGTGATTAGTCGGTGTTGAATGGCCCAGAGCGCCTGCTCTCCAAGTTCACCGGTGACGGTATCGGCACGTGATGGAGTGGGGCTGCGTCAGAAGCTAAGTCTCATGCAGTTAGTCCAGGCTAGCGGTGAAGCCATCCAAAGTGCAACGTTCATCTCGCGACGCATCCATACCTGCAAAGCCAAGCAAAAGTCATCCCAAACATAATCCGCTAGCTATTACCTACATTTCGGGCGTGCGCGGTTCATGAGTGTGGCTGGAAATGGTGCGCCAGCCCTGGGTGCCTCAGAGGATGGTTCTAAACAGGCTCCAGCTGAACCTACGGTGATGGATGGGCTATCAAGCTCCAAAGTCACGGGTACACGCGCACCCTTGCCACTTTCATCGTAACACCACTTACTTTTTACAGTCGAGTACCATGACCCGTCTGGGGTCTTCGAATTGATCCAAGAGGATTTAGCTGCGCGTCTTCCACTTCGCAATCTACATTGGAAAGCTCCAACGCGACCGCTCAGGTCGATAGACTCCTTGCATGTGGATCTCGTGCCTAGCCCAGAGTCAGCACAAGCCGCAGGTTCGACTTCGTCAACTTCAGCGACCGGACAAGGTACGCCCACTAGGACCACGGATGAAATCTTCAGGGCACCTAACAAAGAGAAAGAGAGACGACATCAGATTCCAGGCCTGCGCCAAACGCCCTATCTTAAGGTATATCTTCTGCGATGTGATGATTCTGATACCTACAAGGCGACAGCGCGGAAATACGTCCGCGAATGGGTCAAGGAGCACACCCCGCCCTCTCAAAGCAGCACGGCCAACACGCAAGAGAACCATGACGCTTTCGAATGGTTGATCATCCATGTTGTCGTACCTGAAACTCCAGCAGCAAGCCAGCCCCGTGGATCTTCAAGTACGGCGACCGGCGAAAAAGAGAAGACCGGTGCAGCTTCTAGATGGACGCGCGGGACGACGACTCTTCTCGAGAAGTTGCGTGCAGACTTCAACGTATCATCCAAATCGGCGCCTGATCGAGTTGCTCAGATACGAGTACCAAAAGAAAGAGTCCCACCTCAAATGCTACCAGTTGCAGCACCAGCCAATGCCCCGACGATCATCGAAGCGCCGCAGGAGCAAGAGAGAGCTTGGGCCGACGTCATAACTAGGTTCAAGGTACTCATCCTTTCTTCTTTCGATCTACGTGTAAGCCAGTATGAAGAAGATATACGGAAAAACGACGCTCAGCGTTCATTCCCTGGCTGGAACTTCAACACCTTCTTTATCCTCAAAGAAGGCCTTGCTAGAGGTTTTGAGAGTGTAGGTTTAGTCGAAGATGCTCTGTTGGGTTATGATGAGCTTTCCATTGGTCTGGACAGTGTCATTAGGGATCAAGCGAGCGAGGAAGCCCAAGGAAGCGTTCTGCTTAGCCACTCGGACGATCTATACCAGAAGGCATTAGAGCTTTCCAAAGCGGAACCAGAAGGGGGCACCTCGGATGGCTCACAGTCAGCTATCCACGATGAGAGACCGATCAATGCGTTGAGGAAAGACTACCGCGGTCTAATTCTTGCCAACAACATCTCGATCTTCGACTTCAGACTGTACATCTTCGCACGCCAGATGTCTTTGCTACTGAGGCTTGGTAATTCGATCTCCGCACGCTCAGATTTTGCAACTAAGCTGCAACCTCGGCCCAATGCTGGCGTGATACAGCGCTCGACCGACGACAGTGCTATCGGTATGAAGTCGGGCGGGCAAAGCAATGATTCTGAAGATCTCTTCTCTCTCGCCGACCTTTGCACACGCGCGTTGAACTTCATTACGTTCGCTGGAAGACTTCTGCGAGATGATCTGATCAATGGGTAAGTCCGGCCATCTGCAGTGTGTGGTCGCGCTAATGTGTGTTGGTAGCGCGAAAGCTCACGACATTACGTTTGATGAGCAACTCATTGAGAATGTTGTTCGCTCATGGACGTTTGCGGCGTTGGATCAGGTACTACGTGAAACATCTACGACCTCTCTCCCGTTTACCAGGGGTTTCAAGGATGTTAGCAGCGGCTCTTCTGGCAAAAGCCTATCCTATGGCGGTCGCAACAAGGAGCCAAAGGTGAAGGTTTCTGAGCAAAAGACGATGATCCACCCTGCTCGCTCAACCTCTTTGAGCCATGGGAGACCTACTTCAGACATGCCGTATGCGCAGCCCGTGGCTAACTCGCAGGTGGTATATGAGAACGGGCAATACCACGATCGATCTTCCGCGGGGCAACCAAGTACGATACCTTCTGCTAAGAATGGCCTACAAGAATTGGCTGGAACAAGAGCACAACTTCACGCCATCCAACGAAGATTACTGGAGCATGCAGGCAAGAGCATGGGATGGAACATTGGATGGAATGCTGTCGTTGCTTCTCTGAATGCGAAAGAAGAGTTGACAGACGTGAACCTTGATGAGGAGGAAGAGGCCGAGCGTGCCTCGGAGCAGGAAGCGGCAAATGCTAAGCCAGAAGCTGAGCTTCGAAAGTCACGTCTTGGCATATCTGCTGCACAACTGGTCACCGCCATGTCTTCCCTTGGACAGTTCCGACAATTCTACGAGACCTTGAGCGATCTGATCGTCAAGCACTACATGGCTGCGGGTCAGCACAAGTCAGCAGAGAGCGTGCTCGGGGATCTAGCGGCTCTCAAATTTGAACTGGGTGATTTTGCAGCAGCGGCCATGTACTTCGGACGCATGGCCTCATACTTTGCGGAAACTCGGTGGAACACCGTCGAAACTACCATGCTCAAGATGCATGCGCGCTGCTTGAAGAAGCTCAACCGTAAAGACGAATATGTGCGAACGGTGCTAGATTTGCTGGCCAAATCAGCGGCGAGCCGGATGGCATCCAAGGGTTCTTCAAAGCGGATTAGTGCGGACGATACATCTGACATGTCGCACAAATGGTTGAACGATGACGAAGTGGACACCACTGATGTTTTTCACGAGATTGTCGGCTATTCCCAGCAGCTCCCGTACGACGTCACGGTTCAGATGGCCAAATACTTTGGCGACGTCTCAGTCGAGCCCTATGTGCGACACTACGATGACAAAGATGGTTTCCAACTACATTTGAAATTTCGACATCTTCTTGAGGATGAGATCGAGCTCCGGGCAGCGAAAATTAGACTGGTTAGTGCCGTCTCTAACCAAGCCAAGGACGTGTGGCTAGAGGAAACTGGCACGATACAGTTGAAGAAGGGATTAAATCGCATGTGGATTGGATGCAACGTAAGTGCTTCAAGTTTTCTGCTGAAATTTCGCTAATTGGTCTGAAGATCAACACTACCGGGCCATACATGGTGGACAGGATCGTATTGGAAGCGAAGCGCATCGTCTTCGTTCATGAGCCTTTCCAGAAGACTGAGGCAACAACACCACTCGGCATCATCACGTCTGTATCCGCGCATTCGCTCAAAGCTGCCAAGAAGGCCCGCATTTTGTGTTTTCCCCGCAGCGAAGCATTTCAGGCTCGCATCTATCTTTCGCATTTTATCCATATCGACAAGCCTCGCCATATCGAAGTTGAGTTTTCGAGTGGCTGGAATGCGATAACACGTGCAGATGTGCGGCTCAAGTCCGCTTCTGCAGGACTACGTCTTCGTACGGCAAACGCGAGCGTAGAAGCCGGTGACGTCAAGATTGAAGATGGCAAGCCAACGCCAGGAGTGGTCGCAATCGGAGAGATGGCGGCAAACTCTACAGCCACATTGAAGGTGCCTTACGACATGGAAACGATCCTACAAGACCTCACCGTCAAGATCGACGTCGATTATTACACGAAAAGTGGTCAGTTCCAGTACACTTCGTCTTTCGTCATTCCGGTGGAATTGCCGTTGGACGTCAATGTGCACGATCATTTCAAGAGCAACTCGTTGTTCTCGAAGTTCAACATCAAGACCGCCAACCATATACCACTGCAGCTGCTGAATGTTTCATTGGAGGGGTCTGAAGAGTTCGATGTTCATGCACCAAGGCGATCGAAAGAACCAGTCAATGTGTTCCCCAAGCAGCCAGTGGCGGTCACGTACAAGGTCGCAAAGAAGACAATGACTGCTGCACAAAAGCGACAAAGCCGAATTACCACTACTGGTAGCCTGTCGCTATCTGTCGAGTACCGTTGTCTCAATGAGGATGTCCTAGATCGCATGCGGAAGTTCTTCGCCGACGCCGTTGAAAACAGTCCGGTCCATCGCTTGGCTCGTCTACTTACCGACACTTTTATCAACCATCTTGAACATAGTATTTTGCCACATCAATACGAGAAGATGGCGCTATTGGGAAGGCTAGATCTAGGAGCATTCGAAGACATGGGTTGGGCCGATTGCCTTGAAAGTCTACCGCTTATCATCCGCAACGATACGCAGACATGGTTGCAGAAGTGGCATGAGGTAAGGAATCCCCGGAAAAGCATTATCTTCTTTGCGTGCTAATATCTTGCCATAGAAACACAAAATCGTGTTTCTCGGAACAGATACGGCATCAAAAATTGCGCAGCACGCCGCTGCCCCTCCATCGCCAAACCCACCGCGCCGCATGGTGATAACGGTATCCATCCCGCAAACCCATATCCTGCATACCGCCTCCCTATCTCTGGAGTCACCACCTACAGTATTGCACTCGCCTGTAGCGACGGTAGGCCAGCCCCTCATGACGACCCTACGCATCTCGCACAGCCGCCGCTGGGCCTCACCTTCCAGCCTCGTTTCCGCCGCCAATCTAACCGAGCCCACGGACCCCATCGACTTCATTTACACCATCGAAGCAAACCCCGACGTATGGCTTGTCGCCGGCCAGCGCCGCGCGCACTTTTCCGCCATCGAAGACCAAGAGCACGAATGGCCTATTGTTCTCATCCCGCTCAGACCCGGCAATACATTATTGCCGAATGTGGAGATTCGGCCTAGGATCAAGGCCAAGGCGGACAAGGGAAAGGATGCCGCGGAGGACGAATCAGAGATTCTGAACTGTGAGACGGATCTGCTAAGTTACGGGGATGCGGTCGTGGTGGTACAGGATGTTAAGAGTAGTACGGTTGGGGTGGGGGATATGGGGGTTGGTAGTCAGAGGCATGTGGTTTGGTTGGAGAGTAGTGGGGTGGAGGTGTGAGTGAGGGGTTGTGTATGTGAGATGTGGCAACGAAGAAACTTAGTCGCAATTACCCTTCTTGCAATGAGATTTGTCGGTTCGTTATTGGCTTAAGCAAGATGCTTTTGCCGCGCGTGATTGCGGGACTAGTCCTTGTGAGGTTCGCCTTCCTCTGGGGCATTTACCATGGAGAATCATCCAGGTATGGGGCATGCTGATGGACTTCTATGCCATATGCGTATGTGTACATCTTGCTGGCTAGAACAACAACGGTCTCGCTCGTCAACTGGGCTGTAGAACTACACTCCCGCGATGTAGCGTGGAATAATTCCAGAGGACGTCTAGCTATCGTAAATCTTAGCTGTAAACGGCTTCCCCGAAATCCAGTGTGGTCCTTGCTCATTTGAAGTAGTCACAACTACCACAGTTTACATGTCGCAGTTGCGAACCTACCCAAGACCTCAACAACCACTATAGATGGGAAAAAATGATGATATTCGGGACCAAAGGAAGGAAGTTTCAAGAGGCCACTGCACCGTAGGTATTTAATCCTGCATCTGTTCCTCATTCCTCCATCCCTTACCGCTCAACCTTCATACAATATCCTTCATATCGGATACTTGCAACATATGTTCTCAAAGTATGTACTTCACGATCTCTTCCATAACTCTCCTTCTTCAGTCCACGGTTACTAACATCCACCATAGCACACGACCCCATCGCGATCGCGCCTCGTTCACCTCACAGCCACCTACATCGTAGCGAACACATACCCGCGCAGTACACCCCACTTTAGCATAAATTCGCCAAGAGACAGCTTCTTTACATACTCAAAGGCGGGTGAGAATGATGAACAATAATAGTTACGATCTGAGGTCTTCGGACCGGTGATGAGACCAACAGTTCTGACCAGAAAAGACCTTTTGCATAGCTTTTGCTAACACCGGGCAACTCTCATATATGCTATCTTTCAATCGTACTCAGATCTCAGCTCCATGTCTTGTCCACGACAAGTCCTTCATCATCGATCCGTTTTTCTCTTTTTCTTCTTGCAACAATTGTTACGAGGAAAGGCATTCCATGAGGAAAACGCTGGATGGGGCAGGTGGAGTGGCCTTTATAATGTGCTGGAATTGTAGATTAGCTTGTGAAAAATGTACTTTGGTTGGTATTAACTTTTCCCTTCCGCTCTTTTGTTGCACAATGATGTGTTCGTCTGGGCATGTGCCCCTATTGTTTTTTCTGAAATGTCTGAGCGGCGATATGACTAAGTTTTCATTGGCAATGACTTTGAATATGACTCTCTCGCGAATAACAGTTTCATCGACCTCGGTACCAGGGTACTTATCAGGTTGCTACGGCATACCTACATTTGCATCATCGCACTTTTCATTTGTCGAAATCTTACAGAGCTGCTCTACCCTTCTCTTCTTTATGGATATGTAGGAAGGTCCGATTAGCGTACAGATTGGACTGAAGGCATCCAGTTCACTTTCGCAGCACCCATGCCTCAGTACCTTGTGATTTGCGGACTCATGGTGGAGCTGTTATTGCTCTAATACGGTACCAGCACGAGAGACCAATCGAAAAAAAAACCATCACAAATACTTCTTACATTCCACGATTCTAGCATCACGCCGTCTGTTAATTCGTCAACCTATCTCCAGCAACCCCCATCGTACAGCAGGTAGTTCACATTATACCTCTAGCATCTCATTCTTGTAATTGTTATGGCAAGATGTCTAAGATGGTAAAATGGCTTCAAGCAACCGAGATTGAAAAACGCGTTTTTTGAGGATGGACAGTTGCCGCTCCCATCGCATCGCTGGTGTTGCAAGAGCCCAGCCGAATCGGGTTAGCCCGCTAAAGCGTAGCGTGCCTACAAGTTCCACCGACCAGGGCAAGGATGCGGGGAATTCACGGACAAATGGCCAAATTGCCCTCCGCAACATTACGATAAGCAACCGAGGCTAATGGCGATCTCGAAGGTTGCTTGAAACATATACAGCGCATCCTGAACCAAGCGACCTTTCTTTGATGATTGACAGGCCATTTCACGACCAATACAACCGCTTTCCCGCAGTTCATCAGACTTTCGCACCCAGTTTCGCTACGCAGCATGTACAACAGAAAATCACTTCTGCCTAAAGAGGCTCCGCGTTGTGTAAATCTGTCGCAGATTGATGCTGATCGGGCTGCGTTAGCTCCTCGGCATCATCAAAATAACGGAGAAACTCAGACCATGCGCGTCACTTTGAGAGGGTATCCACATGAATCAGCTAAATCTGGGGTGCTGTAAAGCTGGCCACTCGAGATGAAAAGGACGTCTTACCTCTGCCCTTGCATTGCTCTTGACAAAAATCTCAAGATTCCGACAAAATGCTTTCGAACATGATGAATCGGTTGGCTTTGCCGCTAGCCATCCTCGCATTCTGTATGTTTATGATGCACAACATCGATACAAACAACTAACACGCTACAGTCCTCTCCTTCACCAATGGCCTCCCTCATGAGTCGCGCGATCCGCTCGTCGCACGCAAAACGACAAATCTGCGTATCTTGCCACTAGGCGATTCCATCACATGGGGCTGGATCAATGGGGGCGGATCGAATGGATACCGCGAGCGATTACTCGCCGACCTGAAGACTTCCGGTAACACCGTCGATTTCGTTGGCACGCAAAAGTCCGGTAATATGGCCGACAACGACAACCAAGGCCACCCCGGCTTCACCATTTCCCAGATCAGAGGCGTCGCTGCTGGTGGTCTGGCATCGAAGCCCAACGTTGTCCTGATCCACGCCGGTACAAACGATTTGAATAGAGGAAACCCCGCTTCAGAACCTGATGCTGATGCGCCGAGACGACTTGGACTCTTGGTGGATGACGTTCTTAAGGCTGTTCCCAATGCTGCGGTTATCGTTGCTAAGATCATCCCCTCGAAGAAGTCGGGTCTTGCCGCCAACATCAAGACGTTTAACAACGCGCTACCTGCTATTATCGCTGCGAGGGTTAGCAAGGGATCAAAGGTTTCTATCGTTGACATGAACGTCTTGAGCTTGAACGAGCTGAGCGATGATTTGCATCCGTAAGTGGTAACACCTGTTCTTTGTGAGATGTTCAAAAGATTGACGAGCTAACTTGCTTGACAGTAATGCTGCTGGTTACTCGCGCATGGGTGATATTTGGAATGCCGGAATCAAGGCTGTAGCAGATTCGATCCCTGCGCCTGCTTAGCTTCAGTCATATTCAGGCTCGCGGATCAGGCAGGGAAATCATATAGCATCATGGTTGCCTGGTCCCTCTAGGTACAAAATTCGTGCACGCACAATTATTTCTTTTTCCATTGCCACTTCCCGAATACTCCCTACCTACAACTACAAAATTCTGCCCACACCCATATCTTGTATCCAATTTGAGACTGCATCAGACTTGCGTCTTGCAAGGCTGTGCTTGGTGCTTATGCCACCAAAATAAGGACAACCCTCAGGCCACTTGACGTCATCGGTGGGGGACTGCAAGTTGACACCTTTGGACGAACATCACTTACACCTTAGGACATTATAAGAACCCCACAATTGTTAGCATGACATACACCCTGTATTCTGATAGCTCACCGTCCATCAATGACCAGTGGTTCGAAGCACAGCTGAAGCGCTACGAAAGGAATCCTTATAAAGAGTGTTACGGCGAGGAAGTCGCGGCGTTGAAGGACTTCTGCAACGGCAAGACAAACGCAGAACAGGCCGCCACTGCAATCACCCAGCCTATCTCCAAGTCGCGTATTCAAGACCTTGGAGGCTACTCCGATGATGTCGTAGCACTCAGTCAATTATGGAATCTACTCAAGAACGCACTCATCGAATGGCCATCCTCTCGTACACCAGACCTCGTCGCTCTGCTTTCAGCAATGACTAAAGTTACCGACGCTATCCACCGTGGTGAGCTCCTTGACGAAGCGGATGGAAGGCCGGTGCTGTGGGCAGGGCTTCCCTGGATTTGCATGATCTGGTCCGACGCGTTCTGGAGAACACCTGGACAGATTGCACGGCGAGCCAAAGACGCAGCCTCGCGGAAGCATGAATGTGAGGTCTACGTCAAACAGCAAGATGTGGAAGCTCGACTTGTTGCAGCCGGGATCTTTGGGTGTGAGCAGTTCCCATCCTCTCTGATATATTCGCGCACCATACTTACTGACCGCAGGGGATCGCGCGCCTCGATTCATGGTCCGAACACTTGAGCGGACGCCCAACCCAGACAAGGCGTACGATGCAGCTGACGATGGCGAAGCTGAATTCCAGCTCAAACTGGAGTTCCATATGCCCGCTGCGAGCAAATGGGTGGAGCATAACGGTGAGAGGCTCTACAATAGCCTTTATGAGCTGAAGCATTGGAACGAAAGGAAAGCCCATGGTGAGATGATGCAGTTCGACCAGCCATCGCAACGCTGGGAGTTCTGGCAGAAGAGACTACTCGAGATTGCAGAAGAGACTGGAATTGATATTTCCACACGAGACGCGGCGTGCAGTACTGTGCAGTGTATGCGCAAGATCAGTGCAAAGATATCATAGTACTTGATAAAATTAATGGAAGGGGCTTGAATGGTCCCAAAAAACAGTATTGCTGGCTGTAATCAGTGAACAGCTCCATGGGAGTCTGATGAAGCTCGATAGCGCTGTTGTTGAATGAGAAGTATGGTGTTCAAGGACGCCAATATGGTAGCCTGTCTCAACCATGGTACTAAGAGAATATGGAAAAGTCGGTTGTAAACCCTGTCGATTTCCTGGCCGAATCAAGGGGACTGGAAGTTGAGATCTGTAATTACCGCGTGTCTTGCGGAGGTGCACCATTGGACACAAATAGCACATGCGGCAACCGCAATCTTGACCTTCTGACCTTCTCAGAAGGACTTAATGCCCGCAACACTTGCGCACTTAATACGCAACAAGAACTCCAACAACAACTTCCGAATCGAAAATACCCACTTACATTAAACTATGCCGCAATCCAGCCTCTAATACTACTGTATCGGAAAGGGCTTTTGCGATAGCATCTGGACACTCGAGGGCAGCCAAGACCAGGACGGCCTACAAACAGTCATCAAGCGCGAAGACAGCGGACCCGGCCGATCTGTTACGAACGATTACAACACACACCTCCAGCTTCTTCAGAGCGCACTCCAACAACCCTTCTCGATGCCACTATCAATACCGCGATGTCACAAACTGGTCCAGCCCGACGATACCTGGTGAGTCACATGCCTGCATCAGTTTCCGCCTGGCTACTCTGCATGTAGAGGCTTCATCTCAGAACGTATCCCTGAAGTACCGCGGAAAAGTTGCTGTAGAAGTCGCGTTTCGTGATACTCGTGAGGCCTGGGTTCGCTGGAGATAGGTGATGAGCTCCTCGGTGTAGTGCCTCGAAAGCGGCGCGGAGAGGACGACATCGAGCGGCTGCAAGCTGTGTGTTGAATGAGGTGGAAATACCATGAGTAGGATGCGATTGGCGTCGCAATGCTTCAAAATTTCGCGCGTGAGGTGGCTGCCGTGGCCGTCAAGGATCAGAAGCCACCATTGATGGCGAGCTTTGGCTGCTGTATAGCGATCGAACACCTGCTGAAGCCAGGCAAGCCCCAGGTCATTGTTTGACTATCCCGTCGCCGAATGGGAGATGAAAATCTGGTGTTGTTCGGCTACAAGGTCGTCAACCCAGGTCGATTGAATCCCAGAGGTGCCCTGGTAGATGAGAGCTGGCGGTAATGCCTCTCTAGAAGCGCATACGCAAGCCAGCAGCATTACCCGTTCTCTATTTCCATCTCTAAGCGCTGAGGTGCGCGCTTTTGACTCCCAAATTGCCTTAGAGACTATCCTTTTGGTGCGGCTATTAATGCCGACAAAAAAGCCTTTCTCATCTCTATTGAACGTGTTGCGCTCGTCAACGCCGTGTTCACGCATCTTGGAATATAATAGGTTGAAGTACAGCTCGTACTTGCGCCTACTGTAAGCTAAATGGCGCTGACGATCTATCCCGGCGCTCCATTTAGCGGTGAGCTTATCGGCATGGCGATGTAGAAACCGATGATCCAGCTGTCAGAGACCTCCAACTTTGCAACCGCAGTGGCGAAATTTTGCAGCATGCTTCTGGTGGGTGGCAAGCCGTCTCTCGTTCATCTTTCTATATATTTGACAAGTTTCTCCTCTTGTTGTGGGTTGAGTACGAGCTGGTGTTGTGCCTGCGCGATGATTGCGCTGCACACCTCTGTGCCTCCGCGACAGCGTCGTTCGGTTAACACCGAACATTTTTGTGACTTCGCGATACGAGAATTTCTCTCCAGCTTCACACAATTCCAAATATTCAATCACTCCTTGAATCGAATCCATGGTGGTGGGGTTATATGGCGTTGAAGTTGGGACAGTTACATCACGATCATGGTGGGGTGGCTCGACCCGCGAACTGGCTCGTTTCGCGCACGGGCATGGTACAGTCCGTGCGCGCGTAATGCCCATGTTCGCGTGCCGCCCGGGCGCGGCATCACAACATCGCGAACACGCTATCTTCAACGCCCCATAACTCAACGACTATGGATCCAATTCAAAAAGCAATTGAAGCAATCGAATCGCACAAAGAAGGAGAACAATTCTCGTACCAGAAAGTCTCTGAAAAATTCGGAGTTGACCGATCGACGTTGGCGCGCCGACACCAAGGCAAGCAGGCCAGCTATGCAGCCAAAGCAAAACAACAGCAATTACTCAGCCCACAACAAGAATTTGAACTTGTC
>QXCR01000141.1:0-74568 GCA_004380135.1 Stemphylium vesicarium | reverse complement strand
AAGCGCAGCGCAGCGCAACGTAACGCTATCTAATACAGTCAGCCCTAACAAGCTTCATCCGATCGCTTTGCCCCTCATGCTTAACGGTTCGTGCTCCTTTTTGCCCCTTGGCCCTGAACACGTTGGGCATCGGGCTGCTTCGTGAGATTGCGGTGTTGCATCGCTACTTTCCGTTGCTGATGGCAGCCGGATAGATGGAGGCAGAGTTCAGATGGGTCCATGTCTAGATGGAAAGGGATGCCATGTAGCGGCGGCAAACCAAGGCCATAATCTCCCTATTTTTGCTGCCCAATCCCGACTGTCGGGGCTGCTATGGTATCGAAATGGGGAGAAAACGACATGCGTGTTTTTGATTGACATCGTGAGTCTGAGTCAACCGGCCTAAGCATCAAGGCTCAGACTGCTGAGGTTTGATAAACGCAACCGTCTTTTCGGAACGTGCAAAAAGCAGACCCAGGCCAGAACCTTCCTCTTGTGAGGGGCCATATGACGGGAAGTGCTTTGCTCATCATGTAGTCATCGCCTGCCAGTGCTAGTCTCGGATCCCGGCCTCCTCCAACGTCTGCAAAAGGCAAAGCAAAGTTTGAGCACAACCCTCTCGGATGGCCTGTCGTGAGCAGCGGTCCGCACCGTAACACTGTTCGATTATGCAATAAGTGCGCGTAGATTCAAACTTTGAAAGGCCTGATGTCAAGCTCCTTAGGCGTGTCAAGAAGCGACGGATGGTGATGAAGGTGCAGTGAAGAGGGCTGAGTGGTGTACCAACATTGCGTGATGCAAGTGAGCACTTGAGCACTCGAGCACTTGCAGAAACTTGGTCGAATGCATGCCAGGAAGGCCTTGTCGCTCGGTTTGCAACGGGCCCGCAGCACGTCCGCAAAGACGGATGTCCTCCGACGAACTTAGTGCGATACGTAGCAGATGCGGCATGCTCTTCTGGTCTACCCGGCGGGCTTTACGAAACTTGCCACTGGTAAATGCATCGTCATCGCCCTATCATCTGCCCTCAGTCCAGTCCGGTCGATCGCTATTACATGTTTGTTTCGGACTCGACCAACCGCCACCCCGCAATCTCCAATGTAAACCCACG
This sequence comes from Stemphylium vesicarium, assembly GCA_004380135.1. Lineage (NCBI taxonomy): Eukaryota > Fungi > Ascomycota > Dothideomycetes > Pleosporales > Pleosporaceae > Stemphylium > Stemphylium vesicarium. The sequence continues at coordinate 73,478 of QXCR01000141.1, read as the reverse complement.
TGGCGAACGACGATGAAACGAGCAAGTCCCATCATTAACCAGATGAAGAAGAGGAAATACACGGATGATCGTCGTGAGACTGGTGGTGATGAGGACTCGGGGCGGAAAGGTCCGTATGTGATTGCTTCGTGATCCGCGCGCAAGGGACTAAGCGCTGGATTGATGAGGGCCGGTAGAACCTCGCGGATCCGCATCTAGACACTTGAAAATATTTACAGATACGATGTGACCCGTTTGTTGAAACGGCATCAGCGCGTTTGTGATGTGGGTGCGCGAGCGTCTGTGACGAGCGCGCTCATCATGGCGGCGAATTTGTGGCTGAAGAAACTTCGTCATGTGGGCATGTACCTGGGCTACCTGCCTTGGTCCCGCATCTTCAACGGGCGACGCAGTAGTGAAGCAACGGCCGTAGTAGTAAGATGCTGACAGCTCGAAGGCGCAATCTGGTTGCGCTTGTATGCACGATTTTGGAAGTCGTGTCTCCTTTGGGATGCTGCCATATTCGCAAGGCACTCCGACGCTACTCAGTGGAGTCGTCGTTCCTGCTCTGGGAAGAAGGTTTCACACCGGATTTGTGTCTAACGCACGTCATTCTGTACAACATCACGCTTGTAGGACTGAAGTCCGGTTTGACTGTCAGGGAGAGTGGATCGTCGGCTTCGGCATGGTCTGCAGCTTTCGATGGGCTGAAACACTGCTGGTGCAGTGTCGTACCACATCACGAACCACTTCGCATCGCGTGACTGAGATGCCTTTGAGGAAATAGGAGCGATTTGATAACCTCGGAGTTGCTACCGATGCACTTCATACGCAGGGTCCATTGGGCGAAGGATCCGAACACCACAATCTGAAAAGGAGCCGGCTGGTGAAACTGTTGAGCCTACGAACATGGCAATGGGCTGGTTGTTTGTTGCAATTCGACCAGATAGCAAGCAGTTTGGCGTAGTAGCAGTGGATGCGCAGACTTTGCAAAGGGTCTTTCCCAGTCTTCGCCTGAGTCATAGAGTTTTCGAACGCAGTATCTCCGTAGATGTCGTGACACGATTCCACTTGCAATGCTGCAAGCCACAGGCTTCGGTCCGGATCGACGAGACATTCTCAGATTGATGGTCTTTCTTGCCGGATGATTCACGGCAATTTTAGACGATCTATTGGAGCACTAACATGCACTAGATCTAAGAATCGTGGCAGCATGAGTGCAGAATAGAGTTTGGGCACTTGCCGGCATGCTTGAGTCCGGGAGCGAAGGGAGCAGCGCGGCCGTTTGTGGAGCATGGAGGTCGTCGTTAATGCTCGCGTTTGGGCCGAGGTCTGAGTCGTCCAGAGGCAAAACGTGGTCGAAAGCCAACGGCGGGATGTACGGGACTGTCAAGTGCCATGAAACCACAAAGTTGTGGAAGCGAAGATGGCGAGTCAATCATGCACGTAGATGGCACTCTGATGAGACACGCTCTCTGCGAGTATCTGTCAATCAGTAGCGTAGAGGGTAGTATAATCCTCCGAATGCTACTGCATCAAGGAGAATATGACTACCCTTGGCTCAAACCCAGGAGAATAAAAAGTGCAGATGGCCTACGGTCGTGTTCACGTGGCTTCCGCACTTGAGCTTTCAGCTACGCCTATGCGGGCCGGACCCTCCACAACGCCTGACAAATTGGCGGTCGACATTGGCCGAAGTGAGACCGGTCCAACTTTTGCTTTTGGTCCCTGGTGAGGAGTTCACCGTCTGCGATCCTCACACTCGTGTGGCTCCGCGGCTGATGGTCGTTTAGCGTAGGTCTAGCAGGAGTGATCCGTACGACCCGGATCTCCATGATCGTCCAGGGACTTCATACTCCGATGTCGATCATCCCCGTCATGTGCGCGCATTTGCACGCCAGGTGATGGCTTGGTCGAAAGGAGCTTGCCGACTTGCGAGGTTGGTTTGGACACAAGGGGTATGCATGCGATGGCGAATCAAGTCGAAGGTGGTGCCAAGGGGCACTATCATTCAATAGAACCTGTCGGGGGTAATCCCAGGTAGACTGAACACCGAAAGGGCTCGATCCTCATCGTACCACTTGTGCGCTGAGGAGGCAGCAGCTCGGCCTCCTGGACGTCTGACGTAGGACGTAGCAGAGTGAACAACGATGGGGACTGATTCAACAGTCAGAGCGAGTGCGTTTACCGTTTCCTATTCGGGTGACGGCGGCCCTGCTCCACGCTGAGGAGCGTGGTGAGGCAGGAGGTGGATACTGGCATGGCAACGTTGCTGCAGAGCAGAGAGCCATTGTGACGCCGGTGTGAGCCCGCGCGGTGGTGTAATAGTCGACCAGACTGTGCAGAAGGTCGCATAGCACCATTGCAGCCCAGGTGTCCACTGTTGCGTTGCTAACAATGCTACGACGACTCGATTGAAATTGCGCGTGACAGGATGCTGTTGTGCTATTAGCGCATCACAATTGGGTGCAATGCGTGCATTGTCAGGCTCGCGTTGATCGTAGCCGACTTTCGCCTACCCGTGCGAGAGAAGTCACGCTCGCTGCCACATGCTTTACGGTAACAATCCGGGGCAGGCGAGACACTTGCGAGCGATCCAAAGAGCCCTGAAGAGCGCGGGCTAAGTGAGAAATTTACCACGACGATTCGTGTTCTTCAGAACATCTGGTCATAGCAGGGAGAATAGCGGGATAAGCGTTGGGTACGACCGGGCCTGGCTTCGCAATGCGACGGCCCTTCTGAGTGGCCATGGTCCGAAAGACTTATTGAATCGTGAGCACAACCAGGAAGACTAGGTTAGTATCGTCAGCCCCAGCCCGTTCACCCCGACTCGAAAGTGGACGTACTGATCAACGACAAGATAGTGAACGTGCGGGCTGAGTAGATGCTGGTTGTATATATGCCCCGGGGCCTATAATTGCTTTGCTTAAGAGCTTGCAAAGCAGCGATGTCCCTAGTACAGGCCATGCCTTGCGAGCGCGAGGCCCTTTTGGCGCGCGTCTTTTGGCGACGAACTGTAGCTTGCAGACTGTCAGACGCTCACGACGAAGCTAGGTAAACGGCCTCGCTGTCGCCCTCAGGCACGGCTTGTGACGGAGGACATTCTGGCTGCGGCCTCGTCAGCATGTAGCGATAGCCGTTGAAACCTGGTACCTGTCAGGCGCGGTGTCAATCAACAGGCTCACGCAGTGAAGCTAACGCTCGGATGCCAGTAGGACGATGCCGGCTCTAACTGGAAGAGGAACATGTCAGCCAGTCCGGCCGACCGAAAAGGGCCAAAGGCGTGACTTGGGCGCGCCGATACTGACTCGCAACCCCGACCAAGTTCTTGGTGGCGGTCCGAAATTCATCGCGGCGGTCTGGCGTGTGTATGGCTAGTCGGCACATAGCACATCATCGGCTGTAGATGACGTTCCTGACTAGGTGGCACGATAAGTCGCCCATCCACATGAACAATTCAGTGCGCAAGGGACGATCAAGGCGGAAGCGCACGTCTGGGGAGAGAAATCCTGGCGATGAATGGGCGCGCAAGGATGGCGCATCAGTACCAAGTTGCCTCTGCAGTAGCCGTGCAGTTCTGTTGCTGCAGCTGCACCAGGACCCGCTGGTCGTCACGAATTAGCTGCATCGTCGTCATTGTCAGCCCCGCGTTATCTGCCTGGCGTTGAGCAGTGGCAATCGCGGTGAGGCAGCGTCGCGATGCGATTGACGTCGTCGGCTGCGTCATGTGGGTGGGTGGGTGGATGGATGGATGGATGGATGGATGGATGGAGGACCACCATGACGACCCCACAGCGCCTTGGTGCTGTCGCCAGGCCAGGGCAAGACAGTCTGCAGTGGTTGCAAATCGCAGGCACAGACGGGATTCGCGCATTGCACAGACTGGTCAAGAGGTTCGCAGGTCATGGTATGCTGCGCAGAGCAATTTTTCACGATGGGGTGTGATGGGCGTGCATGATTCACTCTAGGATGAGGAGGAGGTGGAAAGGCGCGCGTGCAGCCCCGTGCGCGCTAGGCCGCATGTGGTCGTCACTTGACCAGTCGTCCTCCCCAAAGTGCACACCCGGCCACCACCACAGCCAGGGTCGCCAAACACCATCAACTGCTTTGGGTGCAAATGCATGATGCTCGGTGCGCGATGGAGTGCTCGATGCACGATGCCCGGAAGTTTCCTCTCCGCCGCGGCGGCTGCTCCTGCTGGCGCGGCGTCTGCGTGTCCGCAGAAGAGATTGCATGGACGAGGGCAGGGAGATCAGTCATGGCGGCCATGGAGGCAGCCCGTGGTCGTCGACAGGGCCGGGAAGCAGACGCGACCGTGTGAAACATAGCGCACCGTCCCGGATCCGCGAGCATTGGACCAGTCTGCGCGGCCCTTGGCTTGCGCTCTCTCCCTCTCTCTCCCTCTCTCGCGCGCTGCCCACTGAGACGCAGTGACGCTTGCCCGCGTTCGGACTCGCATCCCAGTCGCCCATGCTGGCCTCTGGCGACCGTCTGCGCTGTGCCTTGTTCCGGCTGCATCCTGCTCTCTTGGCCATCTCCGCACTCGTCGTCGTCGTCCTCACCATCATCCGACGTCGGGCCTGTTGTCAGCAGCCCGAAAAAGAAGCTGGTCTGCCTGGCTCGGTCGTGCTCGGAACTGGCCTCGCTCGCCCGATGCTCGTGTCCAATGCTTCCCGACGGCCGTTTCTGGGGGCAGCACGTTGCGGGATGAAGAGAGTTTCGCGTGCTGCCTCACCAGCGGCCGCCGTCCAGGAACATGAAGCTTACGCTGTCCTAACGTCAGGCCCTGGCAGCAGCTGCGGAGTCATGGGCCACTAATTTAGCACCGCCATGGTGCGGTGGGCGGCGGTGGAGAGGGTGCAGGGAGGGCTGCTCGTGCGCGTTGATCGTCTCATGGGCCAGAACCCGCGAACTGGCGGATGGCTGAAGACGAACATGCCCCAGCAGGGCTGCCTCACGTTGACTCTCTCCGTCCAGGGACTAGCTGCGTGCGCTGCAGGGGCGATCGCGACGCTACTGTGGCTATCAACTGTCTGCCAGCCCAAGCTGGCAGAGGGCCCCCTCGCACGCAGCCAGCACGGTAGTGTGTGTCATGGCTCCCGGATACTTAGCATTCCCTCCTAAGCAGGCACATTGGCACGTAGTGCCGTCGACGTCTGTCGCAGTCGTGCATATTCTCTCACGCTTGACTTGCCCCATCCATCAGAGTCATTGCCAGGAGCCGCCATTTCTCTCCGACAGACCATCCCGGCTGTCATCAGCAAGATAGCGTGCTCGCGTTAGGAGCCAGGTCCTTGTCTGCTGGCTGATGCCGCCGTTGCTACTATTACCTCTTCTCCCTATTATCGTCCCAGGGCCATGCCAACCCTGACATCCTGGTAGCCTCGCAATTCGCCGACGCATCAATATAACCCCCAAATATACATACTTCTACCCGTTCCCTGGACCACTCTCTGGTACCTCCTGTCGGCGACCTACATACTCCATATTGTTGTTTGCACTTGCAGCCCTTGTACGTGTGTCACTCTCTACATCTACCACCTTGTGGCTTCGAGTCCATCCAAACAAATACTCATCTTTTATACAGTTCCTCCACTGCTCCTGCAACCGCGAGAACCACGGCCAACGCATAATTCTCGTTCGGCTAAGCGAGATCACAAACTGGACGAAGGATAGAGCTATCTGCATCCTCAACGCACCTGCCCCGCCTTTGGTCCCATCTCCAACCGCACCATCTCCAACGACACCGCTCGCTCGCCACTTTGCTCACTCCACCACTCTCTTTTTTCCCACCCATTGATACCTGTAAGTCGTTCCCCCAGCGACCTATCCTCGTCCTCGACGCTGATTGGCCACCCCAGGTTATCTCCTACCGACGAACATTTGAGCTTTAGCGACTTTTTCCATCCGGTCTTACCTGCATCACTTGGGCGCATTCCCGTCCCGACCCATTAATCTGTTCAACTTCGGCTGCTGTGCGATCGAAGATAGTCTCCTATGCTTTCGGTTACCCCAGACGCTTGAACAATCTCTGACGTCCTGTATCACTTTGTACCCCAACAATTCGCACACGCAACCGCACTTGTTAACCAACAAATTTCCCCATGTTGCAAGGTATCAGGGCATCGACTTTGACGATGCCTTCCTTCGGACACGACATGTCCCTTGGTGGCCTGCCAAAAGTGGATGGCTACAGCGAAGCCGACTCGTGGACGTGGTCACAACAACCAACCGCACACCAACCCTCGTATCCAAGCATGTTCGATCCCTCAGTATACAGCAGCTTCGCCCCACAGATGCAACAGCCCTCCCGCCAGCCATCTCGCCATCACTCAATCGCTACATCGCGTGTCGTTTCCACCGCGACCAGCACACCGCCACCTCCCCGGCCACAGGTCGCAGGCAGCATGGTCAAAGCACAGCCCGCCTTCAAGCCCACATGGCAGGGCTTCTTAGATACGACCAAAGATGCCATGACCGTAGTCGAGGCCGCACTCCAAGGACGTCTTAGTCATATCAGTCGCCGGCCACACGACAAGGAGCGCGCAGAGATGCTCACTTCCGGAACCGTTCTGGTCTACGAGGAGAACGCGTCGGGCATCAAGCGCTGGACCGACGCCGTCCATTGGTCGCCTAGTCGCGTCATGAACAACTGCCTCATCTACCGCCAACTTGTTCGCGCACTTAAGCCAGAAGAGAAGAAGTCGGCCCTGAACCCGTCCTGTGGAACCAAGAGGAAGCGGAAAGAAAGCAATGGGCCGGCTAGGTCCAAGACTGGTGAAGTCCTCGAAAACTCCGAAGACGAGTACGAAAACCAATCGTTCGACCCTTCCCTCTCAGGCGACGTCGATTCAATGAACAAGGTGTATGCCAACTTCGCTCAAAGCCTTACTCCTGATCAACAACGACGATTCTGTGGCTCTTTGATCGACAGCTACGAGTTCAAAGAAAGCGGCTTGATGAAGAAGACAATCTCTGTCAAGTACCAGGGCACCCATCACCACGTCATCTCATACTACAGCCTTGAGGACGTAGTAAGTGGAAAGCTTAAGCGGCCATTCCAGGATCCCAAGCTCGCCGACATCCAACCGCGACCGGAACTTCTGAATGGCTGGAAGGTCAGTCTTGAAGATGAGGAGAGCAAAGATATGCCGCTCGTGGCGGGCTACCCACACCACATCCAACCAAGCCACGTGCAGCATCACGTGCTAGGTGCGGTAACTCAGACAGTCGGCGCACAGGGTGTTATTCAAACACACGCGCCCCTCCACCTCACAGTTCCTGAATATTGGCATGGACCCCAGCTTTCCCACTACGCACCAAGCCACCACAGCCCACAACACTACGCTGCACCCCAGTCTGCGGGACCCCAATACTCGACTTCACAGAACGCCCACCAGTACCCTGTCCAACAGCCTTCTCCTCAGGCATACACCCCCCAACAGCACTACACCCACCCCCCGTCTCCACAACCATACTCGTCGCCGCACTCAGCGAGCCCACAATACTCCGCACAGGCCGCTCCATCGTCGCATTACGCGCCGCAGGTTCAGTCTGCTCGTCACTACTCTTTCGATCATCCGTCGGCTGTCCCAGCCGCTTCTTACCCTCAGCACGGACAGACTTCGCAGTATCAAGCGCCACAGCCAACCTCGTACCCCATGGCCCAGACTGGAAGCTTTGAAGCTCATTCTATCCCAACTCAAAGCTCGCCTGCAGCCCAGCAGCCAACTCAGGTCCCAGCGACTCAAGTCGATCAAGGAAGACGGGCTTCCGCCCCTATCGCTCTCCAGCCATTTACTCAACCGCAGTTCCCCGCGGCTCCTCATCCTCACTCCTATTACGTTACGGACCAAAAGTTCGCGCCGGAGGAAAAATACACACCCGGTGCACACCCCGGCTACTAAGCCCCATCTCTTACCCCAATCTCGGACGCGATTCAAAGTTCCACAGAATACAATTTCCAATTTGCAAGACTCAACACGATACACAGAGCATACACGAGACATTCATGGCGGATGATTTGGATGCGATACCCCCTTAGCGATATTTCCTTAGGCGAAGGCGGCATTGATTGAACTGCAGCATTTTGGCTCGCACACTATCCGATATTATCTCCTCATTACAGACGGTCGGTGTTACTGGTGTTCCACTATCCATTGCATTCATGCTTTCATCCACACGTTTCAGTCGTCCTTTCTCATAATGGTGGTCTCGATATCAAAAAGCTCTTTTGATGTTATGCACGTATTTCTCATCGTAGATACCTGTTCGCATCGCATTTTCTTTCCTGTATCTCCTTCTCTCTTGTTTGCATGTCCAAATCATATCTACTATCGCCATACCCTTGTACAAATATAATCCGATGCATGTTCCTACCGTCAAGTAGCATCAGTTTTTAGAGCAGCATCGCGACATTGCACGACGAGTCAAACCGATCAACGAATTTATTCGCATCACATCTTCCCTCCATGACATGATCAAGCATGCTGCTGCGCTTTCATGTGACAGTCTGCCACTGACGCACCAGCGATCCTTGCCTCCTTCCTTCTCCTACCAACTGACTCCAGCCCGCTGATCTACCAAGTGCTTAAGACTTCACGCGTACGCAGCGTTACACTCCAAAACATCGCTTATCGTCGACAACTGTGCCGCGAAAGCTACTCTAAGGACGCCCATGTCACAACCGAGCCAACTATACCAACCGCGCCGCCCGCGCCACGTAAAATCCTCCTTACACAAGAGCAACCCCAAGTCGCCAACAATTCCATCATGCCACAATGACGTGCCTTGCCGCAGCCGCGCCCCAACGTGCGACTTGCCATCTCGCATGAACAATCGAGATCCGCAAGATCTTGCCGGACCAATCGATTTCCTTGACGCGCAGATGGTCGCGCGCGTGGTGTGCAGATGGCAAGAGCGGAGTTTAGATGGGCTGAAGAATCAAGAGCGGGAGAGAAAATGGGGTTGCTACGCGAGGTAAATGGCCTGATCGTAGTGGGATACGCTGTGGGAGGCGAAGAGGCTTGGGATACGAGCTAGAAGCTGGACGTCTGGACATTGGTGATTTGGCCCGTAGAGGATTCTGTTGGAAGGGATGGAGTGGAGCTATGTCTGCGCCTTTTGGTGTAGGTGTTGAGTGGATCTGGTGTGTTTTTGTTCTGTACAAGTCTATTGTTTTACTACTACCATGATGCTGGTATCTGATATGTAGTTCATCGCCTATATTGCGACTTATAAGTGTGTATAGGCGGAGTGATTGGTGTTTGAGGTGCAGGAACTGATAGTCATGTTATCTAGATATTTCTTGCTCAGTTGTTCGCGTCATGTGTTGAGTGCTATAGAAGGATCAGGCGCGGACGATGAGTCTTGGGACACGGCATGAGATGGTATAGTAGGATCGCCTTATAGGTTCCTATGAGTAACGTGCCGGTTTCCAGGTGGGAGTACGCAAACATCAGCCCACGCTCGGCAGGCTTTCGCGTCGAAGAACCGATAATGCATTGGTTGCCTCCTGATTTTCTCTGACTGCGGGCTTGTGCAATAGGATACGCGTTTGCGATGATGTATATTCGACCTTTTCGAGTTACTGGACGACGGGTGCATGGATTGCCGCACGTGATCCGTGAGTCGTCCCTGCAGATATGTCTTTCGATTTGAATGGAATTTAGTAAATGCAATGTCGAAATTACTACTGGGAGAGCAGCGAACATTGAATGCTACAAGCAAAGCAGAAAGCAGGAAAACATAGATGAAGCCATAAGGGCGCAATACCGTAGCATCATGGCAAGGCGCGTCGCGTCCGATCTCGCTTGATCTTGCCCGCCTTCTGATTGCTACCAACCACCACAATTACGTCCAATGTCATCATTTCCATGTCCCCTATCCATCATGGGGGATGTTCACAACATCCTTCTGTCATATGCGCATCTTCGACATGACCGACTGCCGCTCACGTAGTCTCCATAAAATGCCTCCCTCGTTGTACCGATACGAGATACGGATAACCGAGGCCTAGGATCCCGATGAATACCTTCAGGAAGGCTCCCACCATCGTGGCCATCACCATGCAGCACGCGTCACTCTGACATCTGAGATAGCTTTCAACCGCACCAGAAGTGATGGGTTTCGCATCTCCTTGTACAGTTTGGCCGATGGAGGTACGGAACTTTCAATAGTTGCCTAGCACCCGTGGTGGTCTCGTAGCTCAACGTCCTGGCGGGACATTTTCTCCAAATTAACTAAATGATTGCACTTGAGATTACAATGGGCCTCTGTCGAAGTACTAGAAGTGACGAAAAAACTGAATGAAATCCAGTTGAACATTTGGAGGGACAAAGTTACACGAATCTCGGGACCTTTTCCTCGTCGCAGTCGTTCAGCTCTTGCTCCTGGATGGTATCTCATGTGTGTTACTGGTCATTTTTCTTCATACAGCTCTAGTAGCTTCGGTCTGGTAAGGAGAGGGTTGGGAAGTGGCTGGCAAGCCACCAATCGCTTACGTCATGGTAACATAGCTTTCGCCGAACCAGAGTGGAAGTAGTACCTGGATTTAGCACGTCGCATTAGCAGAAACTGCATCGCATCGATTTACTGCAACCTAACAGTGCTCTGAAGAGAGAAGTCGAGTCGATCTACATCGCAAGCATGCCGCCAAAACGAAGCGGAACATCAGAAGCAAGCTCAACACCAGAGCCCAAGAAGCGTATGACCAGGTCATCAACCAGAGCAACCGAGGCGGAAACCCAGGATTCGACGGCTTCTTCACCTGCAGAAGCCCAGAAGGAGCCACAGCGCACATCAAGGGCCAAGAAGCCTTCCATAGAAGATGCAAAGTCCGGGACAAATTCATCGAACACGCAATCGACACCGAAGTCTGACATAGCACCACCAAGCATGACAACTACATCCTTCACCCATGCTCTTGTCAAAAATCCAATTGAATGCCATGAGTATACTCCAAACACATCAAAAGCTGCATTACCCACGGCATGGCCACCTATGTTGATCTTCACCCACGGCGCCGGAGGTACGCTCTCTTCTCCAACTGTAGCGAACTTCTGCAATGGTTTTGCGACTACGTATGCCGTCTCCGCTTTTCAGGGCTCCATGAGCCTCAAAGCGCGGACGAAAGGCTTCCATGCATATATTGGAGAGCTGGATACCCGAGGGAAGCAGACAAAAGATGAAGATCGAGAAAAGAGGTTACTGTTGGGCGGACGCAGTATGGGAGCCCGTGCAGCTGTCATCGCCGCCAACGAATACCTGGCGCAGCAGCAAGACGAAAAACAGGAGTTGGCACAGAGGTGGCCGACCGCCCGACTAATTCTCATATCTTACCCCCTCCTTGGCCCCAAAAACGAGTTGAGAGATCAAATACTGCTCGATCTGCCACAGGACGTTGATGTTATCTTTATCGTTGGAGATAAAGACGCGATGTGTCCGCTAGACCTGTTGGACGAAACGAGAAAACGTATGAAGGCAAGGTCGCAACTTGTGACTGTGAAAGATGCGGACCACGGAATGCATGTGAAGGGGGGTATGGAAAGGGAGAAGGAGATCGGTGAGGAGACGGGGCGGGTAGCTGCGCGGTGGGTTGATGGAAAGTTGAAGACAACCAAGGATGGAGAAACAGAAGTCATTGATGAAGAAGCGGTATGAGGCATACATCACTGCAACACCACACGCACCATTCAAGTCAAGTTCGCTTCGAATGGCTTTCATAACGACAAAACTAAACTACGCCCTCGCCGTAACCCTCAGCGTCTTCTGGATACAAGCGCACAGCTCCGGTATCCTGAACGGCTTGCTTATCACATCGTCCATGCCCGCTTTCAACGCTACCTCCACCTGCTCACTCCGCACATTCGCCGTTACCGCGATCACCGGAACGTGCGCTCTCACAATCCCTTCAGTCTGCATTTCGCGAATAGTTCGCACACAGGTCAGGCCGTCCATAACGGGCATCTCCCAGTCCATCAGAATGAGCGCAAGCGGCTTTCCAGACCCGTCGGGAATGCAATAGTTGGTCGTGCGCAGATACTCGAGAGCTTCCCCGCCGTGGTTCGCAACTGCGACTTGCATACCCGTGTTGCGCAGCTGTTTGGCGAGGACGCGTTGGTTGACCAGGTTGTCCTCGACAATAAGGACGTGGAGATCTTTGTTGGGTATATCCTCCAAAGTAGTTTTGGTGCTCTGGGAAGCATCATCGTCGATGGCCTCATTGCGCACTCGACTAGAGCGTAAGGTCTGCTGCGCGCGTATGCTCACGCTTACTGCGGCGTCGCTTTCGGCTCGGTTGAAGTTGGGGCGATATAAAATCTTTCGACTCTTCACGTAAAAGGAAAATGTGCTGCCAATGCCGGGTTTGGAAGCGAAGCCGATGGCGCCGCCATGCATTTCGGACAGGCGTCGTGAGATGAAGAGACCAAGGCCGGAGCCACCTGAGATCTTTTAGCAGGTAGTAGGTCAGGCGTAAATCTGAAACTTACCATAATCGATGTGCGTGCGTGGTGATGTTTGAGAGAAGCGAGCGAAAAGGAGCTGGTGTTCTTCATCGCTCAAACCACAGCCTGTATCCTGCACGGAAAATATCACATAGACCTTGTTCCGTTAGACGTAATATCTTGATCGCGTGCAATGGTGACGTACTATTCCACCCCTTTCCCAGTCTGCCTGTAACGTCTGTGCCTCTGAAGCTTCCGAGGTGCGCGAGAACGGCACGTTGCCGCTAACACTGTGGGTCGGCCGCCCTTCGGCTAAACCTAAACTGACACAGATTTGGCGTATGTCTTGCAGTTTCGTGAATTTGATCGCATTCGTTATCAGGTTCTGAGCAGTTAGTCGGTGCGTTCCAAGAGGGAGAGGAGGAGTAGTGACTTACTATGAGTATCTGCAAGACTCTGGTTGGATCAAGTGAGACATGCTGAATGGCAGTGGTTTTGCATGAGTCTTCGAGGCGGAATTGCAAATCTATACCCGCCGACTTCGCTTCGCCCTCAAACATCTTCACTGCATCCCTTGCAATTGAATCGAGTTGTACGTCGACTGGTGTCATCACGAACAAGCCCGAATCAAGTTTGGACATTGTAAGCACATCTGTTCAGGTCAGTCACGCTGTCTGCATCTGGAATGTTTCGCCTCGGACTGTAGCGTACCATCAACAATGGTTTTCATGTGCTTGGAGCACTGGACGATTGTTTCAGCGGCATCGATGGTCGTCTCCAGTATGGTTTCGTAGACCTTCTGGTAGTCCGTTGATTTTCCGAAAGATTTGTGGGCGGAAATGATACTCTACCCGGATAAATTAGCTTATGCATTTGCATAGGAAAACAAAGTTGCCTACGTCGGCACATTGAACAATTGCGGACAAAGGATTGCGCATCTCATGGCTTGGCTCGAGTCAGAAGTGTAAGTGTGAAGATCTTGCATCTTTGGAGCTTACGAAGTCGTGTCAATGAAGTTCTCTAGGCTTCTACAAAGGCTTTGTTAGGTCAAGAACTGTTGCTCGGCGAAATTAAGCCTACCGCTTAGACTCCCGGGCTCTTTCGGCTTGAGTCGCCTGAATCTTTTCACCCCATTTTTGCTGACTGGTATTGGTGAGTATCTCCGCAGTAAAGCCAGAAGGGCAAGAACCCATACCTTATATCCGTGCAACAGCCAATGATTTCAATCACCTCGCCTTTATCGTCAAGTTCAGGGAAGATTGACGTTATTACCCACATGGGCTGTTCCTCGGGAATGGTGTCGTCTAGACTCTGGCTAGGGGCATTCCAGGTTCTCTTGAGGCGCAATTCGAAGGACCTACTCGATGTTAGCTACATGTTACTGCAGAGAACAGTCTTCCTACTGATGTTCTTTGGTCTCCACAAGTGCCTTGAACTTTGCCTGCCCCACATCAACGAAGTCTTCGTCTATTACTTCGGCCCAAGCGTCGGCAAGGTCGATGTCGCGATTGGATGGGCTTAGCATCTCGTACCAAGCCTCGTTTCTGTATGAATACACCCCATCCATACCGATGAGGAAGATACCAACATCGGCCCGCTCGGCAAAACGCCTAAATTTGGAGAAATTCCGCTCCGACTCTTGCTGGGACTGCGTTAGTTGCTGTCTTAGCTGATATTTCATCTCTTCGGCGGTAGCTATGGTCCTTTCTCGACGATTAATATCTTCTTCGTGAAGCAGAATTGATGTGAGAGATGTTGATAGCAATCGACTAGCGACCAGAATAAACTGTAGATAGGTTTCGTTAAAGGGTCTACGTGGATTAAGTCCAATGACCACGAATCCAAGGATGTTGTCTCGCGAAGATGTCGGGTTCAGAGGGCAGATAGCTGCCATTCTGCAGGGATCCCCGAAACCTTGCCAGTCTACACCTTCGACCAATGCTGCGGCTACTGGATCTTGGTCAAGTCGTATTATTATGGGTTTTCGAGCGGTAAGAGCCTGCCGAAAATAAGGAGAAAACCCATGATCTTGCTGGAAGTCGAGATGGTCCGGTCCAGCTGGCGATCCTTTGGGTAGACCAAAGGAACCCCGAAGCTTGCAGTGCTGCTGAGCAGTGTCTGAGAATCGTGTCCTACTCGATGTAGAGCCATGACCATCAGCTTCAGCTGAGTAAAGGAGGACGAAAGGTAAGTCTTTGTCGTTGCGTGATAGTACTTCGGTAGCGACATTCCAGTAGGTATCAGAGTTGCGTGCTCTCGGAATCTCTTCACTAAGTTCAAGCAGAGTTTGCGAACGTCTTTTTGCAACGACTTCTTCAGTCTATATGTACGTCAGCTGGGGCTCATATAACCTGGAAGCAGAGAGCTTTGCCCAGTGAAGCACTTTCTCCTCGGCTGCAACTTTAAGGGGACAGGCTTTCACGTGTTCACGATCAAGTTCATGCTCGCCAAGAAACCTTGCAACTGTGTCCAAACCGAAGAGCTATGCGAATTGTCAGGGATTGTTTGAGGTAGACGTACAGTTTCGACTAGAGGTTCGTAATGACCAACGGTAGCACCCTCAGAGTCCAGTATTGGTATGAACTTCAAGGAAAAGTACGTTTCTTCCATGAAGCCGTTGCGTACCATGTGAATCGCGATGTTTCTCTTTTCGACTGTCTCTCCTGCGAGGTTCTTTTCTATTATGGGTTCAAAGTACTCGCCCCAGACGGAAGCAAGAGCAACGCGGGCACTGACGCCCATACATGGATGGAAGCTTCCTAGGAGCTCAATCTCAGCTTCATTGTAAACCATGATAAGGTCCGGCCCGTAGAATACGACAGCAGGTCGTGGGTCCTGCATAACCAGGTTGCAGATACTGCGGAGTTGGGATGACCAGGAGCTCATTGGCCCTAGTGGGGTGGACGCCCAGTCGATGCTGCGTGCCCATGCTGCATGAGCCGACAGCCGTTTTGGGGGAAGTTCATCTGTCCAGTCGAAATTTGGCGCCTTTGTTTTGGAAGTCGTTCTGGTGAGAGCCATCGTATCGCCTTTGTCGCCTGCGCACGCCATAGCAGAGACACCACTCATGACGTTCCAAAGGCTGGCCACGTGAACTTTGGTCCAGTTGAATCCATGGTACAAAAAAGGTTCACTCGCTGCATTTCGGGCCGAACACCAGCTTCGGAACTGCGTGAAGGGTGCATAGCCATTTTGATCGCTACCATGTGCGCTGCCATCGCTGCCTAGTTGTTGCAGCAAGCCCCCCGGATCGGCAACGGCCATAGCCGAGTTCCAGTAGAGAATATTCTTTCTCGGGTGGTCGATGCTGGTTGGTGTGGTATCGATAACAAAAGTAGGCCGCGGATCCTGATCAAGGAACTCCAGCATGCCTACGCGATGCAGGGGGGAGCTGCCATTCTGCGATAATGGCTCGAGGGGTACCGGGTGACGTGCATGCGCAGTCATGTTTGCCGTCGCAAGCTCAGCACTGCATGTGACCTTTTGTCCTCGTCTTGCGCGAACACTTTTCAAAACAAGACAAAGTGCCAAATGTCGCTATTGTCGAGGACATGAGGGATACTCGTCGTCGTAGCCAAGAGGGTTTGGTGGAAAAGCGGGATTCACCCAAGGACCTAGGCTCGCGAAGTGGGTCTCCTCCACGCCACTTGCCGATTCTAGCGCCCATGCTACGGGAAACTTGGAGATCATCTAGAATTGGACCAGAATGCCGCCTATCACAATTTCTTCGTCCATTCACCATCAGAGAACCAGCCATCACAACAAGACGACTGACAGATGCAGACATATAGCGCTTTCTTCAGTTTCAGGAGGGAGTTCTTTAGCCCAACGACGGTTTTCCCTCCATGACGTTTTTCGATGGCTACGGCCGCGACGTGGCACTTTGCTTTTCCAATACGCATCGCCACCGAAGCATCTTCACGGATTGCAGAACGAGATCTCTGAGGGCCAACAGATTGGATTCCGGCCTCGCAAAGTCAGAGGATGCAGCAGCGGCAGCGATGATACCGCGCGATTTAGTATAGTAGGAAGTGGCTTGGGTGACGGCCGAGTTGAAGTTCTGTGCAGCACCATCTCACTTATCAACGGAGAACTTCTAGCCTTGCGTGAAAGCTCTGCATTTCTTAAGGGCTAGGAGGGAAGATGCTTACCGGTTATACAAGGCTGCGCCACTATGCAGGGCGTTTGCATCTGTCACCCATAATTGTGTCAGCGAGCACATGCCTGGTCGAAGCAGACAAACCACATGCCCGAGGCGATTCCAATATTAGTTATTTACTACCTTGGCAACTTGGCTGCCCGAGACTCCTGTTTATAAGCCTAATTGCCGTTCTTCATCTTTCGACTTGCAGGGTTTCTCCAGGACCACTCAGCCTCGCAATCCTTCTGCTCTTTCCGCATCACAGCCTTCCAATACTACAAGTTTCTAAAGCATGCCTATTGTTGGGAGCACTATGGATCCGGCCACCAGTACAAGGGGTTGTACGGTCATACTTTCAACAGCAACCCCGGTCGGCCCTCCTGTAAAACGTGCCTTGAGCTGGTCTCACAGTGAAGTATTTGTCACCCCCTTCGGAACTTTATCTACAATCGCACACCTCAATCTACCTGATCTCACTACCGTATATACTCCATCTCCATCATGTGTTGACAGATGGTTGGTACAAGATTATGTGCCTTGCATGATGGACGAGGATGGTAGCACGATTTCACACACGACAACGACTATTGTCTGGTCCTTCGATCCTGCGCGAAGCTATGTTTCCGATCCCGCGTACAGTAGCTGCCAACCCTATGGCAAGGCGACATACAGTCCGGGGGTCTGTCCGAGTGGACAAACTGTTGCAGAGATTACAGCATATCGGAGCGATGTATCAACCGGCTACAAAACATTTTGGCAAGCCAGCTGCTGTAAGAGGTACGGCAAAGGCATAGCTCATCCATGTGATCTATAGACTAACATTACCCAAATAGCGGGATGACTTTCGGTTCCGAATTCGAGGATCTTTGCGTCAGTACAATCTCGACACCTTTAACCGGTCATGCTCAAGTAACTACAACGCCTTCTTACAGCGAGGAGCCGGTGACCCCCGTCTACGAATACACCTCGTACTTCGAGTCCAATGGCGAAATCGCCGGAACAACAGTCGTGTCAAACATGATAAACGTCGCTACGGGTCTAGCGGTAGCTGATCCTGTGGTTATCGCGTGGCAGATTGATGACGTTGGAACATTCCCCAACAAGTACGTCGAATCGTTGGTAGAGAGATACAGTATCGAAGCTCCGGAATTCACGCCGACAGGAGAATTGACGCCCGAATCCTCGACATCTCAACAGGCGCTAAGATTGGAATCGGCATAGGTGTCGTTGTATTTGCTTTTATTGGAGGCTTGCTTGTCTTCTGGTGCTTACGGAAGCGCCGTAAAGCTAGGGTCATGAATGAAGGGCAGGGCGACAAGTTACCAGAGATGGAAGATCAAGACCATACTCATAAGGAGCGGAAGTGGTTCCTGGGAGGAAAATGGAGGAGCGAGGCCGACCCACACGCCCCAGTGAACGAACTGGACTCGCAGGCGGTGCACGTTGTGCCAGGGCCACCCGTCGAGCTAGGGGCGACTGAGACGCAATACAGTCAGGACTCAGATGGGCGCGAAAGAATGGAAAGCCGCGAGAACGAAGAAAGGCCAAGACATTTGTAACCAGGTGTAAAGGCGGGATAGGAGACGGGTTGTCAGAAACTTGGCGGCTGACACCACCGATATAACGTCTTGTCAGTCTCGATCCACTCCGCTACCAGACGCGACTGTGGAATGCGGAGCACGCGCTTCCCTTTCTTTCCCTACCCAAGCTCTGTCTCTTTCGCTACATCTCATCAAGCTAACAGGTCGTGTGGGCCATCCTCCCGATCTGTCGCTAGCCTCATCCCTACCGTCCTCTCAACATCGCCTCCATCTCGTCTTCATTCTGCAGCGCGTAGCCCCCTTCATCAAGCCAGCGACTAATCTCCGCCTCGGCACATTCAATCTACATCGCGACCTCGCTAATCACCATGAAACAATCTTGTATGAGCAGGGAGCGTTTCGAAAAATCCTCCCCATCACCAAGTCGCCCGGCCCAAACCCAGTTCAGCCGGTTGTGGATCCCGACTTCGCTCAGCTGGGTTTAGCGTTGCCGGCGCGAACGTTTCAGGCCGGCGTTTCCACCACCAAACGGCTGTCATGGCATCGGTCGGCCTGTCAAAACCGTTCATGCGGGCAGCCACAGCGCGCGCGATACTATATGCAGTCATGTTGCGGTTTCCTGGATATTACCCTGTGGCCTAATGTACGGTGGCTAGGCGTCGGGCCAAGCTTCGGTGCAGGAGCTTGAAATGAGTCGAGCCACCTTGTATATTTACGCTTGAGGGCCTTTTCTTCGTTTCGTCTTGCTGCTTTCTATCGCTCACTACTGTCATTCATTCGTTCTTCTCTTAGTAGATTTTCTGTTCCGCTTTCATAACTTCACACGTACAGCTGGTCTCTGTTCATATTTCGAAATAACAACAACACACTCAAAATGTTTGGAAAGACTACTCTTATGAGCGCGCTGCTCAGCGCCGCTTCAGCTGGTATGATGAGCCGAGCCACCAAGCTGTGTACCTGAACTAACGTAAATGCTTTAGAAATCATCTGGGATGGCCGCTTCAACGACATGACCTCAAGCTCCGAACTGGAAGACTGGTCCTTCTCCAACCCCGTCGGCTCCTACCAATACTACATCCACGGTGACGGCCCCGTAACCGACTACGTAAATCTCGACGCTTCGTTCAAGAACCCCGCCGACGTCGCCTCCAAGCAGGGTGTCAAGATCACCATCGACGAGACGGCCAAGTGGAACGGCCAGACTATGCTGCGCACCGAGCTCATCCCGCAGACGGACGCGGCTATCAACAAGGGAAAGGTGTACTACCACTTCTCCGTCAAGACCAGCGCCGAGAACAAGCCTACTGCGACCAACGAGCACCAGGTCGCTTTCTTTGAGAGCCACTTCACTGAGCTCAAGTACGGTGCTTCTGGTTCTTCCAACACCAACCTGCAGTGGCACGTTGGCGGCGTCTCCAAGTGGGATGTCGAGCTTGTTGCTGACGAGTGGCACAACGTTGCTTACGAGATCGATTTCGATGCGGGCTCCGTCTCCTTCTGGCACTCGACTGGCAGTGACGAGCTTACGCAGACTGCTGGACCATTCGATGCCAGCACACAGTCCAACGGCGCGGACTGGCACTTGGGTGTCCTGAGGCTGCCTGGCAGCAACGATGCTGATGGTGCTGAGGACTGGTTCTTCAGCGGTGTGTATATTGAGGATGGCAAGCTGACTACCAAGGTCGGTAGCGGTGAGGCGTCCGCGGAGAAGCCGGCTGCTTCTAAGCCTGCTGCTTCTTCCAAGCCTGCCGCTAGCTCCACTGCTGCTGCTGCTTCTGCCGCCTCTTCCACCAAGGCTGTTGTCGAGACTCCTGCTGCTTCTTCCAGCGCTGCTCCCGTCGAGGCTCCCGTCGCGTCTTCATCTGCCGCTCCCGTCGAGACTCCTGCTGCCTCTTCCACTCCCGCTGCCTCCTCTTCTGTCGCCCCAGTAGTCCCCTCAAGCGCCGCCGCATCTTCCTCCGCCGCCCCCGTCGAGACTCCCGTGACCTCGTCCACCGCTGCGCCCACTGCTACCGCTGAAGCCGGATCTGACTCTGATGCCGTTCTCCCCGAGGAGTTCACCATCAAGCAGTTCGTTGCATGGCTCAAGGCCAAACAGGGAAAGAATTAGGTATATAGATGTGTGCTAGGTTAAGAGAAGGAGGGGTTGTCGAATAGTGCGCCCGCCCTTGTATAGTGTGTACATTCTTGTAGATATTCTTGTAGTGTTGTTTATATTTCAAGACGTTTTTGTCAGCATCGTTGTTGTGAATTGTATTTGTCTAGCATAAACTGTGAGTGAATGTATGTAGGAGGAAAAAGAGTAAGCCTGTGCCCGACCTACCCAGCTGCAGCGAATCGGGAACCTGTACGTCGAGTACACTACTAAAGCTCACTCCTGTCATCCGACATCTTCCCATCATGCTCCCCCCTCCTAACACTCTCCAAAACCGCCATAGGTTCATTACTCGCCTTCAAATGCGCAAATTTCGGTGCATCCTCGCCCAAACCCCAAGCAAAAGCACCCCCCAGCCCTCTATCTTTCATGACAACCTGTATCTTGCGCTTAATAGCCTCAGGCGTATCCCAAGTCCAAAACAGCCTCTCCTCTTCATCCCAGTAGTACTGACCCCCACCCGCCTCATCATACACACCCTCCTCCATCGCACGCGCATACGAAGCTGCAAGCTCCCCAGGAACAACGTCATGCCATGAGAACGCACCAGCTTTCCCTAGGTCGGCGCCAGTAGCAGAATCTTCCATGAGTTCCGTAGCGCAGCCAATGGGATTGCTACTGCACGACGCGTTAGCAGCAGTCTTGTACCATTTGACGTAAAACGCCAGTCCCAGGTTTGCTTTCTCGGGTGGGACGCCAGCGGCGAGGTAGGCGTCTATGGCTTGGAGCGAGAGCTGCAGACCAGTGTGGTGTTTTGTGACGTTGTCGCGGCGGTTGAAAAGGTCGTACGTCATGATGTTTAGGTAGTCGACTGAGGCCATGATGTCGGGGATAGTGGTCGGAGTGAATGCGAGCATGTCGCGTGGGAGGCCTGGGACTGCGGCTGAGATTGTCTTTGAAGGTCCGATGGCAGAGCGGATTGCGGCGAGGAGTTTGGGGTAGGCAGAGATTTCCCAGGCTTTGTCGCTGTTGAGATGGCCTGGTTGCTTGTAGTCTTCGCCGTTGCCGCCTGGGTACTCCCAATCCATGTCGATGCCTTGGTTGGTCAGTGTGGAGGTTCTTTGAGGAATGAGTCTTCAGTACCATCAGCGCCCGTCGCATCCAACATGGTTTTCACGTTGCTCGCGAAGAGACTCCGGCTTTCTTCCGTCTTTGCTGCAGTTGAAAAGCCGTCTGTATTACCCCATCCGCCAATAGCAACTTGCATGATTGTCCCTTTGGCGAACTTGGGACGGACCTTATCGATAGTAGTGAAGAGCGGCCATTCTTTTCGCGTAGGGTCGTTGAAGGTCTCAGAGGGCATAAAGGCAAGGGCCACTTCAGTTATGTTCTCGACCAGAGACTGCTCCGGTACAACGTTGTGTTGCCTGGAGGGTTTCAGTGACAATGGTAAATACGACGTCCCCGCTCTGGCTTACCCGGTCAGGTACATGATGTACCTCAGCCTCGAAGTTTCAGCCATTGAGACGGCCAAGAGTGAGACAAAAACAAACGCTAGACATAGCCATGATTGACTGCTGATATCCATTGCGAAGGATAGGCTGAGGTAGATGGATTCAGCAAAAAGACAAAAACATACAACAGCGGGGATTCGCTAGTGGTCACCCACCTAACTACTAATCCGCCGGTATCTTGCTTAAATAGGGCTGAGCGAACGGGAAGCCTTGTTCTCAAGATCCTATGGTCGTATGTGAAAGAATGAAAGTGTTTTTAGATTATAACGTTATAAAAATGACCCTGATACTGACGAGTAAATCCGCGTTGTGCTCACACTCGATAATCAATGGACGTAGAATGTGGTGTGAACGACTAACGTTCTACTCGGACAGGAGATTCGTTCGTGCGACATGCAAGTGCGGTCGCTAAATGGGCCGGGTTGGTAGGACTAGGGATCCGCCGAGGTCAGCATTGGCAACCTTACATGACTGCCAACTACACCGTTCAAAAACACGATTTACGGAAGGTAATACAGTCTGGTATCGCGCAGGCTGACTGAGACTGAACTACCTTTTAGAACTCTAAGGGGCTTCTTGATGTTCAGAGTTGGCGGGCTGGAGCCACCGCCCGCTGCCCATTGCTTTTTCTCGTCCATCTTCAAGACTGCAATGGTCTTTCCCGATCATCAATGAAGCTGATTACGAGTTGGTCAAAGGTGGTCGTTGCTATTAGTCGAGCGCGTGTCACAGATCGGGTGCACGTGATCTGGTGTCTGGTAGCAGCCGATGCGAACCTGTTCGCCGGGACGTCATCGGACAAGAGCCGGCCCATGGGTTCGCATCGTGAGAGGCCGCGGACTCGGGTCAGCGCCCAAGGTTCCCGGGGCAGCCACGCAGCTGTCATGTCGTACTTGGGTTGGAGTACAAATGATTCGCATCAGTCCAGGCCAGGTGGCGCATCTTTCAACAGAACGATTGATTGATTGATTGCTCCATGCAGCCTACGCCGTCGTTCGCCTTGGGCCGCGGCGTTAGCGGAACTAATCAGCCATGATTATATCATACCGCTGGTCCGAGCTCCCATTTCAAAAGTGCACTGAGTGATTCGCGCCGTGACGGTTTGTAGCTCAACCCTCGCCGCCTTCGACGTCTTGATCTGCTTTGGCTCTGCGACACCAGAGTTCGGCAATCATCAACACCCACCCGTTCGATGCAGGCACAACAACAGACGCCCCTTCTCCCCGTCACACGGCTCGCGCACGGCTATCTCACGGCCTCGAAGCACGACCGACAGCCATTATGCGGTAATCCCGAGGGTTGGGGCCCGATCAGCCCCATACGATACGACTTCACCCCGTGTTTCCTGGATGTGTGGATAGCCGCCGTGGCCATGTTTGGCGTCGTGGGAGGAGCAGGCGCGCTGTGGCATCTGTACAGGAACTGCACGCCTCAGCCGGTGAAGCGCAATTGGCACTTCTACGCCAAGTTGGTACGCTTCACATGCCAGGAATCAAGAAGAAATGGCCTGGATAGCTGCTAACAATTCACGCCCGACAGACGACAATCGGCGCCCTCATCGCCACTACGGCCGTCCAGGCAGCGCTCCAGATTGATTACTACAAGGACGTCTGGGCAGGCGACTTCCGCTTCTGGACCTCGATCCTCACCCTCGTCTCGCTCGGCGTCGTCTTCTACATCCAATACATCGAACACTGGAGATCCCGCAACGCCAACGGAGTCGCTCTCTTCTACTGGCTCCTCCTACTCGTCGCCTACGCCGTCAAGCTCCGCTCGCTCGTCTCACAGCAAGTCCATCACGAACATGTGGCCTACTTCGCAGTCTTCTGCTCCAGTGTCGGACTGGCCGCACTTTCCTTCGTCCTCGAGTGGCTGGTGCCCAAGCGCATGAGCGACTACGACATGCTCGGAGACGACGACGAATGCCCGTACGAGTACGCCGACGTATTTTCCGTCTTGACATTTGGCTGGATGACACCCATGATGAAGCAGGGATACAAGACCTTCCTTACTCAGGACAATCTTTGGAACCTGCGGAAGCGCGACTCCACCCGACACACCTCGCAAACGTTTGAAGATGCTTGGGCATACGAAATGGAGAAGAAGAACCCGTCACTATGGATCGCCATGTTCCGCTCCTTTGGCGGCCCATACTTCCGTGGCGCCGCTATCAAGACCATCAGCGACGTGCTCAACTTTGCCCAGCCCCAGCTACTCAGACTGCTCATTACCTTCGTCGACTCGTACCGCACCGAGAACCCCCAGCCCATCATCCGCGGTGCTGCTATCGCCATTGCCATGTTCGCCGTGTCCGTTTCGCAGACAGCCTGTCTCCATCAGTACTTCCAGCGTGCTTTCGAAACAGGCATGCGCATCAAGTCCTCACTCACCGCTGCCATCTACTCCAAGTCGACCCGCCTCTCTAACGAAGGCCGAGCTTCCAAGTCTACCGGCGACATCGTCAACTACATGGCCGTAGATACACAGCGTCTTCAGGATCTTGCTCAATATGGTCAGCAGCTCTGGTCAGCCCCCTTCCAGATCGTTCTGTGCATGCTCTCGCTCTATCAACTGCTTGGTGTGAGCTGCTTCGCCGGTGTCGCTGCCATGTTCGTCATGATTCCCATCAACGGTGTAATTGCACGATGGATGAAGACACTGCAGAAGGAGCAGATGAAGAACAAGGACTCGCGTACTAAGCTTATTTCGGAGATTCTCAACAACATGAAGTCGATTAAGCTCTATGCCTGGACCACCGCCTTTGCCAGCCGATTGAACACCATCCGTAACGACCAAGAACTCAAGACTCTTCGCAAGATTGGTGCTACTCAAGCCTTCTCGACCTTCACATGGTCCACCACTCCATTCCTCGTATCTTGCTCCACCTTCGGTGTCTTCGTCCTTACGCAAAACCGTGCCTTGACCACCGACATTGTCTTTCCTGCGCTTACCCTCTTCAACCTTCTTACTTTCCCTCTCGCTATCCTTCCAATGGTTATTACCGCCATCGTTGAGGCTAGTGTTGCTGTTGGTCGTATCACTGGTTATCTGACCTCCGATGAGCTGCAGGAGGATGCCGTCATCCGCGAAGACGCCGTGACTGAGACTGGCGACGAGTCTGTTCGCATTCGTGATGCTAGTTTCACCTGGGACAAGAACGCTGAGCGCCGTGCCCTGAACGACATCAACTTCACTGCGCACAAGGGCGAACTCGCGTGTATTGTTGGCCGTGTTGGTGCCGGCAAGTCTTCGCTTCTGCAGGCAGTACTCGGTGATCTATGGAAGATTCACGGAGAGGTCGTACTCAGGGGAAAGACTGCCTACGTTCCACAATCGGCTTGGGTCATGAATGCTTCAGTCAGAGAGAATATTGTTTTTGGCCACCGTTGGGATCCTCAGTTCTACGAGAAGACTGTCAACGCTTGTGCTTTGCGCGACGATTTTGCATCACTTCCTGACGGCGATCAGACCGAGGTTGGTGAGCGTGGAATTTCTTTGTCGGGAGGCCAGAAGGCCCGCCTTACTCTTGCTCGTGCTGTCTACGCCCGCGCCGACATCTATCTACTCGACGACTGCCTGTCGGCAGTCGATCAACATGTAGGAAGACATCTTATCGATAATGTACTTGGACCCAAGGGTTTGCTAGCCGGCAAGACCAGGATCCTCGCAACCAACTCCATTCCGGTCCTCATGGAAGCTGACATGATTCTACTTCTGCGCGAGGGCAAGATACTCGAAAGGGGTAGCTATGGTCAACTGATGGCAATGAAGGGTGAAATTGCTCAGCTGATCAAGACTTCCCAGAATGAGGATCAAGGAGAGGACGACAGCACTCGTACGTCGGATAGCGTCATGAGCGATGAGGAGTCCACCGTCTACGGCGGCAGCCCCACTGGCGACGACGATGAAGAGGATCAAGCTGAAGCTGAAGCGGCACAAGAGGGAGGCGCCCATCTTGCCCCATTGAGAGTCGGGGGCGGCACCGCTCGCAAGTCCAGCTTCCAAACCCTCCGCCGTGCCAGCACCGCGAGCTTCAAGGGACCTCGTGGGAAGTTGACTGATGAAGAGGGTGGCGCGCTGAAGAGCAAGCAAACCAAAGAGTTCCAGGAGCAAGGCAAGGTCAAATGGTCGGTATATGGCGAATATGCAAAGACCAGCAACCTCGTGGCTGTCGGCATCTACTTGCTGCTTCTTGTTGGAGCCCAAACATCTTCTATTGGTAAGTCCCAAGTTCACGGATGTTACCAAATAGCTACCCGCTCCGGGTGTCGCGCTATTGGGTCGTCACTTTTTCATCTTTCAGAACTTTGACGCTAACGTCCTGCAGGTGCAAGCGTGTGGCTCAAACATTGGTCGGAAATCAACCAGCGGTACGGCGGAAACCCTGATGTGGGACGATACATCGGCATCTACTTCGCATTTGGCGTGGGATCTGCTGCCCTTGTTGTGGTGCAGACACTGATCCTTTGGATTTTCTGTTCGATCGAGGTATGTATTCGCTTAGCGGTGCCAGCATGGCATGCATGACAGATATGCATGTACTGACATGGCATGTAGGCTAGCCGAAAGCTACACGAGCGGATGGCTTTTGCAATCTTCCGCTCACCAATGAGCTTCTTCGAGACGACACCTGCGGGTCGCATTCTCAATCGGTTCTCAAGGTAAGTCATCGTCATTCTTACCTAGGGCTATACCCGCGGACCGGCCCATTTCTGCCGACGAACTGTTTGCTCCCCGTCTCCACAAAGGATTGTGG
The DNA here is from genome assembly GCA_004380135.1 of Stemphylium vesicarium. Taxonomy (NCBI): domain Eukaryota; kingdom Fungi; phylum Ascomycota; class Dothideomycetes; order Pleosporales; family Pleosporaceae; genus Stemphylium; species Stemphylium vesicarium. Next base: position 47,006 of record QXCR01000141.1, on the reverse strand, counting down.
TTCGGCCTAATGTGTATACCGGCACTTGCTAACTTCATGTGACAGCGACATTTACCGAGTAGACGAAGTGTTAGCGTAAGTCGCTTGCAACTCTCCGACCCATTCACCGACTGTTTTCTAACGTGTGTCTATAGCCGAACGTTCAATATGCTCTTTGTCAATTCCGCCCGCGGTATGCAGCCACCCCACATCAGCCCGCCTCGTGTGACATCTGACTGACCAATGTAGCTGGGTTCACCCTTGTCGTTATCTCATGGTCGACGCCAGTCTTTGTGGCTCTCATCCTACCGCTCGGCGCGCTTTATCTCTACATTCAACGATATTATCTGCGCACGTCGCGGGAGTTGAAGCGACTCGATAGCGTTAGCCGCAGTCCGATCTATGCGCATTTCCAGGAGAGCTTGAGTGGTATGAGCACGATTCGCGCATACAACCAGCAGAAGCGCTTTGAACTTGAGAACGAGTGGCGTGTGGATGCCAATCTTCGTGCATACTACCCTTCCATCAGCGCCAATCGATGGTTGGCTGTTCGTCTAGAATTCCTTGGCTCTGTCATCATCTTGGCTGCCGCGGGTTTCGCCATCATTTCTGTGGCCAGTCACAGCGGGCTATCGGCTGGCATGGTTGGTCTGGCCATGTCCTACGCGCTTCAGATTACACAGAGTCTCAACTGGATCGTTCGGCAGACCGTTGAGGTGGAGACCAATATCGTTTCTGTGGAACGTGTGCTAGAGTATGCCGCGCTCCCCAGCGAAGCGCCTGAGATCATCTCCAAGAATAGGCCACCAATCAGCTGGCCATCTCAAGGCGCGGTCGCCTTCAACAACTACAGCACCCGCTACCGGCCTGGTCTGGACCTGGTACTGAAGAGCGTCAATCTCTCTATCAAACCTAAGGAGAAGATTGGTGTGGTTGGTCGTACTGGTGCTGGCAAGAGCTCACTCACCCTTGCACTCTTCCGTATCATTGAACCGGCAGAGGGGCATGTGAGCATCGACAATCTCAACACAAGCACTATCGGACTTTTGGACCTTCGCCGGCGCTTGGCCATCATTCCGCAAGATGCCGCACTCTTTGAGGGTACCGTGCGCGATAACCTTGACCCCGGGCATGTGCACGACGATACCGAGCTCTGGAGTGTCTTAGGTATGAATACATCCACTTGCGGTATCGCACGATGACTAACAACATGACAGACCATGCCCGCCTCAAGGAGCACATCTCCTCTATGCCCGGCAAACTTGACGCCACCGTCAATGAAGGCGGCTCCAACTTCTCCGCCGGCCAACGCCAACTCGTTTCTCTCGCCCGCGCCCTTCTCACACCTTCCAACATCCTTGTGCTTGACGAAGCTACCGCGGCCGTCGACGTCGAGACAGACGCCATGTTGCAAACCACGCTTCGGACTAGCATGTTTAACAACCGCACGATCATCACTATCGCTCATCGCATCAACACGATTCTGGACAGCGACCGCATCATCGTGCTGGACAAGGGAGAGGTCAAGGAGTTTGATAGCCCGGCGGAGCTTGTGAGGAAGAAGGGTCTGTTCTTTGAGCTGGTCAAGGAAGCGGGATTGCTCAACGCACTGGATATGTCGCAGTAATGAGAGTGTTCACCGTAGCTTGCTAGGAAGGAGAGATGGCGCGCGCGGCAAGAGCGCCGGCATGCCACGCGAGGAAAAAAAAAGAAGGGAACAACGGGACCGGCCGCGCGATGCGGAGCTTTCTGCCTGCAATAATTGGGCGGGATTGTCGCGCCTGAAGGTGCTCGGGGTGCAGGGTTCTCGCTTCATGCCGCGCGTCGCACGCCGCTTTTGTGGAATCTTATTTAGGGTAAAAACGTAGAAAATATTTTAATACATGGTAGATAGGAAAAGGGACTTGAGTACAGGGTGTCTACCCGCCCTGGTTATATACGAATGAAAGAAAATTGTAATCACACTTGATGAAGAATCACCCTGGTATTGCTACGGCTGTTCGTTTTCTCTACCTACAGTTCTCTCATCATGTCTGGCCATGTTCCACTGTCATGCATGACTGGCGTTTGAGAAACCTGCAATTCCTCAGCAAGCAAATTTTCATCGTGACAAGTAAAATAGGCGGAATGTGGGCTGTTGAGGTTTTAGGGTCTGCCGGGGTCGAAGAGGGTGTAAAGCTAACACAGCCACTCGAGTTCTAATGTCTTTGCGATGGTCTTATAAACGCCATTACATATTCATAGTCATCGCATTAACTGCTGAAACGATTGTAGATGACTATATGCTTCATGCTTGATAATATGGTATTGCTTTCCCTCGTTCGCGGAGGCTTCTTACCGGCTAGGTGAGAAAGGGAGGCAATAGCGTTATATGACCGCGCTGTCGTGTAGAGTTCGTCTGCTATGCTATAAATACTACTAGTTTACCTTTGGTCTCGTTTAAAGCCGGGAAAATGTGTTGCTTCGCGGTATGACGCGCGCTGAGTAAGGAGTGAGCCGCACACCCCCTGTTTCACTTTGGGTTGAGATTCTCGACTTGCTCAATGCACGTGACATTATGGGTTGATTGAGCGAGGCGGCTCGCCGGAGCTTTGATCTGTTTCTCTTTGAGGGATTTCGTGCTTCCGGCAGCTCGCAAGGACGCCGTCTGCGTCTTCGGACGTCATACTCAACTGATTCATGCATACGCAATACTTCCCTGCTGCACAGAGGTTCTGGCAGTAGCGAACAGTGGAACTGATGGGAGCTGCTCATGCTAGAACCCTAGGCTGTGATAGGTTTCCTGTGGCGGACAATTGTAGCTTCCCAACGGACACCGCAGATAGCGGTAAAGAACACTGCGTTCCAGTGAGATATATTAGCGGTCTACGGTCAGGTGATATTTGCGGCTGCCGTGCAGATACCCCACGACTCTCACAGGTTCGGGGAAACTGGCAGCATATCCGGGATCAGGGTATGTCAAGTGCCGAGCGTGTGGAAGCTCAAGTAAGTATCCCAGGATGGTGAGAGGTGGTGAGCCAATGGACTGACACGTGGGATCTCGCCCCCACCCTCCCGTCTCAGGCGAAGATGGCATGGAATCGCTACGAGAGACGCCTTCGAGCATTGTGCTGGTTCAGACCAGTGTGGCTCGCAGCGGGGGTCGAGGTCGGAGAGCCTGCAGATCTTTGTGCAAGCAACGGCTGTCACACTGCGTACACGAGGCTGTGGTGCAGGCTCGTGAGGTCTAATGTGTGACGTTGCCCTTTGAAATGCCAATCACCTTCCTGTTTCTGTAAGCGGCGCATGTGTACCAGACCCTTGAAGGCAGGCAGGGACGATACGACTGGCTGCGGAAATAGGAAGGACATCCGAGGGGGAAGCGGAATCCCTCTGCCCCGAAACGAATGAAGCTAGGCAGTTCGTCACTAAGGAATCCCTGTGATTAGGCAGTAGTGCAACGGTGCGGCACGTTATCTCCGTGACGCTAGTTCGGTGCAGTGCCGTCGCCAAACGCTTCCTGTCTTAGGGTCTTCGATACGAAGGGGCTGTTGTGGTCAGACTGTATGGAAGACATGCGTTCATCACTGACGAATCGGTCGCAGACCGTCGAGAGTGAAACAGCAGAAAGGAAGGCTGCATTTTTCGGCAGTCTGCAGCAATCAGTGCGTGTAGGCGAAGGCGCGTAGTTTTTAGCGAGAGGAATGAGGTTGCTAACTCAATCTGGCCGCTGATACAGCTCGATCAAGTTCGGACCAGATTCAACACGATCTTTTGCCAATCGCCTGGTAAGCGGGCATGCCGCGCCGAACCGTCCGAGATCGAACGAAATCGGCGAGGCATCGTAGATGTCTCATCTAGATTCACGATGTAGCCGCAAACTGCCCGCCGTTATTTTCATTCAGAGAGTCGATATCACGAGTCGATCAGAGAATGCGACCGGAAAATCTATTTCCTGGGCGCTCCACACATTACATCTGGGCCTGGTCACGCGGGTGTCGGATAAGCTGTACGGTTGCGAACTGCGCGTGCAAGGATGGACGGACGGTAGACGAGGTTGAATGATGAAGATCCTCGAAACGATGTCACTTGTACGAGGCAGTCATGCACAGCTGAATCGAGGTAACCGGGTTCTGCGAGTGCTATATGGCTAGCACAAGTGGAGTGTGGACTGTAGGTGTGATTGAATCTAGCCCGATTAGTGTCTCTGTATCAACCTTGCCTAGATGCAGAACATGAACATCATCCACAAAGACATCGTCCGTTGGGCTACGACGACACTGATAGCGGATTCACGGCACTCGAGTCCGATATGCATGAAGGATTTGAGCCTGAGCGGCTCCATGTACGCTATGGCTGACTTGGAGGTAGTGTGTATACACGGTGCGGAGTTCAAGACCAGGACCCCGGCATAACCTGCAGTTTGTCGTCTTTACGTTATGATCAGGTCCAAACTGGACCCGCGGAAGGCCCTAAGAGGGTTACAGCGCGCCACCGGGGAATCGGGGATGCAAGGACAGCGTCTCCACAAGCCTTGGTGCAGACGGGCCCGGCCGAATAGAGTCTCCTGTCAATTCAACGACAGCCATAGTTCACGGTTGAGCTGTCCGCGGACTGCTGTGTCGTAGTATAGTCCCTGTGTGTTTGCTGTCAAGGGTAGCGAAAATTCATGCTGCCAAGTGTATGGATGGAGGAAGCAGATGCAGTGGGATAGGAGTTGACGATCCCTGGGCCCGCGATAGCTGAGTGAGGCCTGCTTTAAAGGCTGGAGGGCCCGGTCTATAGAGTCGGTCCTATTGTCGTTGTCTCCCCCGAGATCCTGTACTTCGAACTTTACCCTTGATACCGTGATCTCGTCCCAGTCGGCGACGTCGCAAGCCTCTTGCTCCGAAGACCGGCCAACACTGAGGCTGTTGTGACACATCCGTTTTACTCTCAACCGACTTTTCCCGGCTTCCTACGTCGTCGGATTCACATTGGTGTGGCTCACTGACTTGAATCAACGCTCCCTCGGTATCGAATAAAGTCGCGACGTAGTACTCCAAGTACGAGAGGTTGATTTCTTCGTTTCGAATTGCTCGGAAGATTCGGGTGGAGAGGGCCATTTGGGGCCAAGGACTGGAATATTGATTGATCTTGCTCCTTCAGGTAAGCACAGCCAGCGCGAAAAGCAGCTAAGCGAAGTGTGGGCAGCCCCAATGCGATGCCCGGCGAGTCATGCGTCGAGCATTTTGATGGCAGCATCCAGACGGGCTGTTTACTTGCGTCGGGATAATATGTGCTCAAGTATAAGTTGTGGGCTAATCGTTATTTAGGCCTCTACCAACTACCGCGCCGTCTTGGACCGCCACTGAGTCATCGCCACTCCATAGCTCTCGGTACGTGCCGATGGCAAGGATGCGGGCCGTGAGGGGACTAGGGGATACGCAGCCAATGCGGTCGAGGAATAGTGCCGGGATGAAAATGGAAGAACATGGGGAGGATGCCTGGGTCAATCAGGGCCATGATGATGTTTGTCGAGAATTGCCAGTAAGTGCAGCCTTTTTTTGTGGTTGGGCCAGGCTCGCTTTCGGCTCGCTCCTGCCCGCCCAGACGGCCGGGTAGAGGCTGACTTCCTCACCAGGCAAAAGAAGAAACCGCCGTCCCGACGCCCATCGCGCAGTTCTGGAAGGTCACCTCACCCAATGGCCGGGAAGAAGTCCGCCAAGAGCCGATTCCTGGCTTCGAACACTTGTGCAGCGGTGTCGTTAGCGGCGTGGGCATGTCGCAGGGCACTCCCGGCTTCATGTCCTCGCCTAGAACGGCTCCATTGCAGCTTTACCAGCCTGCTATGACCCAGGTACCGGGTAAGATAGCATGGAAACAATGCCTGCTCGCGACTCTCGCTAACTGGTCCAGTTACGTCTAGAGAGCCTCAGCACAACACGCGCAAGAGGAGACGATCTAGTGGAAGAGGCCTTCGTTCACAACACCCGGCTGTGATGACAAGCTCAGACGACGACGATGAGCAGTACGGCAGGGATGTCACGATTGCAACCGAACAGTCGTACACCTTTTACATTGGCGACATTGACGAGCTGAAAAGATTCTTCCGGCGACGACTTGACGAACTTACCATGAAGCCTGTACGTCCCATTGTCACCGCGTGGATCAAGCAGCTGGAACCCAAGCGACTGAGCCGCTACGGCCCATACCATAAGAAGTTGCCCAAAGAGCAACCCGAAGAACGCACTCCACCCTGGTGGCCTCGTGACGTGCCCTACGAAGAGCCATCGCACCTCGACAAAGGGGGTAAGTAGCCCATGTTAGTCATGGTATACCATCCTTAACTTACATGTCGCAGGACTCTTGACTCTGGCCGTCGATGTCATGCTTCAACATCGCCTCATCGACAAAGACAAGCGCAAAGCTCCATGGGTAGCCAGGCTTCGTCAAACAGCGCAGTACGCTGTCGAGACAACACCCCCGGACCAATTTTCCTCGTCCAAAGGGTCTGGCTTCAGCGAGCGCATGCAAGGTCGAGCCCTAGCTGAGATCCTCCCCAACCTATTCGATATTGCACAGCTGTACGAGGACCACTTTGCGTACTGGAAGCACTATGAAGGCTCTGGCAACCCAGGCCCTAGCAAAGGAACACGTGTAACCTGGAAGCCGCTTACGAGACCTGCACGCCAGCCTGTTGCCCCTAGAAAGCGCCTCCGAACAACCAAAGCCAGTCCAGGCCCCAGATCAGAAGTCGACACCGACGTATCCGGAGATGAGACCGAGGTGGACGACACTGGAGTTCCATCCTATCTACGCCATGAGCAACAGGTACAGCAGCAACTTGAACCACCACACGACTCCAAACATAGGATGATCCGCCAACAGGCACCCACGTCTTCTCGTGGGGCTGTGACTACTCAGCCTGAGAGGCGCTCTCGTAGCACCGCCACAACACCCAACTCGTCTTTTGGACAGACCATGCATGGGCTTCGCCTGGGTGAAGAACCGGATCTCAACGTCAGGAGGGCTACCCGCGCGCCAGTCCAAGATGAAGGGTACGCCCATGGCGGCCAAGGACCAAGGTACTCTGCCGGCCACCCATACTACCATGGTCGTCCAGTCCAAGCCTCACAGGGTGCCAGCCCCCTTCAAAGCATGACACAGTCAAACTTTGTCCCAGCTTGCATGCCTGAATACCCACACCCATACCCGGCATTCGACTCGCCATACCCCCACGCGATCGACAGTGTGCCTTTCTATGACACAACTGGCTTGCCCTATGAGTATGGCATGTATGCTCCACAGCCGGTACATTCTTTCGAGTTCCTCGATGGGATGCCTAGTGACGGCGACATCAGCTGTCGAGCAGGGACATATCGTCCTTACTCTCCCGCGGTCTAATATGCACGCCAGCTATCCATTTCCACTATCTCTTTTATTGCGTATGCTTCTATGCACTAACGACTTATGATTTTTACTCCTTTTCCTTGGCTTCACCACGCGTCAACTTTTCCATTGTAGGGCAGTAACGGGGCACTATCCCATGCTTGCTGCTTTGGCAGACTTGCTGGAACGTGGTTTTCTTTGTTGCTCGTTCTGCTTCGATTGTGCCAGTCGTCCATGTCTTGCAATATACCCCCTACGACGTAACGCCGCTCACGACTGCATTGCAACGACCTGGGTATGAACTTATACATGTTCAGAGGGGGAAGTAATTGGGCTTGTATCGAATGTCTTTGGGTCGGGGACTGTTTTTACTGTATGGCGTTGTACAAAATTCCTGATGGTGGTGGATGCCGACAAAAGAGGAGCCACGAACGTGGCAAAAGGGTCGCGAGGAGCCTGAGCGGGTGTATAGCGGTAAAAAAAAGACGCGTAGGTGTCAAGTATTATTAGCAAAAATATTTCGGGTACGTTACATCAAAAAACACAAAAGCTGGCCTTGCCAAAAGTCGATAGGTGAAGTTGTCAAGTGAAGGGTGGTGTGGCGCTCCAGGGCACGGAGGTGGTGCCCGAATAGCCCAGCCACACGTTTGCCAAGGCGCTAGTACCGCGTCACAGGCCCGGGCTCTGTGAACGCATCGAAGCTCACCGTCGGCGACTTTGATGGGTCTTTGTTGCATTCCAGCAGCAGCCGCCGCCGCCAGTCGCTCTCAACCCGACTCGGCCAGCACAACACCACCATCACCACCGCCATCCCGAAATAGAATTGACGTCTTCCCGCATCCACGACCGGATCATCGCCGGGACCGGACTGCGACTGCGACCGCGACCGCGACTGTGACGTTGCTCGTTCATCGCGCACCAGCACGTCCCGTCACAGAGCCGCGACAATGGCCACACCGCGTGGTGGGAGAGGCGGTGGAGGCGACCGAGTACGAGGCGCAAAGGGCAACTACACACCGAATGCGAATCGCGGACGCGGAAGGAACAATGCTCAGAGCGACGACGAGCGAGCGACACCCGCCCAGGGTCTCTACACGCGTGGGCAGGGACGACAGCACAGCGGACGAGGAGGCGGCGCGCGGGGCGACTTCAGCAATTCGTAAGTCCTCACATTCCCTCTGACTTCGGCACAGGTCGTGGGCGGACCGAGGGCGCCATCACCAGGATGCATTCCGGACCACCACCTTTGCTGCGACACTTGCTAGACGAGGGCCTCCCATGGCCGCTCGCGGCCTGTTCTAACACGATACCTCTAGGAATCCCTTCACCTCACATAAATCATCCCCCGCGCCGACTTTTGCGCCGCACGAGTACCAGAAGCGCTTACAATATGTAAGCACCATGCCTGGCGCAGCCCTCGGCGACTCACTACTGACACATTTAGATCAAATCAGAGCGACCCAAGATCCGCGAGCAATTCGTCCAACATGGTCTCATGAACCCGGAGGGCCAGATGCGCCTGAGCGACTCGGTCAAGCTGTATGGCATATGCGATGAAATGTGTCCGGAATACGAGCGCGTGCGTCGCATCGTGGAACTCGATGTCAAGGCGCCAGAATGCACGCCCGAGACTCAATACCTCCCTTCTCGCAACCAGCGCGTGCCAGACGAGTCGCGCATGGTCAAGGCATATGCGCGCTCGGCAGCTGGCATGGACGTGGAGCTAGTCTCAGAGATTCGGTCGCCCGCCACTTGCTTGGTAAGTCTCGCACGCCGGCTACCTGTTGGTGAACTAACATTGGCAGAAAACACTCAAATACCTTTTCGGACGTCTAGACGAAGACGATTTCCAGTTCCTCCACTCGTGGCTGTGGGACCGAACACGAGCCGTTCGGAAAGACCTACGCACCCAGCGCATCGAGAACAAGGAAAGCATTGCCATCCTCCTTACCTCTCTCGAACACAGCGCCCGCTTCTACATGCTATCTGCGCATCACATGGCCCGGAGCACAAAGGATGATTACTCCCATCAGCAGGACGTTGAGCAGTTAAACCAAACTCTTATCTCGCTCAAGGAGCGATATGTCGACAACCGGCGCGCAGGCATCATATCGGCCAACGAGGCCGAGTTTTGGGCATACCGTTTGATTCTAGCCCCAATATACGCCAATACGCAACTTGAGAACGAACTGCACCGCCTGCCTAGCGACCTTCGAAACAACCCGCGAGTCAAGACCGCTTTGGAAATTTTCCGCGTTCTCAAGGCAATCATCATCCATAGGGGTTACGACAATTTCGTTCAGTGCCAGTCCAACTGGAAGGTATTCTGGGATCTTATAAAGTCGCAAAGAGTCTCGTACCTGATGGCGTGTGCAGCTGCCATATGCTTCAACAGGGTCCGTCACGTTGTACTTGACTCAGTCTGGCGTGCCTATCGAGTAGGCCAGTACAGACACCAGGTCACCGTTGAAGGCTGGACGACCGGCAAGTTGAGAGAAGCACTTGGCTTCGACACTGACTCGGAGGCGGTACAGTTTTGTGAAGCCCACGGCTTCGTATTTGAAGTGAATAATGAAGGGCAAACATTCCTGGACATTAAGCAAAAAAGTTACGAGAGAAAAGCCGTGGTTCTTTCCAAAGCCGATGTCAAACCTCAATTCTTCTCAGCATCCATTGTTGAAGCAAAGCGCCACGGCCGGCCACTCTCAGCTGTCATTGCAGGCTTGACGGTACAAGAGTCCAAGAAGGGTGAATTTTCCTTCCACAATGCCTCCGGACAGCAAGCCATCCAAGCGGATGACCAGACTTCGTTGTTTGTTCCGGAGAAACCCAACATTTTCAGCCAAAAAACCAATGGAACAAAAGCTTCGCCTGGGGGTTTCGGCTTCAATCCGACGGCGTCACCCTTCAAATCCAATGATTCTCCAGCCGGAACTCCAAACCCATTCGTAAAGGCTCCTCAGCCAGGAGTTTTCGACCCAACAAAGAACCCCATCAAATTCGCATCGTCAGCGGACGCGGCCTCGAACCCTTTCCTCCAGCAAAAGAATACCACTCCGTTCCAAACTACGACGCCCGCACCCCCAGCAAACCCTTTTTTGAAGAACAACAGCAGCGTCCAATCTCAGCCTGCAGCACCTGCGAGTTCAGGGAACCCTTTCTTGCCTGGGCCATTCAGAACAACACAGGCAATAGCCCAGACGCCGATTCCAGCTTCAGATCCACAGTCGGCTGCACCCTCCGAGACCCCGGCACCGGCCCCCGTGTTCGACTTTTCTGGCTCAGGGCGCAACACTACGCCTTCACTCGAAACACCGCAAACGAGTTTCTCGTTTACGCCAGCAGGCACTCCGCCGCAGGACAACGCTTCAGCGCAAGAAGTCGAGGCGCAGAAAGCAGAGCAAGAAAGGCGCGAAGCAGCCGAGAAACAACAACGCGAGGACGAAGCGCGAAGACGTGTGCAGGAAGCGCAACGGGCCAAGCAAGCAAAAGAGGAGGAGCAAAGGAGGGAGGCTGCTGCAGCGGCGGAGCGGCAGCGTAAAGAGCAGGCGGATCGAGAGCGTAAAGCGCGCGAGGAGCAAGAGGAATTAGTGCGACAAGCGAGGCAACGGCAAGTACAAGAAGAGGAGGCACGGGCAACACGAGCACGGGAAATGGACTCCGCATTACATGCGCTTACGGCCGATATCATGTTCAATCCTGAGGAGGGGCTTCTGATGCAGTTCATTGAGAACGCAGTCATGAACATCTCGAAGGAGGCCGCGAAGACAGTGGAAATGGAAAGGAGGGTAGCACACGTGGACCGCAAATACGAGAAATATATGTTAGAGCTGAAGCGGGCGGGATTGGCTAAGATCATGGCGGCAGTACAAAAGAAGAAGCGAGTCCAAAAAGCTAGGGAGCGGAGGAAGCGTCTGAAGGAGCAACGAGCTCGGACGAACGCAAAGGACGAGGAGCTCATAGAGGGGTCAGTCCCTGTACAGCCGGTTACACTGAACGGCAACGCGACCCTAAACACCCAACCAGAGGGTCGTTCCATATCGCACAGACGTCCGTCGAATGCTCGACGTGCTAAACGCACAGAAGAACGACGAAACATACCGGTTTCCGAGATGAACGGGAGGACAAAGTTTAGCGCGGAGTCCACCAAATCGGGACTGAAAGCGATAGACAAGGCCCACGCGACTTTGAATACAAGCACACGCAACGACAATTCTTCAGCACTTGCTTACTCACAGGCCTATCACCAGGCCGCCTCAACTGCACCCGTAGATCGAACAGAGACAGACTGGTTCAGATTGCGCGCTATGGGTATCGACCCTAGCAAGCACCGGAAACGGAGTTTTGATTTTACGTCGTCGGATGAGGAAAAGCCGATACAGATCGAGCCCAAGCGCCCCAAGTTATCATCGACTTCTCCCGCTGCGGAACATCATTTGCCGCTCACCCCGAATACAATGGAAGAGGAACAGCGCGGTCGAGCCGAAGCCATCAAGCACTCCTTCACAAGGTCAATATCTGCCACGTCACCTTCCCAGTCGATCAACAGAACTGTGTCATTCAACGGCCGATCTTCCTATAATGATTCGTCTACTAGTCTAATCGAACGAGCCCGCAAATCAGTAGCTGGAGCCAAAGCGGAGATACCACCGCCTATCTACACCAATGGCTCAATTTCCCACTATGGGGCAGGCTCTTTCGATGGAAATGCCAGCCAGCTTATTGCAAGAGCTAAGGGTCTCATAGCAACTCACGATACTACACCAAAGGTACAACATGATTGGAGTCGGAGCGTGCCCAACCTCGGGTTTTCAGCATCTCAGAGCCGTCGTTCGATATATGGTAACAGCAGCTTCGGTACAACAGTGGCGACCAAAGACCGCCCAGCATACTGGGGACGTGCCAGTCGCTTCGTACCTCGCCATCTCTATGGGCAGGGTGCAGAAGCTGTTCGAGCTTATAGAGTGGAGCAGGGTCTCAGCAAGTCACCTAGTAGCACGCGCCCTAACAGCACGGAGCCTCTGAACTTCTCTTCTCCGGCTTCGACGCAAAAGCCTTTTCTCCAGCACTCGGAACGAACTCAGGCTCAAGGCTACATGCAAGAGCCATACAGTGAGACTGAAGAAGCTAGTGGTGTCGATGTAGTTGATGTCGATGCTGAAGACTCCAACGCCTTCATGAGCGACACCGAGGACTTTGTTGGCGAGCAAGAGCCACAGCAACAGCGATTTGGCGCCACGGCTTCGTATCCCGGAACTCAATTCCCCGCAAACGAAGAAGACGAAGACGCGAATTCTGAGATGCTGGACGATGAGGACGAGGATGAGGATGATGATGAGCTCCTCGACTATGATGAAGACGAAGAAGAGGAGCTTGAGGATGAAGAAGAGATCCTAGAAAGCTTCGACGAAGATGGAGATGAAGAGGAGTCCGGTGGCGAAGCCGAAGGCGGAGAGACCAACATGAAGCCCGGCGCTACGGAAGACGACGCTATCGAGCTCTCAGATTGAAATCTCCGCGGCGAAGCAGTAATAGTATTGGCTGTGGAAAAACAGTGCTTGTATTATATCAAAAAAAGTCTTTACAGAGCATAGCGATGGCGTCTTGTTTTTGTTTTGCTGTTTGAGGCACAGAGGGGGGGGGGGGGAAAGGTCATGGATATGCATGGGTGCGTGGCGAAAATGATACCCAGTGGGCTTCACATAGACATGGTGGTTTTGCATCCGCATGGTGCTTGGAGGTTGGTATGACAATATAAGAGATTGGCACATGTGGAGCAAGCTCAGTAGATTACTTTGCGGTGCCAGTGTGATGCATGGTACGGTGTACTGGTGATGTTGGAGTGATTTGCGGGGTCATGTGGGACGCTTGGTATTAGAAGAGAAACTGGTTGTCATCGTCAAAGTCACTGCAGAGAAGTCTTCTGTGAAAGGAAGTGATGAGAGAGGCTGTTGCATTTGTTCTACCAGTGGTCATGACCGATGTGTTCACATCTACACTGAGACACTGCTCAGTTTCAGCAGTATCTGTGTGGGACGTCAGCACAACAAAGGGTAATTTGGTTCCCTTATTCTCTGCTTTCATAACATGATTCTTTCTACTCACCTTCTCGATATACCGTACCCCGACGAATACATCATCGTCATCAGTGAACTCGCTCTCATCGCTAAAGTCTGGGCTACTCGTGTCCAGACATGTCAAGCATGAGACGACTACTTCGGCGTACTTGTCACTCATACGGCTAGGTGGTTCACGTTCTGCGAGAGAAATGAGCGAATTTTTGAGCAAGGCAGCTCTGTTCAGCCCGTGTTTGCTGGTCGTGTCGTCGCATCACGGAAAGACATTTGATGGCATTGGCTTGTTCGCGGTAGCGTCTGGATAGGCTACAAAAGTGCGCCAGAGTCCTATCTCCACGAGGCAGACACCAAGGCTGTAATTATCATGCTGCATCACGTATTCGTCTTCTGGTCTTAGTCCTTGTCGCCGCGGGCGCCGGTATAGGTTCTTCTCCCATGCCGTGTCGCTGGCTTTTAGCGTTCGGCCTTCTGCAGTGCGGAAATTTTCGAAGCCGAGTAGGAAAGAGGCTGCAATCTCGGATTTTTCGTTTTGGAAAACAAGTACGGTTTCAGGTCTTATGCCCTTGTGCACAAAACCATAGGTGTGTACGTAGCTCAACGATTGCGCAAGTTGCTGTGCGATGTGGAACCGGGCACTTGGGCTTACGTCGGGCTTTCGCTTCAATGGGCACTTGGCGGAGGCTTCGTGGGAGCTGTAGCGAAGGTGTCATGTGAAATTCAAAGTCGTAGGATGTTACCTGGCCGTCTTTGTCGTACACTTTAACCACTCCGCCACATTTGGCCAGGCCAAATCGAAGTGGATCAGTGCCGCTGAGCTTTTGGGCAAGGTCGCGGACGTCCTTGGTCTGGATGGAAGGGCTTATGCCGGCTGAGCTCCGAATAGAATCGAGTATTTTTGGTCCGTTTTTGGGGCTCCGTTGATAAATGCAAGCCGTGCTGTACGGAATGGGAGCGCGAACGGGGTTTGGTGGGTTGTCAGATGGTAAAAAAACATTGACAATCCTCTGAGGCTCTAACTTCAAATAATCTCGAACAGTTTTTGCCGTATTGACGAAATCTTGATCTGCGCCATCCACCAGCGTGGTGGTGGCGGAAAATGTCGGGCTCTCCAACTCGGTATCGATCAGCTGGTCGGAAATCTTCAGGGTAAGGTACCAAGTCGGATCAAAAAGTTGTTTCTACGTGTGCAACTCGTCCAAGGCAGCGTCTAGGTTCTTCTTGATCAGGGGGTACTTGAATGCCTTGTACTGTGGTGTGCTGGTTTGCTTCTCTTCAGGGCTGCTTTTGGCAGGTGCATCGCGCTTCCTCTCGAGCCTCCGAAACTGGCTCAGTGCGGCCTCTAACTTATTCACCAAGACCCTTATGGCATGGCCCTGTAATTCTTGATGTTCCTTGCTCTGCGTTGCACGGATGCGTTTGAGATACTCCAGCTGCTGCTGTATTTTGAGCCAGATGATCTTCATTCGCAGGTTACGCTCGCCAATCTCAGCTGAAGCATTCTGGTACCTGTTATAGAGCTCGCTGAGGCTTTTACCATATCTGGGTGGATATTCAACACGTGGTCGATACTTATCTAAGACACTTAACGTATGTGGCAAGCGAGTCGCCCACGCAAGCGAGTCGCCCACCCTACCAACTTTAATTACCTTTAAAGCTTAATCTAACTATGCCTTAATACTAATAAGCTTTAGCGCGCTTATCTAAAGCTAATATATAGCTAACTATCTTATCTCTAAATAAGTATTAAATAAAGACTATATAAGTAGCTACTTAGGCCTTTAATATCCCTCGTATAACACTACGCGACTAACGCGCTAGTAAGCCTATCTAACGCGATTGCTAGCCTAACTTAAGGAAGCTTACCTAGCTAGAAGAGGAGGCGATTGTGAGCTATATACTCGACCTAGACCAACGTGGATTTGCGCCTACGTACGCAGCTATACGTGATATGGCTGATAAGCTGCTAGCTGCGCGCGGCGCTGGCCAGGTTAGGCAGAAGTGGCTAGCCAACTTAGTTAGGCGTATAGAGAGTCTCACGACGTGTTTTAATTAAGTATATAATAGATAGAGAGCCTTATATAAGAATCTAGTTCTAGTTAGCTCCTAATTTAAGCTTATAGAGAAGATAAAGGTAATATATAGTATTTATAATAAAAATATTTATAATTTTAATAAAGCTAGCTTTAGAATAGGTAAAATTATAACTTAGCTTATTATAATAGAGTTAGAGAGAAGAGATAGGCTAAAGGCTATCTAGTCTAGTAATTATAAGTAGGTATTATTAATTACTATAATTAATATAGCTAGCTAGTTAATCTTACTATTTGTAACACTCAGGCCGAAGGCCTGCAGTTGGGCGCATTCAGTCCCAACATGTTTGCTTCTTGCACTCGCGCCTTGGCGAAGATACCTGCTTTTAACCTGCGCTTCGCGCAAGGGAAGAGAGGCAAGAATTATTCTCCTTACTACCACCCCCCTTAGTGTAGTAATACAGAGCCATCCCCCACTATTCCATTGCAGTGTGAAGCAAATACTATTGCCTATAACTGCCCCTTACACTATTCCTTATCTTTACTAGCTAGTATTACTTATCTACCTAGTATAAGGAAGATATCCTACGCGACTAGGCAATTATAGTTAGTAATAATAGCTAAATAAATAATAAGCTAGGAGTTAAGTAGCTAAAGCACTTTAACGCCTATACGAAGACTCGTGTTGTAGGTGCGCGTCGCCTGCTTATCCTTGATAGCTATAAGAGCCACCACTCTCTCGAGTTTTAAGAGCTCTGTAAGGAGAACAATATCTACACGCTCTGTATGCCACCTCACTCATCTCATCTACTCTAACCTCTTAACGTTGGCTGCTTCTCGCCATTAAAGCGTGCGTACAGCCGTGAGGTGGAGAGCCTAATCCGCCACCACATCGACCATATCACGAAGCTCGAGTTTCTGCTAGCGTTTAAGGTAGCGTTTAATTAATCGTTCACGTTAGGCAATATCTCCTCAGCTTTCCGCGGCGCAGGCCTTGTTCCTCTCCAGCCAGACGCTGTCCTATCGAAGCTAGACGTGCATAGACTGGCAAATGGGTCTAGGTTGGGTTGGGGTTGGGTCGTCTTAGTAGCGGCTCTAACCCAACCTAATACTAACCTAAGGTAATTAGTAATAGTATAAAAGTAAAGTTAGGTTAGCCTTAAGTAGAGCTAAGTATAAGCTAAGCTATAGTAAGAGTTAAAGTTAGATTAGTTAAAAATAACTATAAATTTAGATAGCTACGCTACCTACGCATTATAATAAAGCTATATATATAGAAGTTATAATAAATAACTATAATAATATAAAAGCTCTATATAAGCGACTTTTTTAGAGAAGAATAAGATAATCTAACTCTAATCTAGCCTAGCCCCGTGCTAGAGTGGCCCCTACCCTAACCCTAACCTAGGCTGGTGTACCCCCGACCTAACCCCGACTCTAGTCCTTGCAGCCCATGACCCAACCCCAACCTAGCCCGCGGTTGCCCCAACCCATTTGCCAGCCTATAGCTAAGTATTAGGACTATTGCGCACCTTAGCTAAAAGGGCTTTAGCTAAGTCTAGAGCTACTAGTAGTTTAGGATAGTCTATAGTAGGTTACAATTATAGCGCCTATAGGAGGAGCTACGTAATATTACGGAGTTAGTAGGTAGGAAAGATAGGTGTACGTAATTAGTGTATTTACTACGTAACGCTAATAGTATAGGGTTAGGCTAAGACAAGGACGTAGCTTAAGGAGCGTACGACGGGGCGTGTTCGCGCAGGAATTTCAGTGATCGCGCAGCTGCTCGCTTAGCAGCTTGGCGCGCTCTCATTAGCTATCTGAGCCAGCGCCGTGACAGCTTAAAGTTTATTATATTACTTTTTTAAAATTCTAATACGCTCTATAAGTATTATAAGTATATTTATTTCTTATAGTTTAAATTTCTTATATAGTATTTATAATAAGGTTAAAATATTAAAGCTTTATTTTATTATTTTAGCTTAATAACTTAATTATATAAAAAAAGCTATTTCTAGACTATTTATCTTAAAAGAGAAGAATAATTATATAGAAGATAATTATAGGTAATAGTATTTACTCTATACTAAAATAAAATAGTAGAAAATAGCTTTATATTACTATACTAAGTAAAGTAATAGTAAGAAGAATAGTTCTTATCTATCTTCCTTTGCGCGAAGCGTAGGTTAAAAGTGGGTATCTTCGGAAAGGCGCGAGTGTAAGAAGCAAACATGTCAGGACCAAATGCGCCCAACTGTAGGCCTTCGGCCTGAGGGTTACAAAAAATTAAAAATCTAACACTTTATACGTAGCGTATTAAGACTATAAAGACTAATACCTATATATGTAAAAATACTACATTAAAGCTTTGGAATATTCCATTTAGTAGATCTAGAGTTATTTAGCTCTGGATTTTTAATTTTCTGCGGTAAAATTAGGTGTTCCACAAACCAATGTTTTCCACAAACCCGTGAGGTACGTTAATCTAAAGCCTAGCTTCCTAATTTAATTATAGTTTCAATCTGACGATCCCACAAGATCAATCACACGACCCGGATTGATTGTTGCGGACTCTGGCGTTGTCTGGTCATGTTCCTAACGCATTCAGGAATATCTGAGAAACAAGACGGATTCGATGCGAGCATTCCGAATGTGCCGACCGCAGGACCCTGCCACAGGAAGATGCTCATATCTGTGCTTATGTTCATGATTTCCTCCTGAAGCCTCTGAAAAGCTCTTTCACCTTCTCCATAAAGGAGAGGTATGTTGATTTGGAACAGGCCAAGGAGGCAGTAAGCATAGTCTTCTTCTCTTGTGGTTGTTCTCTTGGCTGACCAAGATAACTTTTCCGCAACACAAAATTTGTCAAAGCTAAAGCTCCGCAAAGCTCTTCTAGGGATACCAGTTGTCCTCTCAATTTTGGGCCCTAGTCTTCTTCTGGAGCTTATCGGCTTCCATTCATGGTTGAAGAAATGCAACTTGGACGGTGCGAGGAGTTCCTGGGGCGTCCACCCTCGTGTGAACCATGAATTCTGTTCGAAGTCTTTCAGGGAACCCACGTCATAAAGGTAAACGTAGCATACTGTCGCTTGATTGTAGAAGGCATACATGCTGTTAATGGCTTCGCTGAGCTCAGCACTGCTCTTCTTATCGATGCAGCAAGTGTCACCCTCGCAGAGCTCTCCTAGGCATCCTACCTGTACATTTCGGCGTACTGTATTGTAAATAATGTGGTCAGCCTCAGAGTGGGTGGGTCGAATGGTCTGGTTCTGGGCCAGCTGCTCGGCAATTAAAACAGCGGACTGTTCAACAATCATGCGTTCCAGCTCGCCGGTACGCTTTCTCGAACAAACTCTACGATTCACATTCTAATTTTCGTTGATTGGGATAATGCTTCGGGAGAGGGAGAGCTGTTTGTCCTTTAATGCTAACGTTATGTCGCAGACGAACTGTGAATGATCATTTCACTTCTGTACTAAACTTTAGGACCGCATTATCCAGCACTGCCTCGCCTCTCTCGAGAATGTAAGTACGGGCAGCTGACGACATAAGCCGCTGCTGCTTTTCGCCGGACAAGGGTGGAGTACTGTAATGGGTGCAGGCATCGCAAGCTATGCGCGCTAATTTTCCCCGCAATCAGACTCCGCACCGCACTGTCTAGCACCAACTCTTTGCATGACGATGGACAGTTCCTAGCACAAACCTTACTGCTGTACTAAACGATTCAGTGTTACTTACTATTGGAGACCTCGCGAGCCTAGACATCTTGTAAAGGACCCTGATGCTTTGCAAGAGATTCAGTGCGTCCATTCACGTTGCAACGCAATCGCTATCATCGCATCGGTGTCCCTACAAACAGAGAGAAGACGGACATTTCAAGCGTTGCAGACGTGATGCGTTACAGAATGACATAGTGTGCAAGAGATTACGGCGGTGGGTGTTGGCAAGAATGCTGAAAAGTCTGTGTATTGTGCTAACTGAAATCTGATTCCAGTTTCTCCACCTAAGAAACTCTGCCTTTTGTAAGGTGATAAGATCGGCTAAGCGGACTCTTTCTGCTTATATGATAAAGGTTGAGTTTGAGATTGTTTCCCTACATCCCATTCTATAGTAAGGCTGATGAGACGTTCGCGCTCATCTCGATGTATTTGTTCGAGACGCTGCTGGCGTGATGCAGATTCTTGTAGCAGGCTGTTGTCGGACGTACTGCTAGCAGATGCAGAGTGATCTACTTCAACGATCCAGTATCCATACGCTCCATTGCGGTCCCAACTTTGTAGCATGAGGCCGCTGACTCCATGCTCGCGAAGCCATGTCGAAGTCTTTCTCTTCATGCCATGTTCTTTCGACAGATGGCGGGCCAGGACATCAGCACTTGTTGTCTTTTGTCCACAATGCTTGCAAATCATGCCGAGATTGTTGGAGAGATGTGGATGAGGAGGAGAGAAGTCTGGTCGCACGCAAAGCTCCTTTGGTCCTAGGATAGTGTATGGTCCTAGGGGTTGGCCCAGGTCTTTTGTCAGGTCCCTGGGACATTTATGCTTATCCACAATATTGTCTACAATAGACTTGATGTAGCCGCTGAGAGCGAACTGACATATGCGACAGATGATGACAGGTTCTGGCTCGTTCAAGTGGAGATTGAGTTGCTCTATAAGCTGTTCTACAGCTTGCACAGGGGCGATGGATCGATCCGCCATGACTGCGCTATGATAGGGGAATGTTCGAAGATGCCATGCCTGAACCTACAGGCAACCTACAAGGAGGCGATGGTAGGCACTACTTTGAAGGGAAGAATGTCTGGACTATTGTTTGTGGTGGAAATAACAAACCAAGGGGGTGGAACAAGGGGGCTGGGGTGGCCTAAGCGTTAGATGCTATTCTTAAAAGGGTTTAGTTTTGGATGGGGGGGCATTCCCGAACGGAATACCTGAGTAGTTTTGTAGTAGTTAGATTGAAATTGTACTAATCTTCTAATTCCAAGTACATGTAACACGAAGGAGATAGTTCGTCAGGCCGCACGTAGTTACCTTGTCTACTCTTCTCCAAGTCGCAGAAGCGTACTTGCTACACTTCAACTCCCCGACCCGATCACCATTCTTGGCATCCTTGTGGTCAATAGAAGAAACGTAGTCGCACGTGTCACTGAAGACTTTTGTAATACCCTTGATCGAGTTCGGCATAGAAGCGTCTCTAATGACATTCCCGCTCTCCCACCCAAAGGCTACTGTCGCATGGTCGGGTGCGGGTATTGTGGACAGAAAAACTAGGAAAGAGTGTATATTGTATTGAATGTAGCATCCTAGCTAAGCATATATAAAGGTCATCGCACGGCGTTATTAGTAATAAGGTTCCCGACAGCGCTTGGCCTGCGACAGCTACACTGCATGTGCTGTAGTCTTCGTAGTAGGCAACGCCCTGTTGACCGTACCGTTCGTTCCACCAGGAAATCTCATTCGGTCTAGTTTTTGAAGATGCATAGAGATCGAACCTTGGTTTGCGACCCTCTTTAGTTTCAGGCACGCTAGGTCTTGGTGGATCGGGTTCAGGCTCGGGTTCTGGGGCTGGAGGTGGCTCGACGTCGTTGTTTTGCTCTGGGTCGATTTGCCAGAGGAGACAGTTGTTCTGTCGGATGCCGCCTTGCTTGTCGATGATACCTTCTTGGTCGCACCCGTCTACGAGCGCGGTGAACTTTTTGACGCATTCGTCCGCGTTCATTTGCCAGCGGCAGTTGTACTTTGCTTCGAGCTGGATTAGAATGTTGAGCCTGGACTTGTGCACTTCTTGCCAGCCGGAACCGATCACGGCGGCTTGGAAGGAGTTTGCGAAGACGACGCCGTCGTATGTCTTGCAGAATTGGTCGGCGGCTTGGAGAATGTGCTCGCGCGTGCCCATTTGGCCGTTGTCGTAACACGCATTCGTATTGGTGCTCGAGTTGGAGAAGTCTGGGGTTTGGATGGGGGTTGCGGATGGCTTGGTGGTGGTGCCTCCGCCGCCAGTTCCTGAGGGCATTATGCCGGGGACCTTTCGGGTGCTAGTTGCTGGAACCCGGGTGTTGCCGCTTCCTGGAACCGTTCCGCCAGAGCCGCCACCGCCGCCACTACCAGAGCCGCCGCCGCCACTGCCTCCATCACCGCCGCCGTCATCTGGATCTCCGCCGCCGTTCCACTGGCATTTTCCGTCTTCATCCTTATCCTCATCTTCTTCTTCATCCGGGTCGTCTGGCTTTGTGCCTGGTTGACACTGAAGATCCGTGCAAGTAGTGCTACCGCACTTACCCCTCTTGCAAGAAACGCAGTCCTCGCCCTTGCAAGTAGTGCATTTTGGCCCTTTGCGGCCAGAGCAATTTGCGCCTGTGCAAAGATTGCACAAGGGGCCTTTGCATGACAAGCAGTTGAGCCCGTGGCATCCCACGTTCGGCACGCACTTAAAGCCAATGCAGATGTTGCAGAGTAGCCCCAATTTGGAACCGCCGCAGGAGCTACCGCAGCCTCCAGAATCGCAGTCATCGCCTGTACAGCCTCCGTTTCCTTTGTGGCCGCCTGGGGTGTTGTCATCATCATCGTCATCATCAGGACCTTCTTTTTCTTCTTCGCCTGGTGTATAAAGTCCTGGAAGCGTTGCGCACGGTGTAGGATAAGGCGTTGTTGTTGGCCGTACCGGAAGACCAGAGATGAAAGTGATGCGAGGAGTTGCAGAAGATATGAACGGCGGTGATGGATTGGGTGTCTCCGTGGCCCTTGTGTGGAAGACACGTCCCGCAGAGTCAGTCGTCTCAAACGCAGGCCAGGTCTTGATTGTCAGCAGTGTAACGCCGGGTGTAATAGTCTTGTCGCCAGACGACTGCCCGACAACAATCGTTGAAACCCACCAAACGGAAATAGTCATCGGTGGCCTCGTGGTAGTCATCGTATATTCTGAGCTCGTGACAGTTACCAGTGGATATGACGTCGTCGTGGTAACACCCTGGAATGGTGGAAGCGCGCGACCGTACATGGGAATTGACAGTACATTTGCGAATTCGGCTGCTTCCAGATCTCAGGCGAGACCCAGACAAGGTCCTTGTCGTTCCCAGTGTCACTTGGAAGCTGGGCGCCTGCCTGTGCGTCGTAGTCAATGGACCAAATCATGAGCCCACCGAGGCACAAGGAATTCGCGAATGATTCTTTAAGCGCAAGCGTTTCGTCGTCGTCGTAGCCGACCCAACTGTCACTCGCATAGGTAAAATACTTGACCATAGCAGTCTGATTGAAGTATGGCGTAATCCCCTCCTTCTTGATCATTGACTGAATCTCGCGATTCGACAGGACACCTTCAAAGGCAGTGCATTCTCCGGCAGCGCCTGGGCCTTTGAAAGCACATCCCATCTTGCTGCAGGAGGCATCTGCGAGTTTTTAGCTGCGCCCGTGATATGCGAGACCCATGTTGACTTTCTTGGGATCGACGCCATCGAACCAGAGAGGCTTGAAGTTTTGGTAGATTTCGATGATGTCGGTCTGGGGGCGGACAATGGAACCAAGTGCCTTGACATCGGTGTACCATGGGCCATGAAGACCGTAAGCCATAAAGCCGAAGAAGTCAACATACGGCTCCATGGCTTTCGGTTTGAAGCCACGTGAATATCAGTAGTCGGGCGCCAATGTCAATGATAGGCCAAAGCGTCCAGCAAACGCAGCTTGCATCTCTTTGACCAAAAGCACCAGGTTGTCAGCATCGCCTGGTCGACCACCTCTCTTCACCTCCGCGGGATATTCCTAGTCGAGATCCGCGCCCTGAAAGCCATATTGCTCCATGAAGGCAATCGTCGACTTGATGAACGCAGCGTGGTTCGCAGCTGAACCACACATATCGCTTCAAGCAGTGAGATACGGCCCCTCATCGGAAAAGCTCCAGCCTCCTATCGCCATCCAAGTTTGCAGGCCGTTTGTCGCGAGCTTTGTAAATTCTCTGTACAAGTCCACATCTGCCGCGTTCATCGGGACGATGTTGAAACTGCTCGGGTCAAAAAAGATGAATGAGTGAAACAGATGCGTCAGTCCCTTGGAGTTGATCTGCGATGGACTGACTTTATCGCAAAGTCTCCCCCGGGTATTCCAGCCTGCATAGTATCCGACTCTGCGGCCTGTAGACGCAGAATTCCCACTGCATGATGGAGATGGATACTTCTGGCACGACCCAAAACCTTGCTGGCATGGCGTTTTGCCGAATTGCGGCTCGGGATCGTAGCAGTGCACATCTTCGGTTCCGCACCAACCGTAGTAGCTGCATCAGAGCTTGAGAGCGCAAGGGGTTTTGCCATCAGCTGAATCGATACCGCACATTGCTTTGGCGTCGCGGTTGGACGTGCAGCCGGCGCCACAGTTTTGTTCTTTGTAACCACATTTGCCTTCTGGACCGCAGCAGCTGTTATCTTTGTCGGCCGTGGGGTCTCCCGCACGGGCCGGTACTGTTTGCCCCAGGTTCCACCGCATGTTTGCTCTCACGCACTTCCCCCTTAGGACTAGTGCGTGCTCCATTTAGTATATAGGCCTCTCTCTCCTATAGCCTAATACTAGAGGATTCTCTCTAACCTTAACGCTTAATAGGTTATGAGCTCTTACCCGCTCCTGTAGTCGCTTATGATAAATCACACACGATATTTTGACTGACTCGCGCAAACTTATCGATTATCGCCCTCCCTCGCAAGAAGCTTAGTGACGTCGCAATCGCGCGCCACGACAGCAATCGCTCCACTGCTAGCTGTAGCTTATTGATCGCTTGGACTATGACGAGCTCCTCAAAGCATAATCGCCTAATTGAACCCGGAGCGCTCCTCAACGCCCGCTACGATGGCAACAAACACGGCCTCCTCCACTAGCATTACTGCCCGCTTGGCCACCGACGGTAAAAACTGGAAAGACTGGGTCAAGTAGCTGGTCAACTACGCCGCTGCAGATGGCGCTGTCGACGTACTGGACGGCGCAGCGCGCCCGGATTTCGACCCTACGCTGGGTAAGTACCGCATCACGGCCCTGCAGCGCACGGTAGTATATCTAGTAGGCATATCTAAAACTACTATTTAAACTAACCTTAACTAAGTTAATAAGCTAAATAAGACTATTATACCCTTTAATAATAAAGCCTAATAGCTACTTAAAGAGAATAAGCTTACTCTTAACTAATAGGTTACGCGCAACGCTTATCTCTAAAATACTATACTCTCCTCTATTGCTAACACACTCGCGTCGCAGGTGCGCACTTACCCTACTACATACGACATATATAAGGCCTTAAAGGAGCTTAATAGCAACGGCGACTATGCTAATACTACTCTAGCGTGAACTGCCTTTATTAACCTCCGCGTAGAGTCTTAACTATTAGTCTAAAACTATATTAAAAAGTTCTACGAGACTATAAATAATATTATAGTATAGAGTATCTTACTTAGATAGAAAAAGCCCTCTATAGTATCTATAGTAACTAACTCTAAGCGAGACGTTAAAGACCTTCTTATTATCTACTTTCTATACGGCTTAGCTTATATACTACTATAGTAGGTAGAAGCTCGTAATAATAACCTCTACTAAGGTAATATATAGTCTATTAACACACTTATCGCGTCACTTAAAGATTACCTATATTACTAGAAAGTAGAGCCTATAAAGACATTTATCTCTATTATAAAGTCTATAGAAGAGAAGCGCGTTCTATTATACTTTAAAAGCTATAATAATAATAACTACCCTAAGCGCACTTCTTAGTTAATTAGTTACTATAATTACTATAAGAGGGAGTACTTAGGCTCTAATAACCTTTACTAGAAAGCTTATCTAGAACTCGTACTAGATAACGTTAAGAAGAAGCGCGCGGATAATGCTACTAAGAAGGTAGTAGAGGCAGCGGCGACTCGTATAAACGTCACTATGGCCTTAAATAATAACGACTACGACGATCCATACGAAGCCCATAGCTACATCACCATCGCTAGCTTCGTGTCTCCAGATCTCCTTAAGAAGGCCATCACTAATCACGACTATTAAAAGCGGTACTGCTACGATACCGCCGCTAACTAACACGTTTTTAACGATTAATTAAAGTTTCATACGTATATACTAAACACTAACGACTATAGCGTATATAGCTCTATAGGCTTAACCTCTACTAAAGGCGTAGAAACTATACGCCTTAAAGTTATTAAGGCGGATAGTATTACTAAAAAGATTAAGCTTAATAATATTCTATACTACTCTAATTTTACTACTAATATTATCTTATAAGCTCTATTTAAGCGTATAAGAGTATAGTATTACTTAAGTAAGAATAAGTTATATACTACCTCTAATAAGAAGCTTACATACTTACTAGAGATTAATAGTATATCTAACTTTCTTATAGTTATAAACCTCTTATAGGCACTAGCCGCTCTCTCCTATGCCTCTCTCTATTACTACTAAAGCACCGCTAATAAGCCCTTATTCTCACGGCCTGCATCTAATTAGCATTATATTATAGGATACGCTAGAATTAAAGTAATTAAGAATACTACTAAAGTCGTATATAGTATAAAACTTACTACTTCTATTATTACTAATTATAAGCTATATAGCCTCTCTAAATTAAAGTAAAATATCTCTTATATTCTATAAACTTTACTAATTATAGCTCTTAGTAAGGTCTATATTAATATTATTAGTTCTATCGCGATACTTAGTATAGATAGAGAGAAATACTTTATACTTATTATAGATAGCAAGTCCCGTTAATAGTAGCTATTTATATTAGATAGCCGCGCTATACTTAGTAATAGGCTTATTATCTAGTATAAAGCTATAAAGGTTAAAGGCCTTACTATTATTATTATATATACTAATAACGCTCGCGAGTTTCTTAAGGCAGAAAATGAGCTCTACTTTAATAGTAATGGCATTAAAGTGGTAAAGTCACCACTATACGATGCTACGCGCAATAGTATCGCTAAACGAGCTAACGTTATCACAGAGGATCGAACTTGCGCTACTCTCATCGCAGCCAAGCTTCCACCAAAGCTTTGGCCGTACGCAGCAAAGTTTATGGCCCGTGTGCACAACCTTATCTCTAATAGCAATCTTCTAGGAAAGATCACTCCTTTAGAGTGCTAGAATCGCTCTATTAGCTACCCTAACCTAGTACCAAACGTGGCAAAGATATACGCTTTTAGATATATTAGCTACGCCTATATACCCTCTTAGAAGCGTATTATAGGTAATAAGTTTACGCCTTACGCTAAGAAAGGTCACCTTATTAGTATAGCTAGCGAGAATATTGTAATGGGCTAGAGCCCTTGCCCTCTTGTCCTCGTCTACGACCTCGGTGTTTCTCCTGCCAGCTCCGACTGCCGATCTGCCGATCGCAATATTGTTTCTCCGCCCACACATATAGATAGCCACGTAGCCTAGAAGCCTAGCTCGCTATCGAATACAATCTTGTTATCCCGAGGTGAATGCTCCTTGAGCGTTGCTACTAGCCCTAGGCGTAGCCCCTTACAAATATCTACCTAATATAGATTCTAGAGATTAATAAGATTATTACTACTACCTCTATGCGTTTTGATAGCTACTTATTACTATTAACTCTTTTTACTTTACTTATAATTAAGCTCTTATAATTACTAAAGATTCTCCTATTTAAGCCCCTTATTAACTACCTTGCTAGCGCTGCGACTCTGACTACTCCTTAGTAAGAGGACGACGACGACCTGGATAATTACTAGCTCCCTTGAGTTAGTGGCGGAAACGGCTTCGATAGTTTTAAGGATAATAATAGAGCACTAGCTCTACCTTCTTAGCTAAAGCGTAGAAATAACATAGTAGCACGTTAATATAAGATTAATACTAACCTAGACCCCGCCTATATTATATAAGGCCTTCGCAATTACTAGCTATGTATATACTTTACTTTCTTTACTTTTAATTACTACTTTGCTATAGCTCTTATTAAGCTAATAGTTAGCTTAAAGCTTTTAGAACTTCTACTAGAACCTTATAACTACTACTAGTTTAAGGTCTACCCTTGACGCGATAACCTATAACTCGCTATGGACGATGAGTACGCCGCTCTTATCGCCAACGGCACTTGGCGCCCTGCTACGGTAGAGGAGATCGCCAAGCAGGAGGTCATCCCAGCTTAATAGGTATGGGCATATAAAGGCGACGCTTAAGAATATTATATAAAGAATAAGGCTTAGATAGTAGCTTATAGTAATAAGTAATAAGAATTAATTTAGTACTATAAGGTTTACTCCTACGTCGTCTAAACTTCTACTCTCTAGATCCTACTCGCCCTTATTACTTACTTTAACTAAGAGTGCGAATAGATTAATATAATTACGGCCTACCTTAACTTCTTTCTCTCTAATAAGGACGTCGTGCTACTCTATCTCCCTATAGGCTACGTAGGCTTAGACTAGCAAATAGGTCTAGGTTGGGTTGGGGTTAGGTCGTCTTAGTAGCGGCCCTAACCTAACCTAACACTAACCTAAGGTAATTAGTAATAGTATAGAGGTAGAGTTAGATTAGCCTTAAGTAAGGCTAAGTATAGGCTAAGCTATAGTAAAAGTTAAGATTAGATTAGTTAAAAATAGCTATAAATTTAGATAGCTACGCTATCTACGCATTATAATAAAGCTATATATATAGAAGTTATAATAAATAACTATAATAATATAAAAGCTCTATATAAGCGACTTTTTTAGAGGAGAATAAGATAACCTAACTCTAACTTAGCCTAGCCCCGTGCTAGAGTGGCCCCACCCCAACCCCGACCTAGGCCGGTGTACCCCCGACCTAACCCCGACTCTGGTCCTTGCAGCCCATGACCCAACCCCAACCTAGCCCGCGGCTGCCCCAACCCATTTGCCAGCCTACGTAGGCTTTAGGAATATCGTCTAGCTTAACCGCGGCATATACGGCCTCTACTAGTCTACACTTTTATAGTATAACAACCTTAAGAACTTACTAAAAGAGCTTAGTTTTAAGCTAATTAAAGCTAATTCTTACGTCTTTATTAACCTATTAATAAAGGCTATTATCGTTGTGTACGTAGATAACTTTATCCTTATTATACGCGACATAGCTTTAATAAATAATCTTAAGATAAAGCTACTCTACTACTATAAGGCCTATACCCTTAGTCCTATTAGTTTCTACTTAGAAATTTAGATCCTATAGGACCGCCCTAACCTCTCTCTCTCTATAATAATAGATAGCTACGTTAATTACCTTATTAAAGAGTATTATCTTATAGATACTCTAAAAGTAGATAACTTACTCCTAAAGATAGCACTTAACCTTACTAAATATAAGAATAAGACTAATAATTATATTACTAACTAGTACTAGTTACTTATCGCGAAGCTACTATATTCTATCTCTATTATTTACTATAATCTATTATAGTATATAAACTTTATAGCACGCTTTATAAATAACCCTATAGAGAAGTAACTATTACTACTAAAGTATATACTACGTTACTATAAAGTTATAGCAACTCTTAGTATTAGATATTAGGGAGATTATAAAGACGCTAATATAGGTAACCCTACTTATACGATAGGCCTCAAGGCCTATAGCGACTCCGCCCATAGCGACAATGACGAGCGCAAATCCTCCTCCGGCTACGTCATCACGATGGCCGGCGGAGTCGCCTCGTACAAGTCGTATCGCCAGCGCCTCGTCACCCTCTCATCCACAGAGTCAGAGTACATTGCCATGACGTATGCCGCCAAAGAGATCCATTGGGTGCGACGCCCACTCTCTCAGGTCGGCTACGTCGGCACAGACCTTAAGCCCTTTATTCTCTACACTAATAACTAGCTAGCTCTTAATATAATCTATAAGGACGGCTATTACGAGCGTATAAAGCATATTAACGCGTACTTTAAGTATACTAAGTAGTAGTATAAAGATAGTAATCTTAACCTTAAGTATCTCTCTAGTATAGAGATACCTATTAATAGCCTTATTAAGCTACTTAACTACTCTAAATACGTTAAGTTTCTTACTCTTATTAATATAGTACGCATATCTTATATATAGTAGCCTATATTACTCTAATAAATGCTTCTATATAATTTCTTATATATTTTATTTACTTATATAGTATTCTACTTAATTTAGAGAGGTATATTAGCCGTAAGGTCTCCCGTATAGGCTAGTACTATTTACCTTAGATTCTACTGTATATTTACTCTTACGCACTTCCCCCTTAGGACTAGTGCGTGCTCTATTTAGTATATAGGCCTCTCTTGTTACGAACCTGAGAAGACGGGGCACGGCAACCTATGTACGGAAGTGATAAAGGAGTCACTTTATATAAGTTAAGTAGACGGCTAATCTTTAAGAACTAATAAGTAGCGTTACCTTATAGCTTATATAATTCTATAGTTTTAGTAGAAAGCTATTATAGAATAAGTTACGTATATCTTATAATATCCTATAAGATATTACGCATAGGATATATAGAATTTTATAGAATATATAAGATATTAAGTTATATTCTCTAAGTATATAGCTACTAGATAGCGCACCTTTATAGTTACTATATTTAACTTTAAAATCTAAAGATTAGTACTTAATTCTTAAATCTTTAAGTTATTTATTAATCTTTATATTATACTTAACTTATCTTATCTATTACGCGCCTAACTTATTTCTAAGAACTAATCTTAGACCTCTCTAAGAATAGACCTTTATACTTTAAATACTCTTAAAATAAGTAATATAGTAATAGATACCCTAGATATAACTATAGATACTACCTATACCTTAGTACGTAGTAATAAGCCTAACTTATACTATAGTAACTATAGTAAGCTTAAAGCTTAGCTACTTTTAGTTAATAGATACTTCTATATTAAAAGAAATAGAATTAATAATAATAATAAAGTTATATAGGCTACTATCTTTCTTCGCAGTAACGTAGAGAAGTAGGCTAACCTTATTTTATACTAAAATATAAATAATAATATTAATAACTAAGATAATATTAATCTTATTAACGACTAGAACGCCTTTAAAGCTAAGATAAAAGAAGTCTTTTTACTTTTTATAGAATTAGTAGTTATAGAATAGAAGATTTAGAGGCTTAAATAGACTAGGTCTACTACTAACTATATAACTAAGTTCTAATAATACTCTATAGTTATTAACTAGAATAATAACGCTTTAATATAGATATACTAATAAGGTCTTAAGCTAACTATACGTAAGAAACTTATATAAAGTAGATCTAATTTTAATATACTTAATAAACTTATAAATAAAGCTATTTAAATTAATAATAAGTTATATAAGCTTATACTAAAAGAAAAACTATTTAACTAAAGAATTTATATCTAAGAGCCTATAAATAACTAACTAAGATACTAGCCTTAATATTTATATTCTAACTAAGAACGTTAGCGAAGCTATATATCTTAAGTCCCTAGTATATACGCTATAAATAGCTATAAGCTTATATATCTTAATAATATTAATAAGAGACTAGGTTAGCTAAAGTTTTAGCATAATAAGAGTAAGAAGCTAATTACTTACTATACCTATAGCAAAGTAGGTGTCAGATAGCAGGTGTTGCTGTCAGAAAGAAGGCTATCCAGCAGGCAGTTTTAGTATCGGTGTCGATTACAGCCATGTCGGCCAACCCGCCTCGATCCTACTTCGGCCTTACTTGCACGAGAGCATATACATCGTGATAGCACCATTATTAAGAACCACACACAATTAAGAATTAAGACTTATTACTTTTATCTAATATCTTATTATATTTAATAATTAAGAGTCTTACTGCCTCTATAACGAGTGACAAACTACAAAAATAATAGCAAATTAGAGCTAGAGGGACGCGATAGTCATTCTCACCAACTTAAGTAATTAGATCCTCTAGTACCGCCAACTTAAGATAAAGTACTAATTATAAGGTATCTAGCCTTTGGTAGACCCTAAAGGAATGCGACTCCAACGCGTATAACTAGAGGTCCCACTACCTCTAGATATCTCGAAATACGAACCTTTAACAATCACGAACACTGCCTCAACCACATTATCATATATAATCCAAGTTAGGAGGAGTAGCGCACGGGGAGTAGCGCAAGACACTATAGATACGTTAATAACTACCGCGCAAACCCCTATAATACTAACGCGAGTATTAGACCTCTTAGATAAGAGATAGGAGGCATATAAGGAGAATCGCGAAGACTATAAACTACGCCTTAAATTATATAAGATACTTAAAAAGGAG
Source organism: Stemphylium vesicarium (assembly GCA_004380135.1). Lineage (NCBI taxonomy): Eukaryota > Fungi > Ascomycota > Dothideomycetes > Pleosporales > Pleosporaceae > Stemphylium > Stemphylium vesicarium. The sequence continues at coordinate 15,313 of QXCR01000141.1, read as the reverse complement.
TATTAAGAAGAGAATAATAGAATCTTAAAGATAGTTAAATATATCCTTATAACTATAACACCCTATCTATAACTTAGTTACTGCGTAGAAAATAGAATGCTGCGCGAATAGATAACCTCCCTTTAAGACACTATTAGAGTGGATCTAGACGAAGAAAGGGCGCGAGTATAGGAGAGATACCACGCCACACTTAGGCCAATGCGATTAACCGCCAATTAGGAGACGTGGCTAAGTAAATACGACTAGGTAGCAACTCGAGCTAAGACCCTTAAGGTAGCCGAGGTTATACAAATATAAGCTATAATAGACGACTTTCTAGGCTCTATATCTAAAATAGCATTAACCTAGACCGTAGGGTTTTAAGGGCTAGGATACGATAAGAAAGCTATAAATAGGAAAAGGATAATAAAACTCTTCTGCGATTTTATAAGTCTTTATTATCTATTAAGAGGGAAGCTAAAGAGCGCCTTCGCGGTAGGAGACTTATACGCGGCGAGCGGTAAATCTGACTTAAACATACTAAGGGACGCCTCTAGTGTTAAAATAAGAGCGCTATCTAATAGTAGTTAAGGCTGGGGAAACTCTAGGTAATCTAACAAACGAAAAATGGATAGTTAAAGTACCAGAACTAAGCAGTTCCCAGAGAGGAATACAGCGAGAGCTAGAGACATATGTCCTGCCTGTAAACAGCGTCACAACATATCTGACTGCTACTATGTAAATACAGCCAAGGCACCTAAGTAGTTTAAGCCAAATTAAGGCGTCACAAAACTAGTATAGTATAAACTTAAATATAATATAGACTTATAGAGAATAATAGAAGAAATATCCTTAGAGACTAAGCGACCTCGCTTTACTACTACCTTACGATTAATTACGCCCTATATTAAGATATTATAAACTCTAGACGTAGTTAATAATTAACTAGATAGGCGGGAGATCTTAAGACTTAAGGAGGGTATAATAGAAGCGACATTTAGCGTAAGCTAATAAGAATATCTATTAAAGGATACTTTTATCCTAGACTCTAGCTCAACTACGCATATCTACAACAACCTCTTAAGGCTCGAAGACGTATATCCGCTAGTAATAGGAGACTATATTTAGACTAGAAACTTAAGAGTTTAGATTAAGGGATATAGAGCTATTAAAGTAATAGCAGAGGGATCTTAGGGCAAACAAACTATATACCTTAGTAATATTGCGTAGTGCCTAGATTTCCTCTATAGCCTTGTATTATTTAGGCTACTCTGAAGGCAAGGAATATAGTGGGACAATTGAGAAGATCTAATAAGCCTACGACGATAGGATAGCTTAACGATTGCCATTTTATTAGAACGCTATAGGCAATAGGTTATCAAGTAAACTACTATATCCGCCTTAGCTTTCCATGTGCGTATGAATCGAGCCAAACGATCACCACAAAGGGGAACAGCCATACTATGGCACAAACGACTAGGACATCCTGGGCCTTTAGCCATTGAACACCTCGTACAGCAATCTGAGGGGGTGAAGATTAAAGGCATTAACACAGTGCAATGCGATGCCTGTGGCAGATTAAAGTCAAAGCGCTAGATACGCAGAGCGCAAAGGCTAAACGACGAGGGCCTAGGCGAGAGAATTGCCATCGATTTCCATGAATACGAGGCAGACAGCTTCACAAAAGAGAAGAGCCAAATGCTAATAACCTGTCGATACTCCCGCTACGTGTGGGACTTCTACTTTAAAGACAATAGACTAGCACGCTCTATTATTCGCCCCTTAAGTCTCTTCGTTTAATTTATAAAGAAATAATTTAATATTATAGTTAAAGTTATTAAGATAGATAATAAGATTGTCACTATTAAGTAAGAAGTCGAGAGATAGTGCACGTCCCTATCGATCAGAATTGAGCCTTCCGCTCCAGACACGCAAGCACAGAACGGAGGAGCCGAACGCTTAGGGGGTGTGATAAAAGAGAAAGCACGCGCAATTCGACTAGATGCGAATCTTCCATGGGAACTCTGGCCAGAAATCACCAGAGCGGCAGTATACCTATACAATCGAACGCCCAACTATCCAAACAAGTGGAAATTGCCTTACGAAATATTCTTCACGCGCGCAGCTGCTATAAATGGCATAGTCACCAGACCCCAAAGACCAAATTAAGCTCATCTAAGAGTATATAGATGTAAAGCTTTTATAATAATAGACGATACACACTAGGGAAAGTCTAGGCTATAAAGGCTAGACCTAAAAGCCTAGATTAGGTATCTTATAGGATATTAGTTAACGAATATCTACTATATTTAGATCCTATCTATAGTTAAAGTAATTAGCACCCGCGACGTAGTATTTAACGAAGAAGTAATCTTTAATAGCAAAACTAAGGACCTAATAGATAATCTAATGCATAACACCCTAAAGGAAATTACGACTTAGGTAAAAATAATTAAACTCTTAAGTACTTAAAGCTAATAACTAGAAACAGAAATATTCTATAAGAACGATATAGTGTAGGAGGAGACTCCGCGTAGATAATAAACTAGATACCACCAAGGGAGGAAAGTTATAGAGGCATGGCCGACGCCGCCACTAACTCCTCCGCTAGTAGCCTTTCTTATTTAAGAAGAAGTGAATAATAATAACAAGATAAGACTATCCGATTAGGCTACATTAATAACGGTCCTATAGGCAGCCGCCTTCATAGCAGGCACTAAGGCTGGACATTTTGGTCAACACAAGGGCAAGCCAATCGATAAAGCTCAGCTAAAACGACTAATGGCCAAAGGAATCAAACCCCATCGCAACTAATTGCCATTATTACCTACAGCACACTCAAAACTGGAAGAACACCCACTCTACGAAATGTTTAAGGAAGCAGAAAGAACGCACCTCGAAAGCCATAAGCAAATGAAATCATGGATCGAAATCCCAGCGTCGCCAGTTAAACGAGCAGGACAGCAGGTACTGGACTGCATGTGGGTTTATACGTATAAACTCGATAAACACCACCGCCTCAATAAATGCAAGACAAGACTTGTAGCGAGAGGAGACCAGCAACGCGATATCACAGCCCAAGACACGTACGCAGCGACATTAGCAGGCCGCTCATTTAGGATGCTAATAGCAATTGCCGCTAAATTTAATCTTAAACTAAAGCAATACGACGTTATAAATGCGTTTATGCACGCAGTAATTGATTAAGAGATATATATAAAGATGCCGCGAGGATATCAGAAGCCCGGCACTCTACTTAAGGTATAGAAGGCACTATACGGCCTCCGTATCTCGCTATTACTCTAGTAGAAAGAGTTCACAGCAACCTTAGCCTAAATTGGATTTAAATAAGTACCGCAAGAGCTATATTATATAATTAAGAATAGAGTGATTATCTTCTTCTACGTAGATAACATTATAATCGCGTACTACTTAAAGTAATAATAAGAAGTAATAAAGGCTATTAAGCTAATATAGGATAAGTATCTATGCACTAGAGGAGACGACCTTTAGTGGTTCCTTAGTGTCGAAGTGATACGCGACTAGACCTAGGGGATAATTTAGCTATTATAAGCCGCATACGCTAATAAGATTAGTGTAACGACGCAGGCAAGACAAGAGATCCGAACTCGGCGTGGTCTCACTTAGAGGCATATAGGAGTGCGTAGGAGAATTATAACCTAAGATCTATTAATACCTATAAGTCTTATATAAAAGAATTATAGAAAACTACCTATCTATATCTAAGAAATAGTAGGCTTAAATATATATAGGCTAGAAAGGGCTAAGTTAGAACTAAGTTAGAATTAGATCTAAAGTAACTTAGAGTTAACTCTAAGTCTAGTCTTAACTATAGCTATAATAAGAGAGATAGCCTCGTTATATTACCCCCCTCTATAGAAAATAAATATCCCTATTTATTTAATATTATTTTAGTAGAGGTTATCCTTTAATTATTATATATTAAGTCTATATATAGTTTAATACCTTAAAGAGCTAGTATTTAGCTAAAATCTAAGTAAAGGTAGCGTTAAATATATAGGTAAAGGCGGCGTTAAATATTAAGGTAAAGGCGGTGTTAAATATCGAGGTAAAGGCGGCATTAAATATTAATCGTCCCACGACTTAGCTACTTCTACATTCTTCTCTCTATTCTTAAGCCCTTCTTTCTTTATCTCTGTATAGATCTCACACCACCACAACACACATACACACACTATGCCTGTGCGCTGCCCTGTCGGAGCGCTGCCGGCGGCCCACCGGGTCATGTGCCTTCGGGCGGCCAAGGCCATGGCGAGAGGCCATATTGTCGAGTATCGGTTTGCCTCGCGGGGATCTAAGAAATGCGCGTACTACACTAAGTAAAAGAGTTCGTGTAACTTAGTAAGTATTTAGTACTAATCTATAGAGCTTTAACTTACTTATTCTAGATTCTAATTTATATTAATAAGAAGTTTATAATTTTACTTTAAAAACTAAAGGCGTACTAGGAACTTTCTAATAGTAATAATAAGTAAGTAGTAGATTTAGTAAAGATTTTAGAGGTAGCTAAATTACTAAGTCTATATATCTAAGTAACTTAGACTTAGAAGAAAGACCTAAGTACTCTAGAGTTATTAACTACTAGTTATTATCTTCTAAGATAGATTCTTAAGTAGGTCTCTATTCTAAATAGCTAGGTTACCTTCTTAGAGACGCAAGTAGAGCGCGGGGGTAAGGGCTATAATAAGAGCTAGAAGAAGAAAGAGAGGAAAGAAATAGTAGTAGGTATAGAGTCGGAGAGTAACCTCTCTAATTCAGGCGCGGAGGTAGTCTAGAGTAGGGGCAGCGATTAAGGCGTTTAAGAAGTAAGAGCGGACGACTAGATATAGATAGCTAAAGAGAATTCTTTTTATAGTATACTATATAGTAACCTCCTCTTATACTACTAGTTAACTTAATTATTCTCTAGGTAATCTATATTCTCTATACCTTTCTTCTAAGCTTTAATCTATTTATTAAGCGCTTATAGGGGGCCTAGCTAGTCTAGATAACTTTTATAAAACTCTTATAACTTATAGGAAGACCCTATAAAGTTAGAGGCCTTATACTAAATAGAATCTAAATTATATCTAATCTACTTAATACGATACTAAAGTTTAAAGTAGTATAGCTTACTAGCTAGTATCTCTTCTACCTCTCACTCTTCTACGCTATTAATTAGAGTTCTAGGCGGTTTTAGAAGTTCTTATTCTAGTAAAGGATTCTAAGAATCTTTATATAGTAGGTTAAATATAAAGACGTTATAGATCTAAGAACTAAATAGTAGATCTTATTAATAGAAGTACCCTATCTATTTAATAACCTTAAATAGGCTAGTCTACTTATTAAATAGCTTTTAGCTTAAATAAGAGGATAATAAGTTTTAGGTATTAAGATAGACTATATCTTCTATACTCTAATCTACTAGGCGCTAATACTAATTAATAGTAGATCTTATCTAGTCCTACGCTTTCTCTATATTAGTTTTAGCAACCTTCTAAGTATTATATATTCTAGTAGTAAAGGCTAGAGCGTCTTTATAGTTTACTTTATTAGTAATTATTTAATACTTAGAAGTAGTAGGCTAATTCTAACTTTACTATAACTTACTTCTATATAGTATCTAGTATAGAGATATACTAATAGTAGAGTATAGTAAGGATATCTAAGCTCTATTAATTAAGAGTAGAAGCGTACTCTAATTATTTTAATAAAAGGATATAAAGGGTTATAGCCTCTAATTAATATACTTATTTATAATCTTAGTTTAGCTATTAGTTTCCTTATAGTAGGCGGTTAATAGCTTAACTTTTATATCTAGGATCTAATAGAACTTAGACTAGAAACTAGACACGAATTAAGGACCTCTATCTAAGATAATAGTTTTAGGCGTATAGCTAAATTAGTATACCTATTAAATAAATAAGTTAGCTATACCTCTAGCGTTAATAGTCTTATAGTAAAATATAGAGATAGCTTATTTTAATAGTTAATTAATAATAACTATAATCTAGTCCTAATTAGATTTATCTTTAGGAAATTCTTTAAAATTAATATAGAGGTGTTATATTAGTCTTTTAGAAATTAGTAGTAAGTAAATTAACTTATAGGTACGGGTCTATCTTAGGTGCGCTCTATAGTAAGTACTATAGTTATATATATAGCGTTTATAAGTGGCTTCTATGCCCTTCTAATAATACTTTTAGGCTAGTAACTAGTACGTTTTAGTAGCGCTTAGGTAGGCGGACGAAATCTAGTCGTGTATCTCGCGGATAAGATAGGTATATAAGAGGGAGTTAGTAGTAATATATAGGTAATCGCTAAAGAGTAATAGGCCGTTATATATCTAGTACTACGTTAGTAGTAGTAATTATTCTTAGATAAATAATATCTAATTCTTCTAGAGTAGGGCTTCTACTAGTTATAGGGAATTAAGAGATATTATTTTATTAATAGACTTTATAACGTTTAGACTAATAGTTTAAACTATAGTATAGGTAATATAAATTATAACTAGTTTAGCGTTAATTTAAGAATATAATTAGTATAGTCCTAAAAGAATTTATAATTAGTTATTAACTTAGATTATTCTTAAATTCTCTATATTTTATTTATAATAGCTTAGAATATTAGCTTAGATATTATCTTTACTAAGAGTGTAGGTAATCTAGAAATTAAACTAAGTAAGCTCTTTAGCCTATTAAACTTATTAAGAGTTAAGTACTTTTATAGTTATAAAGTACTCTAGAGATTAATAGTCTAAAAGTACTTTAATTTAGGTCTATATTAAAACTAATTCTACTTTCTACTTAGTAAACGTAGTTATAATTATAAAGAGTTCTTTATTATATATCTCCTAATTAAATTTAGCTCTTATTAGGTAATAATTATAAAAGGCTATAAAATACTAACTACTATTAGGCTACTTTTAAGAGAAGACTCTAGTAATTATACTATCTAATACGTTAGTCTCTAGTCTTATATCTAGTTTAGAGTAGAAGTAGTGTAAGGTTAGAATAGTAAGTAAGGCTTTCTTTACCTTATTAAACGCTTATTAATACTCTAAACTTTATATAAATAGTTTTAAAGGACTCTATAATATAATAAGTAGTTTAGCTACGCATAAGAATTCTAGTACGAATTACTAATAAAATTTAGTAAATTCTAAAAATAATTTTATACTAGTAATAGTTATTAGTAGCTTCTAATTTTATAGAATAGATATCTTATTAGAATTAACTTTAAAACCTTAACTTATTAGGATATATCCTAAGTACTTTATTTAGTTTATATAGAATTTACTTTTCTTAATATCTATATAAAGTCCTACTTAGCGTAGTTATTCTAGTACCTATTTAACGTAAAGGGTATAAGTAATCTTATCTTTAGAGTAGATAAGGATATTATCTAGATAGGCAATATAGAAGTTATCTAGGTAATTAACTAGAACGTTATTTATATACTATTAGTAGGTAGCTAGGCTATTATATAGGCTAAATAGAAGAACCTTATATTTATACGTTCTATAGTAGGTTTAGAAGATAGTATACTCCTCTAAATTAGGGTCTATTTAAATCTAGTTAAAAGTAGCTTAGATATTAAACTTAGTAAAGAACTTAGCTTTAGTAGGTTAAGATAATAGCTTATTAATATAAAGTATTAGATAGGCGTCCTTATAAGTAAGAGTATTAAGTTTCTAATAGTCTATATAGACTCTAAGGTTATTATTTACTTTATAAATATAGAGAATAGAAGACGTAAATAGGCTCTAACTATACTTAATAAATCCTTTCTCTAAGTTATCTTATAGATATTTCTTAATTACTTTTAGCTCTTTAATACTTTATTTATATAAGATACTATAAGCGTTTAGTAAAGGTTCTATTAAGATAATCTTATAGTTATAGAATTAATACTTAAGGAGTTAGTTAGTAGTAGCTTTACTAAAGACGTCTTAGTACTTCTTATAAATAGATAGTAATTAGTTATAAAGTAAGTTTATATTATTAGAATTATCTCTAAGAGAGTATTTATACTCTAATACGCGGTCTATTTTATATAATATAGTAGTAAAGAACTTATTTTCTTTTTACTTTATATTAAAGTGTAATCTATTAGCTAAGATAAAAGTAATATAATAATATCTAGAGGTTTAAGGCGGAACTAGAGCAATAGTAGGTTTAATAGAGGGCGGAGAATTAGTAAGATTAGTAAAGTAAAAAATAATATCTCTTAGCTTAGGTACCCTTAGAATTCCTTAAATCTAGTTAATTAATAAACTCTAGTTCCTACGTGCCTCGTCTTATTTCTATAAGGCGTCGCAGCGAGCGATATCTAGTTCTATATTCTAGCTAGACTTTAGTTATACTAGAGTTATAAGAAGGGGCAGGGCTATATTATAAGTAGTAGGGTATTCTTTTAGCTAGAAGAAATAATTCTAATATATATTAAGCTAAAGTTAAAATTATCTAAACTACTTAATACTAATAATATAATCTTATAATTCTAGATCTATAATAATAAATAGGTAATTATAGATAGTTTAGCCGTTAATTTTTATATAGAATTAGATATAGCTATTTATAAGTATCTAGATCTAATCTTAAAAACCTTTAACTAGGATTTTAAATAGAAGACGTTAAATTAGTACCTAGAGAGATTTAGATAAGGGCTAGATAATAGATAAGTTTAAGAATAGGAATTCTTATACGCCTATATTAATAAAAGAGTTTAACTTAATACTATAGCTACGCGAGTAGAGTATAGTTAAGATATAAAAATACTTTCCTCTAAATAAGTTTAATAAGTTTATATTAGCTAGGTTATACTTATTCTAGTCTAAGATAGAGAGTTTTCTTAAGTATCTCTATTTCCTAACTAGTTAGTATCTAGGGCGAACTTAGTTACGTCTATAAACTTTTATTTTTTAACTTCTATCTTAATCTTCTTTATATAAGGCGTAGAGTAATTCTTAGAGAAGTAACTAGTCTTCCTATAATTATAGTAAGCACCTAATAATAGAGTTAGTTAAGAAGTAGGAGTACGTAAGAGAGCTCTATTAATACTAGAGGAGGCTTAGAATAGTATCGTACGCAATTCTATAGTTAGTAGTTAGGGCTACTCTATCGCTTATACCGCGGATTAGGTTAATAGTAGTATTAGTCTCTTTTTAAAGCCTTAGTAATAAGAGGTTATCTTACTATAATTTAAAGTAGTAGTAGGTGGGGTATTACGTCGCTCTATATTAAAGGTAGTAAGATACTCTACTATTAGTATAAATTTATTTTTCTAGAAGTGTTAGAAGCCTAAGTTAGATACTTATAGTAAAGATATAATCTTTTTCTAAAGATAGAAGGACTACTCTAATTTAGATATAGATTTCTTAATAGCTATACTAAGAAACTTTACCTTAAAGGAAGTAAAGATTTCTTCTTTTTCTATCTATAAATAGTAGAATACTAATTTACTTTCTATTTACTTATTTCTAGAGATAAAGAATAACTTAAGTAAGTTAATTATTTCCTTAGTATTTTTAAACTATTAATTATCTATTTTAGATAAGTACTAGAGCTCTAGATACTCTTTTACTAGACTAGATATATATCTCTAAACTAGAGCTATTTTAGCTTATTTACTCTAATAGTAGTCTAAGTTAATATCTAATTAATTCTTAATTAAGACTTACTATTAGCGGAAAGTAGATTCCTTCCTATTAGTAAAGTAGTTAATTATTAGTATATATTTAGATAGTTTTACTTTAGATAGTAAGAGAGACTTAGACTAGAATCTTACTCTAAAGGTATTATAAGATTATTAAGTAATTATTAGAGCTAATTTAGTAGTAAGTAAAATAGAATATTCTTATATTAAATAACTAACTTAAGCTTAGAGCCTTTTAATTTCTTTAAGTAGCTTATTAGTATTATTAGTTATTTTAGTTTCTTCTTCTTAGCTTACTTCTAAATTAGAGGTAAAGTTAGTAAGAATTATAGCTAATACTTTAGCTTAGTTCTCTCTAGAGGTAGTTCTCTAAACTAAATTTCTTATAGATTTTACTAAACCTAATAGTTTTATTAAGTTACTAAGTATTAGTAGTTAGCTCTAATTCTAGTAAGTTATTTATAGTCTCTAAGTTTCTATCTTAGTATAATCTACGCGGCTTTTCTAAAGGTAATACTATCGCGAGAGGATAATAAGTTCTAAACCTAAAGACTTTAGTAAATAAGAGGTTAATAGAATTCTATTTACGCTAAATAGTTAATAGTAGTAACTATATTTACCTCTAAACTAAATTAGAGGCGTATTAGAATAAAATAAATAGTAGTATAATATTATTAAGAGGCTATTACTAGCTAGGATAAGTTTTCTATAATAATATAATAACGTAGGTAAGATAAGAGATCTAAACTTAGCGTAGTCTTACTTAGAGATATATAAGAGTACGTAAGAGAATTATAATCTAAGATCTATTAATACTTATAGGTCTTATATAAAAGAATTATAGAAAACTATCTATCTATATCTAAAGAATAGTAGGCTTAAATATATATAGGCTAGGGAGGGCTAAGTTAGAACTAAGTTAGGATTAGGTCCGAAGCGACTTAGGGTTGACTCCAAGTCTGGTCTTGGCTGTAGCTGTAACGAGGGAGGTAGCCTCGTTACAATTAGCTAACTAATAGGCTAATAAGACATAAGATATAATACGCTAATGTTAAGTATTAAGCTTAAACTAAGAGACGGCCTAGCAGAACTAGCTAATATCAACCAATATCAACGCAAGATTAGCTCGCTGTTGTTCGTAGTAGTCACCACGAGACCCGACATAGCATTTGCAACGTCACGACTCGCTCGATATCTAGTTAATCCAAGCATAGAGCATCACGACGCTGCTGACCGTGTGCTTCTTTATCTTAAAAGAACAAAAGCCCTGGCTCTTAAACTTAGCAGAGGCGAAGATCTTAAGGCAGCCAGCGACGCGTCATTCGCAGATAATACATTAGACAGGAAAAGCTCTTAGGGATACGCTATCAAGCTATTTAGTGGACTCATCGCCTAGAGAGCAAGCAAACAAGATACTGTCACAACGTTAACAATAGAAGTAGAATTACTTACCTTATCTTAAGTAGCTAAAGAAGCAATTTTCACATCGCGATTATTAAAGGAGCTCTAGGTAACCCTAAGCGATCTAATTATTATAATTAAGTGCGATAATACCTAGACTATCTGACTAGTAAATGAAGATATAGCCAAACTCTAGACAAAGCTGCGGCATATTAATATACACTATTACTAGCTACGATAAGAAGTTACCTAAAAGATGATTAAGGTAGAGTATACTCCGTCTAATAACATAATCGTAGACGGATTCACTAAATTACTACTAGCTAATAAATAGGCTAGTTTCCTTAATTAACTAGAACTTATTAAACGTAAAGAAGCCCTATTAGAGGAGGTTATACTTAAGAAGTTATAGGAGCAGCTAGAAGGCCTTATAATATAAGATTAATTAACTAGTTTAAGTAGCTTATAATAGGGCTTCTAAGCTAAGGGGGTGTGTCAGATAGTAGGTGTTGCTATCAGAAAAAAGGCTATCTAGCAGGCAGTTTTAGTATCGGTGTCGATTACAGCCATGTCGGCCAATCCGCCTTGATCCTACTTCGGCCTTACTTGCACGAGAGTATATACATCGTGATAGCACCATTATCAAGAACCACACACAATCAAGAATTAAGACTTATCACTTTTATCTAATATCTCATCATATTTAATAGTAGGCTATATAGCACGGGACTATTATAGTAAAAATAAGATTATATAACAAGTTAACGTACTTAGAAAGGCTAGTAAACTAGCTAATAAATTATAAGAAGTTATTATAAAACCTATAATTAAATACTAAGTAAATAATAGAGAAGGTATTCTTAAAGAAATTAAAAATCTTACTATTATAAGAACTAAATATCTAAATAACTCGCTTATATCTAACGAGAAGTATACTATATTAGAAGAAGATATAGTAGAACTACTACGCACTAAGTATAATAAGATAGCTACGTTTAAGAAAAAATATTAACTAAGTACGCCTTATATAAACCTACTAGAGATAGAGTTACTATTACTATAGATTAATAGCCTACTCTATTATCTTAATAAGAAATTAGTAAATTATATTATAGAAACTTTAAATATTCTATAAATTATATAATAGCACTTCTATAATCTAGCCTATAAAGTTAATTAAGATTAAGAAAATATTCTTTTAGAGATTAAGAAATTCTTACTAATACTAAAGAATCTCTAATAGATTAAATAAGTACTATAAGTATAAGACGAACTAATAGTTATATCTTATAATAAAGATATCTAAGAGATAACTCTATATATTATAGAATTAGATAGCTAGATAGTTAAGATTCTAGAATAAGATATTTAAGAGTTTATATAATACTCTTAGAATAATAAGTTATTATAAACTAAAGAAGTAAAAAAGTAATAATTATAAAGCTAATCTTAAGGTAAATAAAAGATTAATTAGATAAGCTAAGATATTATAGTCTAGTACTAGTATAATTTTTATAACTCTTACTATACTAAGTTATTATAGATTAGTTATATATATAACTTCTATAAGACCTATTACTTAGAAAAGAAGAGATCTATATAGTCTCTAAGAAGAGTATATAGATTTCTTAAGTATAAAATAGAATAGAATATATATATTAAAGATATATACCTAAAGTACTTATAAAATAAGTATAAGAATACTTATTTCCCTAGTTATAAAGACTTATATAATATTATCTAGATATAAACTATATATAAGATATAATATATTAATAACTCTATCTATAAATATAAAGAGTATAACTAGTAAATATATCTAAGTAGCGTATGCGATAAGTACTATAATATAAAAGAATTCTATAGATTTAGAACTAAGTTTTTTTTAGACTAGTAAATAGCTAAGAAGGCCTAGCTAAGAAGATTAATATAGTAAATCCTTTAAGACTTATTAAGCTACTAGTATAGCTTAATAGAGTATAGATATATATTTTAGTAGATTTAGAATTAGAAGTAAATTATATTTTAGCGTATATAGTAGATAAAGCTAGACTTTAATTACTATAAAAATATTAGTCTTACCTACTATAGGTTACTAATAGATAACTAATACTAGAAGAAAGTAAGATTATATATAAGATTACTAATATAATACTTAGTATCTAAGAGTACTAGAAAAGAATAGACTTAGATATCTTTAGACTAGCTATCTATAATATTATATTAGAACTTCTTTAGCTATAAAAATATAATCTATAGATTAACTAGAAGTTAAAGAAGTTCTTATTTAAGTATTATAGACTAAACGTAATTATAAGCTAGCCTATATATTAACTAACTTTAATAGTAAATAAGAGAAAAGTTTATAATATTACTAAAGAATAGTAAACCTTATATAAGAATAACTTTAAAATATAAAAGTTTAACTTAATAAATATTAGTAAAATATCTCTAGATTAAGAAGTTAGAGTTTTAAAGAAATATATAACTCTTAATATTTTAAAAGAGTATAAAGAATTTAAGCACCTCTTTATAAAAGTAGTAGATAGTAAAGCCTTACTAAAGTATTAACTCTAGAATTATAAGATTATTTTAGAAGAAGAGAAAACTCTACTTTTTAAGCTAATATATTAACTATTAGAGATAGAATTTAAAATACTAAGAAAGTAGCTAAATAAAGACTTAAAAAAGAGCTATATTAGACTTTCTAATTTACTAGTAGGATTTCTAATACTCTTTATACTAAAGAAGAAGAGACTACTAAAAATATACGTTAACTATTATAAGCTTAATAATATTATAGTAAAAAATTAATATCTACTATTAAATATTATAAAACTTTAGAATTAATTATCTTAAGTAAGAATCTTTATAGTAATAGATCTATAAAATAGATACTACATTATTAAAATAAAAAAAAGTAAAGAATAGAAGATAGTATTCTAAATAAAATATAAATATTATAAATATACTATTATACTTTTTAAATTTATAAACGCCTTAGTAATATTTTAAGAACTTATTAATAACGTATTAAGAGCTTATCTAAATATCTTTATTATTATATACTTAGATAATATTCTTATCTACTCTAAGAATAAAGAAGAATATATTAAATATATCTATATAGTACTAAGATACCTAGATTAGTTTAATCTATAACTTAAGCTAGAGAAATATAAATTCTATAAGAAAGAGGTTACTTTCTTAGAATATATTATAGAAGCTAATAGAGTAAATATAAGTAAAGAAAAGATTAAGATAAAGATAGTTAAAGAATAGCTACTATTAAAGATAGTTAAAGAAATATAATTCTTTTTAGAATTCTTAAACTTTAACTAATAGTTTATTAAGAATTACTCTAAAATTACTATTCTATTAATATAATTTATAAGAAAAGATATACTATTTATATAGAGTAAAGAAGTAGAAGACACCTTCTAGATACTTAAGAATATAAGTATAATACTACTATACTTCTATATATTCTAATTAGAATAACTTTTACACTTTAAGACTAACTTATTAGATTTTATATTAAGAGAATATACTAACTAATTATATAAAGACTAATAGTATTCTATAGCCTATTATTTACGTAAGCTTTTAGGACTAGAGAAGAATTATAATATTTATAATAAAGAGCTATTAGCTATTATTACTTATTTAAAGTATTAGAGAGTATACGCTAAGAATTACTTAGAACTTATAATATTCTTAGATTATAAGAACTTAGTTATATTTATAACTATTAAAGTACTTAATAAATAATAAGTTTAATAATTATAGAAACTAAGATAATATAAGTTTAAGATTATATTTATACTAAGAAAAGATAATAGTAGGGCTAATACTCTTAGCCGTAGATATAATATTATAAGAATAAAGATAATTAATAAATCTATAATACTTATATACTATAAAAATAGATTATTAGAACTAGTAAAGATACTAAATCTAGTTATATAAGTTATTAATAAGATACTAGAAGAATTATAAGAAGTAATTATTAAGTAATATTATAATAACTTTATATATAGTTACTCTAGTATTACTTAAATAATAAAACTTACTAAGTAAAACTATAAGTTTCTTTATATAAAGAATAAAGTTATTTTTTTTTATTACTAAATATATAAACTATTAGAAGAATAAATATAGTACTTACGTACCCTATAGAGAAATATAAGTAATAGAGTTATCTTATATACTATAGTTAGATATCTCTATAGACTTTATTATAGGCCTACTA